>CM021103.1:207314230-207482030 GCA_007115665.2 Sequoiadendron giganteum
GATAGTTAGAGATGTGGTTACTAAATAGCATATTTTATATCTCAATCATCAAGCACATTTTACAAAAAATACCTATCATTGACCACATAATCAATAAACAAATCTATGTGAAATCTTACCCTCTCATTTACTTAGCATTTAAAACTATTAGCTCATTTATTAAGGTTTGATTAGATTCATTCATTTATCATTTATTAGATCTAGATATTCATTGTTGGTTTGTTTCCCTCCATTTTTATGGACCCGAACACTTCAAACCCACTGAGTATCTTGCTCTAGATTCTTAATTTATTCCAATTTCTAAATTTTAGATCTAATTTTGTTGAATTTATACACCAATCATTCAAATCTAAAATCTGATTTATTTTGAATATGGATCTCTAAATACCTTCACTCATAATGAATGCACAACTCAAGTTCAATGACCATACCCTTTCTTTATACATGACCCATCATGTTAGTCTTGCTTTTAAATCAATCATATTCTTCTCTTGATACATCTACTAACCTTTTTTGGCAATGATTCCATATTTGTGATGTCTCATCTTTTATGTATATCTTCCCCCTTGTTAGGTTTATATTCCTTATGATGCATATATTATATGAAATCCTAACTTGGATCAACTTGATGATGCTTAGAAATGTACCATTTTTATAGATTCATCTTACTTGCATGTATAAGGTGTTGCCTTAGTGCTTCTTTCTTTTCAGATACATTTAATTACATTGTGTCAAATGGTACTATATACTTTTAATACTTGTATTTCCTATATTATTATTCAAAAGATGCAAGTATATACATTGATTCAATAATTGGTATTTGCACTAATGAAAATTACATATCCTATAACTTTATTATTTCATTTTTGTGTCCATTTTAGCCAAGTCCATTTGTGTATATTTTTGTGTTATTTTGACTCCTTATCCCTAGCCTAAGGCTTTCCTAGTAATCTATGTCCCCTATTCTTTTGTGTTCCTATGGCTTAATTTATCGATGTCCCATTTTCCTTGTCTCAACGAATTTGTTTAGTGTTCACATTTGTTTATTTCATTTAAATTTCATCCTATTTTATGTCCTTATCTCCTCTTTAATTTTGCTTTAATTTATCCCCCTTTTCTCATTTTTTAAACCATTAAATGTTGAGCCTGGCCCTATCCCATGTCAAAATTTCCAATTTATCTTTTATAAAACCTACTTTTTCAATCTTACATTTAAAATAACCACCCACCATAAGATAACCCCTTTCAAAATTATCATGCCCTAAAAAATTAAGTTTGTTTAGCCTTCAAGTGCATTACCCATAGTTAGACATACACTAGGTTAGAGTAAACAAAATATATATGTCATTTTTTTGTCAAATTTATTTGTATACATCAATAAAGAGTAATAATCTAGTTGATACTTTTAAGAGAGTCACCCGATCATATGGTCACAACTAGATATTTTTTAGATCTCATGCGGGGAATATGCATTTGCAAGGAGCCTCATTCCAATTGATTCTTCAAATGATTAGTCTAGCTTGGTCTAGTGAAGGTGCACAATGATCGATCAAGATGCACCCATAATTATACATACACTAGATTAACCTTGACCATTTATCCTATTGTCACAAAATTAAAATACAAACTCAATAATTGCTAGGGATTCCCACCTACTACATTTTTTATTTTCAAGTTTCCTTATCAAGATCCTTAAATTAAGCATTCATTACTTCATTTTTGCATAGAATAAGTAAATGATTGAGTTGTGTGTATTGTTTAGGCTATCTCTACTTATAGATGACTATTTTATAGAGTTTCAATAATTATAGGAATTAATAGATTCATCTCCAACATTTTGGATAATTTGTTTTAGGCCCCTGGAGATTGTTATAATAAAATCTTGATTGCCATGTGACTGATTTCTAGGATCTTTCCATAGGTGATCCAATTTCATTTGTAGGTTTTATTTGATGTAGTTCTCTAATCTTGTATAGGTTCTACTTATTACTCCTTTCCTCCATCCATTTCATCCATCCTCGTCCACTTTCATTTTCATTTGATCCCATGTTTTCATCTCCTACCTCTCTCCCTCTCCATTGTCAAGCCTTGGTTTATGTGTCCATTTCCCTCTCGATTTCATTAAAACATCTATAACCAAAATTAATTCTCTACTTTTCATATTTTACTTCATCCCTTTTCATTATCCTTCAACCCCCATCTTGGCATTTTCCCTTTGTGTTGTATTTTCCATCACCTTTTGTAGTGCCTTTATGTGCTCTCACTCTTGTTTATCCTCTTTGATTGTTTTTCATTCTTGCACCAAACCTCATCATTCTAATTTAGCCTTATATGTTCCAGTTCTTACTTAAGTCCTCTTTGAAGGCACATTCGCCTTTTATTTTATTTTTCCACCTTGTTTTAAAATTATTTTCCCACCCCACTTGGTTTGCATTATTTCCACTATCCATTGCCATTACCACTAAGGTTTTGATTGTTTATGATTTGAATATGGATGTTTCATATATTATTTTATTAGTTTATTTATCATCTATATGTTAATGTGGATTAATCTTGAGAGCCCATAAGGAGACTATTAAGGTATACTCCCCTTTAATTATTATAATTTGTAGGGTTTCCACTCACATTATTAGTTAGTAGTTCATTTATCGAGAAATTTGAACACTTCTAAACTTGAGATATTTGAACACTTCTAAACTTAGCTGAAGAACGATAGTACTCCTTTAATTTGATGTAGAATCTCCCCTTAAAGTTTTGGTTGATTGCTAGAAAAGATCAAGGTTACCCTACGAGACGTAGGTTGCCTTGTTAGTTGTTAAGAAGGGTCTAGGCTACTCACCAAGTTTTCATTTCTTGATTTGAGGCCCAACACATCTATTTCTAAGGTATAATTTTTTTCAAATACTTATATTATCTTTGGGGTCTAAATATAATTAGAAGAGCTTTGTCTAGTGAAAGTGGTCCATTTATTGCATTTTATTTCTTTTCTCCCTATGATTTAAGAATAAAAGTCTATTATTTATTCTAGAAATTCCCCTATAAATCAAGATTTGAAATATTTTGTTACATTTTTACATGTGGTAACCAACAACCCTATTATTTTTGAGATCATATCTTGTTTTTTACTAGGTGAAACTATTTTATCTTTCCAATTTGTATCATTTATTTCATTCATGTACATTAAGACTTCATAAGTTTTCATCAAACTACATGTGTTCTACTACTCTCTAATACTTGTAATGTTTTTATTAGTTAGGAACCTCATCAAGAGTATCATCAACAAGCTTCAAGACTGGTGACTCAATTACACACTCCTACGCTCTAACACCAAAACTGACAACATAAGGAAATGGAAAATTGATTGCTGATAATCCCCAAATTCCACAAACTAGAGGACAACACTAAACAAGCAATTGATGAATTGTAGCCAATACACCTCAATAACCAGTAGGCATTGAAGACCAATAAACTTAAGCTACAAAATGCTATTCCATTCCATGAGACTGATTCTTGATTTAAAAAAAAACACAACAACAACATATATATTCTTCCCTTAGTCGATTTGCAATATACAATGTACACGAAACATCAATGATGGGAAAAGTGAGTTCATTGTATTAAATTTCTGCATCAAAGGAGGGGACACTACAGATTACAAGAATTATACACTCCCTCGTGTGCTGCTCACATCCTTTTCTCATCACTTGTGCACTACTCACATCCTCTTCTCATCACTTATTTCTTTTCTCCTACCAAGAACAGCTCAAAATCCACTCAAAACTGACTTCTAGCAGATGAGAATCGATGTTGAACTCCCTTCCTTGTCACATTCAATCGACCTTGTAATTGCCAAAAACTTCAAAAACCCCCAACTTACAAAAAACAATGGCTCATTGCAAGACCAAGAAATCGTGGGTCTCTTTTTCTAGAACCGTTTTCTACTCACAGCAAAACTTGGCTCGATTGTCTTCAGAAACACATGGCTCGACTGTTTTCAATAACCGTCTCCCCTCAACACGCAACCAATCACACACAAAAAAAGGGGCGATTCTTCTCTAATTACCAATTTTTTTGTATCCACTCGAGATATGCAAGCCAAAAAATTTGCACAAATACAAATCAAGCTAAAATTTAAAAGCTCCTGCATCAACTTTCCAAGAGACAAAAGAAAGAATGTGCTACTGCACATGAATTCACTAACCAAAGAAAATTTTCACTATTCTTTTCTTTCGTGTCTTCCAACATCGCTTTGGAACAACTACCGTTTGTTTGTTTTCCTTTTGCTTTTTTATCTTTTTTTTTTGTGTTTTTCATCTACAAACCTCCAAATTTATATCTCGCGTTCATACATATCACTGTCACTGTTTGGTTCCACATCCTTTGCATTGGCTTGTTTTAAAATCTTCCCTTTAATAATTTCAGTCAAATATTCAAAAACATCACTATTTAAAACATCCAAATCAACTTGCTTACGGTCATTAGTCATCTTTTCCAGCCATTCTTCTTCAATATCCAATAACTCTTCCTTTTCCACAACAATAGCTTCTTTATCATCAGCTGCCAATGCTGTCCCATTTTTCTTCCTATCGTCATTATCAAATTTCTCCATCCACTCTTGTTTTATCACAAAAATTTGTGTCCACAAATCTTCTGCACTCACTTTCACCTTCTTTTTCCTTCACCTCTACCGGGTATTGTTGCTCACTTACCAACTCTCTACTATGCAAACCTTTTCCATTATCCCTTTTTAAGACAACCATATTCTGCCCTCTTCTTCTCTTAATAATCATCTTCACAGGCCACTTCAACTTCTTTCAATACCAATCACATTCATGGCTTCTTTCTTCAAGTTGTTGCTTCACCAATAACTTGCATCTCTTCAAATCTCTTTTCAATTCTGTCATTTCTCTTTCAAACTTTGAATCTTGTTTCTTCATATTTCCTTTCTTCTTGATGCTTTCTTTCTTAGTATTTTGTTGCATCTTCTAACCTTTCATCTTTTTGTCTGCTTGATACCTCACCTAGGGCTTCTTTTTTCTTATCCTTTTCCCAATATTTTGGCACCCAGATTCTTGTCATTAACCTATTGTTCTACAACACATATCTATCCAAGAATCAATGGACATAACTAACTTCTTTGTCACTCCTTTTGACACTCATCTTATTCTTCTCAAACCGTTTAGAGCTCTCCCAAATATTTCTCACTCTGATACCAAAATGATGACTCAATTATACACTCCTTTGCTCTACACCAAAACTATTGGCAAAATTGCTTAATTACCAACTCTACTAGCAACATAAGGAAATGGAAAATTGATTGTTAATAATCCCCAAAATCCACAAACCAGAGGACAACACTAAACAAGCAATTGTAGCCAGTACTAACAGGCATTATAGAACAATAAACTCAAGCTACAAAATGGCTATTCCATAAAAAAACACAATAGCAAAATATATATATTCTTCCCTTAGTTGATTTGCAGTATACAAAGTACACCAAACATCAACGATGGGAAAGGTGAGTTCATTGTATTAAAATTCTACAGCAAAGGGGGGGAAACTACAAATTACAAGAATTATACACTCCATCAAGTGTTGCTCACATCCTTTTCTCATCAATTCTTTCTTTTTTCCTACCAAGAACAACTCGAAGTCCACTCAAAACTAACTTCTAGCATATGAGAATCGATGTTGAACTCCCTTCCTTGACACATTCAATCGAACTTTTAACTCGAAAAATATTCAAAAGCCCCAACTTACAAAAAAATTGGTTCATTGCAAGACCAAGAAATTGTGGGTCTCTTTTTCTAGAATCATTTTCTACACACAACAAAACTTGACTGGGTTATCTACAGCAACACATGGCTCGGCTTTTTTCAATAACCATCTCCCCTCGCATGCATCCAATCACACAAAAAAAGGGGTGATTCTTCGATAACTACCATTTTTTTCTATGGCAAGCCATTTTTTTTTGCACAAGTACAAATCAAGCTAAAATTTAAAAGCTCATGCATCAAAGACCCCTCTAGTTGCTTGGATAACCCTTCCCCCTATTTAGTATCATCATATTGGTTGTTAGGAAGGGTCAAGGCTATCATATAGGGTGTAAAGTCTTGGGTAGACTTTATTGTATTGATCCTATATCTCTCAAATTTTGTAACACATCTCAAAAATGTAAAAAATACAATGAAATTGAGATGATCTCCTGATTCCAAGTAATTTGATTGATTCCTTAGGAACTCTTATCCTTACCAATATAATAGGGCTAGAAATGTCAAATATTAGACATGATGTGCATGTAAATTTACCCTTAGTGAACACCTTTTAATATTATAAAATTATTGCACTTATTTTTGTCTCTATTAATATTACATCAATAGCTAGAACTATCCCATCTAGTGCCCCTCCCACAACCATCCAACCCATTTTCTAAACCAATACCTCATATTTCATCTTCCCTTCCACTGCATTCTTCTCTGATCCACCTTCTACTTCACCCACTCTTCCTACTCTGTATCCTACCCATGTTTTTCAATATACCAAGTGCTCATGATTACCACTAACACCATAATTCCCTCATCTTCCACTACTTCCACATCCCCTCACATGCCTTATCATCCTCACATCAATTATGCATCTAATATAATTACCCCATCCCAATCATTTTTTCGCTCTTTACCACTTCATCTCACTAGTACACTCATATTAGTCTAATAATTCAATTCCACCATATTCCTCACCTCATCATGATTCACCATTACCATCCACTATCTCGCCTATATCATTCACTTTTAATCCTACACTATCCCATATATTATATAAACTCCAACAAGTTTAGCAAAAATATGACAACAAACTCAAGGGAAATTACTCTAGATTTACATCATAATCCCTTATAATATTCTTGCACATCCATTCCCACCAAATTTCAAGGAACACCACCTTTCCCTATATGATTAAAAACAAGACCATAAAGTAAATATAAGAAAAAATTATTATTTATGTCTTGACTGTGTATGACAATCACATCCTATGCAAGTTATTCCCATGATCATTCGAAGAACATACTTTGGAATGGTTTTATTCAATTTCTCATGGGTTGAAACGTACATTTGAAATTATATCACACAAATATTGTATAAACTACTTCCAAATCCAAATCTCACTTGAAATATGATTTATAGATCTAAATAAGGCCTACATTGGAAGGTGAGTGACTTTGTGTTGTGTTTCCTATCCATATTGACCAAAATGAATTATCATCTCCTAGATGTTAAAATTTAAAGCATACTGATGAGGGCTTGTAAAGACCTCATTTATCTTATAAGTTTGATACTTGATACTCTACATTTTGTCTTAAAAGTTGATGATATTATCTTTTATATACTTAACTTATGAACTTGTTTATGCATGAAACTTAGAATTTGAATGCTTTTATATGAATGCTTATTTTCTTTGAATGAGTGGTTGAATGGCATTAATGTTGTGATTGTTTCATTATTGTGTATATTTAACTCATGACTCGAAGAACATTTATTGATCAGATGAAGCGCTAACCATTTTTTTATTTAAATGAAATTGGCGGTTGATCAATCATGACTCGGTAGCTTCGACCAAGTGACTTGTCAACTAAACAATAGTTCTAGCCAAACATGCATTCCAACTCCGCAGTTCTTTTCGACATCAACTGAAGATGATTATGAGATTTTCATGATTTTTCTCCAAGTGCTCCAGAATGTCTTTAATAGTCTAGAGTTAGCTAGATTTCCCACTTTTAAATAAGAGAGGATATATATATCCAGTCTCAGGATAGTTAGAAGGGGGGATGTATTATTTTTTGATTTCAAGTAGATTGTGTTTCTCAATTCTTAGCTAAACATTTTGTACTTCGCCCTTTTTTGGGAAAATTTGATGGAAATAAAAAGAAGTTGATCCATTTTTATTGTTAGATCCCTCCAAAGGCAAAGCAGGGCCCACTCTTCCGAAGGAAGGTGATCTGTTAGTTATTATATCATCTTCATTCTTGTTTTAAGAATTATTTATTAGTATAATGTCAAAGTAAATCTTAAATCTAGGACTGCTTTGTTATAATCTTTGTTCCATTACTGTATTGATTAATTAGAATCCTTTCTATTTCAATTAGTTCACTTTCTAGTTAATTAGATCGAAGATAAAATAGTTAATTTATCATTGATGAGTAGTTATGTTCTTAATGGAATATGCATAGAGAAGGGATTATTACTTGTCAGATTGGATGTATGAGGAACAAGCAGATAACTAGATTTCAATTATGTTGATTAGTTAGATTTTGAATTCGAGCAAAGGTTAGATTCTCGTTTTTTGTAAAAGAAAGATAGATTAAGTTTAATCATCTATTCCTCTCAATTTTATTCAGCTTGGAATACGACTTAACTCTTGTGTCGCAAAAAAATGTATCCTTGACATTTTTCACTCATTTGGGACTTTCTTGTGGTTTTTGGCCTAGTTTTGCTTGGATTTAATGTTGTAATGTGACCAAGACATTCACATTAGGTCTTGGACCCTTGTGAATCAATAAGAATACTATGGTGTCTTGCAAAGGTGTTGTGAAGTGTTGTAACCCACTTTCACACTTTTCTAGGACCCTTCTATCACAATTCACTTAAATAACCTCTTACCAAGTCATATTTCAAAGTGTTGTAAGGAGTTGTAACAAACTCCACACTTTCCTAGGCTTGTCATCAATAATTTGACCCTTTCTTATGTTAAAATGACCCCTTAATGCGCTTATAGGCCCTACTTAAGTGTGTTTCGGAGGACAGTCTCGTTAAGCATCAGTAATCACACTCTAATTCTCGACAAATAGAAAAATTGCACTAGTGGGACCAAGTTCTACCTTGGGCGACAGTCTCATTTGACATAAAAATCAAATTTAATCCAATTTTTTGGTAGGATATTCTTCTCTAAAGCCTAAGGTTGGCCTGTGATGCATTATTTTCAGGAAATTAAGACAAATCTTGTATAAATATAGGGTTTTCCCCTCATTTTCACCCTCTATCCATTCAATCAACTAATCTTCTCAATCACTCATCTCTCATTCTTCTCAAGCAAGTTAGTGTTTGAGCATTCTAAGCCATCAAGAAGCACTCAAGGGCAGATTCTTCAACTATTGTTGTAGCAACTCAAGATCAATCATCATGGCAAGTTTCTAATCCATTTACTTCACTTGATCAGTATAGGATCTAGACTAGATTGCAGTATTTAAATGCTTAACTTTTACAATGATTATTCCAAGTTAATAATATCAAAATTAACTTATGGAAATAATTAAAATGACAAGTAATAACAAGGTGATTATAACAGAAAGGAAGGAAATGAGAGAAAGAAAGAGAGAGAAGAAGAGAAGTGCAAACAGTGTTTGATTACGGAGTTCGTCACAAACGTGACTACGTCTCCGGGTCCACTCCAATAGAGAGACCGATCCGATTAACTCCAAAATCAATTACAAAGCACCACAATCATTCTCCAAGCACTTCGGCAGCATAACAACGCTCTGACGTGCAGGAATGGAATCTCTACAAGACCTCTCTTTCGATTATCTCCACAGCTTCAAGACTTCATCACCTGAAAAAAACTTAATTCCACTCTCACTCACTCTCCCCTTTAAATACATAAAAATTGCCCAAATTGGCCTTTAACCAATTGATTTTACAATATTCACCTTATCTCTCCAAAATACATAAAAATCTTGGTAATCTCCCATATTATATATAATAATAAACTAAGCCCTTTTTAGTTATTCATTCCCGGGCTGATATTGTTTTGGTGGTTTTGATTTAATCCTTTAAAAAGGATTATTGTTTGTTTTATTTAAAAATTAGGGGAATTGGTTTTTAGAAAAATAAGGCATTCGGTTTTGGACACTTAACAAATAAAACCGATGCCACCTAATAGTATAAAGCCATTAGATGGCTTACCGGTGGTTAAGATTTTTATTAGGCCGGCGGTTGGGGGTTCAACCCCCACCGCTGGCTTTTAATAGCCATTTGCCAATTTTAAATCACAAAACAAAACAAAACCATCACCATTCATAGTTCGGCCCGAGATTGTAGCCGGATTGGTAGGAGGCAGGCGTTGCTTGTAGGAGGTTGGGGGATCGAATCCCCCAACAAACATTTTGTTAAAAAAAAAAAACTATCAAATTTGAATCCGCGGGTAGGGATGAGAGACAGCGCAACGTGTCGCACCAGGAGGGTGCCACGTGGCGATCTCGATTGGCTGATTCCATAGGCGTGGTTCTGATGGGGTGGGGACGTGACTATACTTGCTGACCTCCTGCTAACTCAGATGATGAGGGAATGACTATCTGTGGTGGTGTACTATCTGATTGGCCGCGTGTACGAATCATAAAGGATGACGTGTGTCAACCGTAGATTGGTCTGTTAGATCTGCATAGATTTGACATCATCTTGTCGAATTTGCGTCATCACTGTACCTGAGTCCCACAAGTCAACACGAAACTTTGACCAGTTGTATCTTGAGCCTCCGATGTGGATTTCGACCGAAACGAGCAGCCGTCAAAATCATCTCGATGAGCTCTTGCGATGATGCCAACCGACAAAATTTTGACGACATCATTTTTTTCGCTTCCTGGACGCCCTCTGATCCCAGTTTGACCCAAGGTTTGACTGGTCATAACTTGTGCAAACGGACTCCTTTTCGCTCCGTTCAAGTTGCATTGGAATCAGGATCGTCGAGCTCTTTTGATGGTGTAGATTCTGGAGAGAATGAGACACTTCAATTTCACTGAAAATATCCACCGGATCATGTTCATACTTCATTATCTCTTTTCTTCATTTTGGTTTAATTACCTAAAAGGGGTTTGACTAAGGCAACCCCCCATGCCCTAACATTCAACATTTCTCTTTCTCTCCTTGTGTGTTTACAGATTTAGGTACATTGAAGGCTTGGAAATCATTGAAGACAAGGTTACAAATTTGTTGAAGACATGTCCTTGTTGGCTAGGGACAAACATCCACTAAAAGTCATTTATAGTGCCGAAAATCACAGTTTCAGATCTAAACACCTAGAGGAGAAAAAAGTATAGAAAAAAGTATAGACCGAGAGCTTCAGATTCCACTTTCGGATTTTCAAAAAAACCAAAGTGGACTAAGTCGCCATTAGTGGAAACTTCATCCCACTACACATTTTTTTCAGGGATTTCTATGGACCTAGATACCCATATGGCTGAAATGGGCTCCGGTGCAGTTTTCCAGATCTAGCAATAAGTCACCCAGAATGGCATTATTAGTCCTAGTAGGTCAAAATTTCAGAATCAACAACATTTCCAGCTTTCATTCCAATCTTCAACATATTTCTAGGTGCATGCTTTATGTTTTATTTTCATTTCTACTCATCTTTTTAGTTCATTTTGCATATCACAATGTGACTTCAAGCAAGGTGCATTTTCTAGGTTTTGCATTACTAGTTAGTTTCTTTTATCAGTCTACTGTATTTAGAACACCTTATTTAGACACATCTCAACCCCATTATCATAAATCTTGAATGAACTTCCAAGTTTTGGTGGTAAATCTCTCTCCTTCTAGATGTAAAACCCTAGAAGTGTAAGAGTGTATCTTTCCCCTAAAATTTGCGGTTCGTTTTGGTGAACCCGCTTTTTGTATACCTTCTTGTCTAATTTGGGATCTTTATCATCCTAGGTTTTCATTGCATTGCATTTTGGATTGTTTAATTTGCATTCTAGGGTTTTAAAAATCTGCATTTGTAAAAGCTTATATAGCTTGCATTTTTGCATTGAATTTCATTCAAAATCATCACAATTCTACATTTGCATCTTATATTTGCATCATACATCACATAAACCATCAAAATCAATCAAAAAAATTGCAAATTCTGAAAAAAATCACTCCTCAGACTAATTTGTCACCCTAGGCGACATAGTCCCTTTATGCCCTTGAAACAACCTTTTACAGAGCTGAAAACCATGTTTTTAAGCTTTTGTTTGCTGCCCTCACCTATCTTTATCAATTGGTTGCATTTTTGTAACATGCATTTCATTAGATCTAGCTCAAATTAGCTCATCCCATGCATTGCACATATTCAATTTTGCATCTACAACATTTCCTTTTCAGGTTATTGCATAATGTAATAAAAAAATTACCTTGTTTCACATCTGAAAATTGCATTTCATCATTTCACTTTAGGTCATTGCATTGCATTTTCATTACCTTTTTATGATAGCATGTTTTATTTCAAAAGATGTGGCTTTGATTTGGTTACAAATGGATTGCATAAATACAAAATCCCCTCTTATGAGTTCAATTTATATTACAATAATGATTTCATTAAGAAACATGTTAATCACCAAACCATTGACGCAATTCTTAACATTACATTACCCATTGATGAGGATGGTAGTGTTGACAATCATAACAATCATACTTGCGCTTCTCCCTATACCTCTCATATTAGTGACGAAGGTATCTTGGTGAAAGAAGATACAAGCATTGAGGTTCTTGATTGTCCCTCTCCTTATCCCCCTTTGGAAGACATTAAACAACAAGAAGATGAGACCATCAAAACATTTCTTGACATCACCTTACGTAGTCTCTATAATCATACCAATCAAAATTTCCCATCTCCTCCTCGAAGCAAAGAGGACAAGTTGGTGTTAGAAGATACCTCTCCTAAGAGTCATGAGACTCTTGACTCTCCCTTCCATGATGCTCCTACCATTTGGGACAATCTATTTGAAAAGCATAGTAGTCCTTCTCCTGATGCCTCCCCTACTTGTGATGAAGCTAGTTTACAAATTCTCGCCATGGCATGTGGTGAACATCTTCCAAGCTCTCCTTGTAGGGTAGATAGTATGGAACAAGAGAATGAGACCTTCGAAAAAAAGGACAATCAAATAGAACCCTCTCCTAATCCTCCCACTATTGATCATCCCATCATTGATCATTCCCCTACTTTTGATGAAGTCATTTTAGAAGAACCAACCCTCGAATGTCAAGAACATGTGATTTGTAGTTCTCCTAAAATCTCTCCTCCTAGGGAGGATATCATGATGCAAGACATGAATAACATTGACAATAATAATATTATGTCCTTAGACAAAGATGAAGAGCCCATATTACACCCTCCTTCACTAAGGACATTAATATTATTCAGCCTCAACTCATCCTGTGCCCCCCTCACACAAACCTCAAACTCAAAAAAAACTCTAACTTATCCTTCACCCACCTAAGAATAATGTGTCACAGTAGTTGAGTTATAATACCATTGCTCACACACATTACACTAGAAAAAATCTGTGACCACAACAACCAACCCCAACACCATTACCTTTGCCCAATCCCATATTACAAATGCCCCTCACTTAAATTCACACATTAGGGAGTATGATCATGTTGAACAACTAAAGAATACTGCTTCCAATATATCCCTATGAGACCTAATTCAAAATTAACCTAGCTACCACACTATGCTTCAAACAACCTTACAACAAGTTCCTATCCCTTCTATTGTGCAACCAAATGACATAGCAGTTATACTTCAAGGATTGAATGTTGACATTTTTTTCACCAAAGTGAGCTCCCTCCTTTGGAGGTGCAAAAACAAAATGAAGCTTTTGTAATCATATCTCAATACAAAAGAGTAGGGATAAAGCGAATCCTTGTTGACAATGGCTTCACCATAAATGTGTGTAGTGTAAATATTTTGGATATTATGCATGTGGATAAATCAAACCTTCAACCTACCACATTATCTATTAAGGAATTTGATAGTGTAGGAAAAAAACTGCTTGGTGTGATCACTTTGCCTCTTATAGTTGGAATGGCCACATTAGACACACCGATCCATGTTATGCCACATGATGTTTCATATAATCTTATTTTAGGTATGGCATGGATTCATGCAATTAATTGGGTTCCTTCCACTCTTCATCGTAAAATGAAATACATCTACAACAACCAAGTACACACACTTGACACTGATCTTGAGTCGTTTAGTGTCTTACAACTTGAGAATAAAAAATAAAATCCATCGAACACATTAACACTAGCCATAAAAGTCGAACACATGCAAGAACAACAAAAATCTAGTTGTTTTAAACCCTTCACAAAGATATCCATCGATGATTTGGGAACGTTGAATTTTGAACTAACAATCATGGACAATTCCAAGATCATAAACATTGATTCAAATAAGAGACACGAAAAATAAATCCTATCAACCCACCATTCGGAAGATCCTTCAAACACATCCACCTCAACCACTTTAGACAAAGAAGCAAATTACACAACAAACTTTGACAAATTCACCAACGAACAACCACTTGATCCAACAATAATGAAACAACTTTATGGTAAATTTTATGAGCTTATGAAACAATGTGGCTACAATGGAAAAGGATGTGGTGCTGGAGAACAAGGTATCCATGTCCCCATTGATCCTATCATGCAAACAACTAATCATGGTCTTGGTTATTGTCCTTTGATATAAATCACCAACCCTTCAATCCACATCAACACCATCACCCCCGATTATTCTAAACCAACCTTAACACTAGTGCATCCTGAACTAATGGACACTAGTGGTCTCAAACGTGATCCTTTACTTCCAATGAAGCAAACAAATAAATCTTCGCCTAATGTCAATGTCATCTCACAAAACACTAATGATTTATATTTTACACACTCCTCTAAAGGAGCATACAAAATCTCACAATCTATAGAGCCTTGCGTAGGTATGACATCATGTACTAAGCAAGACACATCTTTGTCACAAGGTAGAGGAACACCTTCTACCTTTGATCAAGAGGGTATCTTGTCGAGACTCTTCCAAGATAACTTGATATCCCTTCCTCCAAAAACCCAAAGGAAATTCTATTACAAGAATTCCTTTTGTGCCTATCACAGAGTCCTTGGACATTCTATTAATGAATGTAAGGCTTTTGAGTAGTACAATCCAACATCTTAAGGAGTTTGGTATTCTTCCTTAAGTGGAGCACCTCATTCCTCTAATCGATATTGATTTCCACTCTACCTCGCATCTCATCCATCCTTTCGGCTCACTCTTGTCTTGCACTAAGTGGGGGCAAGGGGTTAGATAGCCTTTTCCTCATATGTCACTCATCATTGTTTCTTTTGGCTAGTCGTTAACCTTTCATAAACATATAAGAGCAAGCTTGGGATGTGGATGACATGCCTTAAGTTGAATCGCATGTGACATACTACCCTTTTCATGACGTAGCTTATCGAAAAAATATGACTTGGCATAAGGCTTTCCGAACAATCTCCCATGTCTTCTTCTCCTATTTTAAAGCAATTTATCACAATAATGGTGTTAGCAACTTCTTTAAATTGGGGGCATAAATTGACACTCACATTTCATTGTGTAATTTTATTTTTCTTGTGATTCCCTCTCTTGGAAACATTAGGTACAATGTTGCTCGGGATGAGATCTTGCACCTATTCTCTCTTGAAAACAAGATGAGACCATTTTCACTTTTCATCTCTTGGAAACATTAAGCATGATGTTCCTTAAGATGAGACCTTGCACGAACTAACCAAAATCCCTTTGAACATTCCATACACCATTTTTACATTTACAAAAAATAATTTTCTTTTGTGGTGCCTTATTAAAGTTATCAAGAGGTATAACTTTGGTATGGTTCAAGTGAGAAGCCCAACCAGTGGCATGAGTTTCCCCATAGCCACCTGAATGTGTGTGAGTGCATACTAGGCATGAGTGTATGTTTCTCACCTTCTTGCAATTCTCACCCGACGGACAACCAAGATTTTCATCACCTCAAAGTGAGTATACATTTTTGGACAAACAACCTAGATTTGATCCACAACTAGCTAGGAAAATGGTCAAAGCTTGATCCACCATTTTACTTTAATTCTTCTCTTTCTTCTACTTATTTCCATTGCATGATCGTCTATCTTGTTTTGTTGCAAGTCATTCACCCTTGTACTTGTCCTTTTGCACTTATGTCAGTTTTACTTGGGATCTTGATCCTGGGGGCTTGCACAACCTCCTTTGATCTTTGTCATCCTTTGTCATCTGCATTGGTATAATTGGACCCCTCTTGAATGGCTACTTTAGTGTGACTTTGAAGCAAGTTCACTCTCTCACTAAAGTGGAGGCTAAATGTGTCACAAAAAATGTATCCTTGATATTTTTCACTCATTTGGACCTTTCTTGTGGTTTTTGGCCTAGTTTTTCTTGGATTTAATGTTGTAATGTGACCAACACATTCACATTAGGTCTTGGAACCTTGTAAATCAATAATAATTATATGGTATCTTGCAAATATGTTGTGAAGTGTTGTAACCCACTTTCACACTTTTCTAGGACCCTTCTATCACAATTCACTTAAATAACCTATTTTTATCACTTACCAAGTCCTATTTCAAAGTGTTGTAAGGAGTTGTAAAAAACTCTCACACTTTCCTAGGCTTTTCATCAATAATTTGACCCTTTATTATGTTAAAATGACCCCTTAATGAACTTATAGGTCCTACTTAAGTGTGTTTCAGAGGACAATCTCGTTAAGCATCATTAATCACACTTTAATTCCTAATAAATAGCAAAATTTCCCTAGTGGGACCAAGTCACCACCTTGGGCGACTTAGTCCCATTTGGCATAAAAATCAAATTTAATCCAAATTTCTAGTGGGATATTGTTCTCTAGAAGATGCAAGACATGGATAACATTGAAAATAAAAATATTATGTCCTTAGACGAAGATGCAGAGCCCATGTTACACTCTCCTTCACTAAGGGACATTAATATTATTCAACCTCAACTCATCTTGTACCCCCCTCACACAAACCTCAAACTCAAAACAAACTCAAACTTATCCTTTACCCACCTAAGAATAATGTGTCACAACAGCCGAGTTATAATATCGTTGCTCACACACATTACACTAGAAACAATCTGCGACCACAAAAACCAACCCCAACACCATTACCTTTTCCCAATCCCATATTACCTGTTGCCCCTCACTTAAATTCACACATTAGGGAGTATGATCTTGTCAAACAACTAAAGAATACTGCTGCCAAGATATCCCTATGGGACCTAATTCAGAATTCACCTAGCTACCACACTATGCTTCAAACAACCTTACAACAAGTTCCTATCCTTTCTATTGTGCAACCAAATGACATACCAGTTATACTTCAAGGATTCAATCTTGACATTGTTTTTCACCAAAGTGAGCTCCCTCCTTTGGAGGTGCAAAAGCAAAATGAAGCTTTTGTAATCATATCTCAATACAAAAGAATAGGGATAAAGATAACCCTTGTTGAAAATGGCTTCGCCATAAATGTGTGCAGTGTAAATATTTTGGATATTATGCATGTGGATAAATCAAATGTTCAACCTACCACATTATCTATTAGTGAATTTGACAATGTAGGACAAAAACCGATTGGTGTGATCACTTTGCCTCTTACAGTTGGAATGGCCACATTAGACACACTGATCCATGTTATGCCATATGATGTTTCATATAATCTTAATTTAGGTAGGCCATGGATTCATGCAATGAATGGGGTGCCTTCCACTCTTCATCGTGAAATGAAATACATCTACAACAACCAAGTACACACACTTGACACTAATCTTGAGTCGTTTAGTGTCTTACAACTTGAGAAGAACAAAGAAAATCCTTCGAACATATTAACACCAACCATACAAGTCGAACCCATGCAAGAACAATCCTGTTAAGAATCATTAATCACACTTTAATTCCTGACAAATAGAAAAATTTCCCTTGTGGGACCAAGTCGCCACCTTGGGCAACCTAGTCCCATTTGACATAAGAATCAAATTTAATTCAATTTTTTGGCGGGATATTGTTCTCTAAACCCTAAGGTCGGCCTGTGATGTGTTATTTTCAGGAAATTAGGGAAAATCATGTATAAATATAGTGTTTTCCCCTCATTTTCATCCCCTATGCATTCAATCAACCAATCTTCTCAATCACTCATCTCTCATTCTTCTCAAGCAAGTTATGGTTTGAGCATTCTAAGTCATCAAGAAGCTCTCAAGGGCATATTCTTCAACTATTGTTGAAGTAACTCAAGATCAATCATCATAGAAAGTTTATAATCTCTTTACTTCACGTTCATACTTCATTATCTCTTTTCTTCATTTTGGTTTAATTACCTAAAAGGGGTCAAGGCAAACACCCATTTCCTAACATTCAACATTTCTCTTTCTCTCCTTGTGCGTTTGCAGATTTAGGTACATTAGAGGCTTGGAAAACATTGAAGACAATTTTGCAAAGTTGTTGAAGACATCTTCTTATTCGATAGGGAAAAAAATCCAATAAAAGTCATTTATAGTGCCGAAAATCACAATTTCAAATCAGGACACCTGGAGGAGCAAAAAGTGCAGGCCGAGAGCTTCATATTCCACTTTTAGACTTTCAAAAAATCCAAAGTAGACTAAGTCACCATCAATGGTGACTTAGTCCCACTGCACATGTTTTTTGGGGATTTCTATGGATTTGGATACCCATTTGGCTGAAACAGGCTCATATTGCAGTTTTTCGGATCTAGGACTAAGTCACCCAGAATGGCGAATTAGTTGGGTATTAGGTCAATATTTTAGTATCAACAACATTTCCAACTTCCATTTCAATCTTCAACATATTTCCAGGTGCATGCTTTCTATTTTACTTTCTTTTTATATTTTATTTGCATTTTTACTCATCTTTTTAGTTCATTTTTCATATCACAATGTGTCTTCAAGCAAGGTGCATTTTCTAGGTTTTGCATTACTTGTTAGTTTCGTTTATCAGCCAATTGCATTTAGAACACCTTATTTAGAAATATATCAATCCCATTAGCATTATCTTGAATGAACTTCCAATTTTTGGTGGGAAATCTCTCTCCTTCTAGGTGCAAAACCCTAGAAGTATAAGAGTGTATCTTTCCCCTAAAATTTGTAGTTCACCTCTACAATTTTTTTGTTCTAGAATGATTTTTTTCATTTGGAAGCTTTTAGAATAAGTTTGAGTAAGAAAGAGGTTAGAAGAATAGTGTAGATTCACTTCTAATAAAGAAGGAACTACCTCAAACCGCTCCTAACAAAGCAGACCAAACAACAAACCCCCCCCCCAAAACCTATCCAACTCTTACTGCAGACAACTTTAGACACTCCCAGGTTGACAATTAAAGATTAAATGATTAGGGAATTGTGACAACAACGATCCCTATCCATCACATACTCGTGGATAATATCATCACTATTAGTGTGGAAAATATTATGTTCAAAAAGTACAACCCATTTATAGAATAATGTGCTACTCTTAGGTATTTAAAATCAAAGCTCTTGCTAGCACATCACTAGCCACTATATCAACATGTTGGACTCAAATCCATAGTGTCATTTTTTTCTTGAGTCCCTTCCATTTTATGTGTCTGACATATTTTCCCAATAATTTATAACCAACTTGAGACATCCTAAATGGGTTCCCTAATTGTCAAAAGATGGAAAATCTTATAAAAAGCCTAAGTTTGGGCTTATTTTGGTGTTTTCCTTGGTGTTTTGTATGTTTGTTGGCCTTTTAGAGTTTTAGGGTTGTCCATACTCCTATCCCATGGTATTAGTATTAGGGTATGTCCAACATACTAGTGTTTTCCTGGTGCATTTTAAAATTTTAGAGTTTTGAAGTTTCCTCAATACCATTCATTTAGCATTCTTGAGCCTTGAAGCCCAAAAGTCTATTAAAATCCTAAATCCTTTGCATCCACCAAAATTGTAGACTTCCTCATCCCTCCATCCCTTGGTACCTACTCCCCCTCATCTTCACTCCTTGGACTTTGATCCCTTACACTCCAAGAAAGTTACTAAGTCATATAGAGTTGGACTTTAAAATATTCCTTAATTGAGTACCTCTTTCCATCAAACCTCAAAATTTTAAAACTCTACCAATTTTCTCTATACAACTTATTATTTAGAATTTCGACCACTCTTTAATTGGGTATCTCTTTCAACCCAACCCCAAAGTTTGAAACTCTGCCAATTTTCTCTATAGAACCTAATAGAGTTATATTTTTAACCTTCCCTTAATCCAATACCCTTTTTCCATCAACCTCTAAAAGTTTGAAACTCTATTGTTTTCCCTATATAACCTATCAAATTCAAAATTTTGGCCTTCTCGTAACTCAATACCAAGTAATCTATGTCTCAACTTCCCAATTGCAATATCTTGAAAGCCTTTTCTTTGTTGGGGTTCCTTTTTCAACATTCCCCCATCTCCCATCTCATCTAGCATGACTTCCATGTCACCCTGAATTCCCTAGTTCTTCAACACTCTAATCCTTAGTATGTGATATGAGTTCCCTCCAACCTCTGATAGTCTGGAAATCCTTACATTTTTCTCTATAGCTCCCACCTACCCTCCTAGACAACCCAAAAACACTACTAAAGCATTTCAATGTCTTGCAATGACCAAATCAAATTTGATAGCACCCAAAAATCATTCATTATATAGGTTGGCAAAAATTCAAAGAAGAAATATGGTGCTTAGCCCACTACATGATTTATTATAGCAATTAAGATTTGTGATCTCGAGGATTATCATCTTGTCTAAAGTTGAGTTTTAATATATTTTTTGGATCTTGGCTTAAGGAACATGTCACTTGCATTAGATTTTGTGGATCCTACATTGATTACATATGTTCAAGAGTTATTTTCCCTTTGAGATTTGGTCATCAGAAAAGGATTCTATAAATATATGTTCATTTGGCATATTACAAGTTGGGATTTTCTAGAGAGATCTAGTCATTATAAAGAGAAAATATGTTAAATATTGTAATTTTATTTATGAAAGAATATTTAATTTACAATTTTGTTTTAGTATGTATGTTTTATCTATAATTGTCATAAATTTGAAAATTAATAGCTTATTTTTTAAACACGTTACTTGGCATAGCACACAAGACACACACCAAATGCATATGTGACACCACCCTATACATGGACATCTCACTATGGTGCAATGAAAGCATGGAGGAAATTCCATCACCTAAGACAAGATTTAAGCTCACCCTATTCAAGAGATACCATTTGATCATCATATATAGTTTGTATAATTAAGGGATTAGGATATGTGTGCCATACACCAATGAGAATTTGAAAGTGGCTTAAGGCTACCTTTGGCAAAAAAGAAGAAGATAATTATACTATTAAAATTATCTTTTTGATTAAATATATATTACAAACTGGTCACATTAGTTAAATCTCGAGGTTAGGTTTAATGAATTGATCTAAAGTACTAACATAGTAGTTAAAATAGTTACACCTCTAACCACCTATTTAGATTCACTCATATGGAAATAAATATTTCATTATTGAAAATGTTGACGATCTAAAATAACATAAAAGAAGTTTGTCAAGTGAAATTATAGAAATAATTCTTACAGTAACTATTATCACTTTTAAATTTTAACAAAAAAAAAATCACTTAATCATATAGTTACAAATTTCTCTAATATTATATAGTTTCAATAATGCTATATTGATGTGTAGGATTAAAACAATTATTCCAATTCACAATGATTATCACTAACTCAAGTGTGTGTATATAAGATTTTCTAACTCTTTAATAACTAAAGGAGTAATATTTTAACATAAAACTCCACACACAAATTAATTTAGAATAATTTCAAAATATCCCTTCTTAATTTTAATCAAAAGTTTTACAAGTTTACCACTTGAGATATATTTATTACTTAATTATTTTGAGAAAATCCAACTTTGACTATTAAGGGTGTGAGGTGATTCTCATCCATTGGATGAATTGTTTCTCCACCTTTAGATCTAAGGTACCACCTATTGTTGTCCTAAATATTTAAGGTTTTGTTTAAAATATTATTGTTTTGTTCATTTTCTGTTGTAGGTGGAAGAAGGAAGAGTTCCATGAACATTTGATAGAAGGTCAAAATTTTCTTAGTATTTTCTTGTTTTTTTTCTTTTGAAATACAATCATGTATACATATATGTGTTTATACGTCTCTCAAATCTGAATTTAAATATATCTAAAACATATACTTATATATGAATAGGAATCTCTAGTTTATGAAGATATCTAAAAAATATGTATTTTTCCCCTTATATGTGAAATAATTTTATACAAGTTGCACCCTTATGTGAAATAATTTTATACGAGTTGCACCCTTAAAGATGACAACACACGTTATATAGTACATTATTGCCATTTTATATTTGTTCCAATAAAAAATTAACTTAGTCGGAAAGGCTGGGTAGAGTGCTAATACGAATTTTAGACGTGTGGGATATCTCTTTGTAAGGACTTTGTTCAACCATACCACCAACTAAATACGCTAACACTGTGGATTCGCCCCATAAACCTCTAGTGTAATTTCTGTTGATGTTTACAAAGCTGGATGAGATCGGATGTACACTGTATTGGGAAGCAGATTTTATGGAATCTGACCATAAACCTGTAGTGTAATTTCTCTTGCATATACCAATCCCAGATCTCATGTTTTGTTCCATTGATGGTGGAAACAAGAGAAAAACTGAAGAAGCAACGAAAGGGGAGGAAATGATATTTAGATCAGAGCAGATATAGCCATGGTGGGTGGACACTGATCATGCTCATCTCACAATATATAAATGTAGTAGGTCTTACTCTCTATTTGTTCAATTCATTCATTTTTCTGTCAAGGGATCGATAGATGGTTTGAATTATGAAAGAATTTATATGGAGTGCTCTGGAATATTACAGAGCCTGGTAGAAGGGCTATCTGTTTGATTCTACAAGAAATATGCATCATATTCTTGTTACTCTTGTGGGTGGAAACCATACCTCTTCCAGGTTTTGCACTTGTTAAACAATTCTCCATTTTCTCCCTGGCTTATAATTCATTAATTTTTAAGGTCCCTAGCAATCTTTGCAAACAGATAGGAGTCTATAATATCAATACTATTATATTCTCTGTTTTCTTCAAGATGACTTTGGGTAGGGAGGAGAAGCTAATTTTCCACAGAGAGAAGGTGAACAGAAGCAGAATCAGCAATGCCCATATAATGTCCATGCCAATGCCTTTACCAGCCTCCTCTGATATGCAATTTGTGATAAGACCATCATGGGGTTGCATTGCTATTCTGAGAATTATGGCAAGATCTGTGTTCTTGCTTCTGGCCTTGGCTACTTTTTCTTTCTTCTGTGATAAACCAAACTCTAACAGACCTGCAGAGTCAGATCATGCAGCTGTCAACACTGTTTTGTCTAGTGAGGCCCTTTTACAGAACCAATGGTCAAGTCACACATTGTCTATGGTTTTCCAAGATATGATGTCTGAAGGGCTGTTGAAGACAGGGGACAGGGCCCTGTGCCTTGGAATTGGAAAGATATCCAAGGAAGAAACTCTGGGAATTGATGGATTGGATGTGGTTTATGAAAAATATATCCAACAAGACAGCTTTGCTAATGACAACTTATTTGACTTTGAGTTGAGCGCAGTGAAATCTTCATATCCCTATTTTCCAGTTGCTGAAGTGGATCGAACTCTCAAGATTGGGGGTGTTTTTGCTGTGCATCTTTCACTTGATGCAGCTGCATTGAATCTAAACAGCCTACTTGAGCTCATGCCTAATTTCAAAACTGTGTATCTGAGAAGATTTGGTGTCTTTGGGCTTGGCACTGTGGTTGCTTTCAGAAAGGTACACTTAGCACCAAACCTCATTGAAATGATCCCAGAAATGACCAATGGGTGCCCCATGAATGAAAAGGGCAGCAATGAAATATCTAGGACATATACTACTAGAACAACCAAGAGGAGGATTGGACTTGGCAGATTGGTTGACCAAAACTGTGAATGCAGATGACTTTGTTATGAAAATGGATGTTGGTGGATCTGAATTTCAGTTAGTGCCTAAAATGCTGAGGACTGGAGCCCTGTGCCTTGTTGATGAGCTCTTCCTTGAATGCCATTACCAGACTCCCTATAAGAAGAAGCATAAGCATAGGAGATCATATTGGGAGTGCCTGGCACTCTATGGTTTGCTCAGAGAAAAGGGTGTTGCAGTGCATCAATGGTGGGGTAAGACAGTAGATTATATGTATTACCATTCAAAATAAAGTGAGCACTTAATGTCACCTACTGCTCTTGTCTATTCCTAAGTTGGAAGATTTGTTAAGTATCTTAACAAAGGCACATTATATTTTATAATTAATGTGTGTATGAGGAGAGTTTATTAAAATATTTCTCTTGAATTTTTTTTTTAATTGATGAGGTTATATTTGGGAGGAATCTATAGGTGTTCAAACTACAATGTTCATAATATCAATAAATTAACAGATATATATAAGCACTTTCATTCCAATATCAATAATGAGATGGGCCACTGTTTGGGCCTTATATTCAATCATTAATATCATATGTATATTATTTCTAACTAAAACAAATAATTCATATGAAAATATGTCTGTTGAATAAGAAGGTTTTAAATCATTTTATCTTAACTTCGAGTCTAATAAAGATTACAAAATCATTTGAGACATTGCATTAAAAAAAATATTTTTATTAATAGTAAAGAATTTAATTTTTTTTAAAAGATGTAAATGTTAAATATATTTTTTCTCATTGTGAGGGGGATTATAACACTAGATTTATGTAAGAGATAAAAGTCAAAGATTATATTTTCATAATCTATTGTAATATGATTTGAAACAATCTGAGAAAAAAATGTGAGTTTTTTTATCAACGTTCATATCACATTCTATGATCTATCATGAAGAGACTGTGATCCAAAATGATGATCCAAAAAAACTCACATAGTTTTTTCTATAAGCATTTCAAATCATAGGGGAAAAAGTGTTTACTTTGTCCTTTTATTATTCATTTTACTCTTACTTTTGGTCGTACTTTAAATGTAATGCATAATGTTTAACTTGTCTTGTTTTATGTCATGCCCCAAATTTTACACCACTAAACAATACACAACCACCAAATTTTTGAACAAAAACACTAATAATTGTGAACTACACATGAACATAGTAACATACTAGAGATAAGGTGGGTACTAAATATCCCTATTAACAACATTTTTACTAATGCTTATGTTAGTATTACTATTACCTTTATTCATTACCATTCCTTTTGGTTTTTACATTTACTAACATTATTAATATGGACACTAATGTTTCCTTGATAAGTAATGATTATAATAATATTACCCTAAGCACTCAATACTAATATTTTATTACTTAATACAAATCTAAAGTTAATGTACTCATAATATTCATAGTAACCTCATCCATATAGTATTACCAATTTCACTCTTAAAATTTTTTGTTGGATAAATATGTTTTCTAACATTATCGAATCCAAATTTACTTTTGGTAAAATTAACATCATTATTCATGGGGTAACAAATATCGTACTATGATTGCTAATAAGTTTTAACAACTATACATTATTACCATTCATAATTACTATTCTTGAAATCACAATTGCTCAACTACTAGTTTATTTTGTACCATTCATAATTACTATTCCTGAAATCACAATTGCTCAACTACTAGTTTATTTTATACCATTCATAATTACTATTCCTGAAATCACAATTGCTCAACTACTAGTTTATTAACACTAACTATAACACATTACTCATATTGCTACATTAATATTATTCGCATTGCCTATATTCCTAACCAATGATGATATTATTGTGAGTATTAATCACTACAATAATATCATTAGAAAGTAACGTATTCATTACTCTTTCCTTTGACACATTCTTAATGAATAACAATAGTGTTGACATTTGCAACAATTGACATACACTAATCATACTTTTAAAAATTTGCTATACTATCAAGCAACTAACAATGCACAAAACTCATAGTATTTTTTTTTGCTTTCCCACTAACTCACTTAATACTAAAATGATCAAATGAGTTTTAGCCTAAATTAGACACTTAAAAACTAACAATTTTACCAAACTCCATAAAATGGAATATTATACAAGATAATATTTGGATTGAAAATTTATTCAATACTAAAGATTTATTGGGTTTTATATTAACATTTTATTAAGGATAATTTTCAACTATATTGATACTAGAATTATTAATCTCATCGTGAAATAACACAAAATTGAAGATTTAATAGGAAAACAAGGAATAATGGACTATAATAAAGTTTCTATGACCTTAAGTTCTCTTACTAATCTTTCTATTACCAATTATCAAAATCTATTAAATGATTAGGTTTATCAATCTATTAAATGATTAGATTAATTGATAAACCACCATCTTCAAACCAATATTTGGACAATGGTATGTAAGGGTTTTAACAATAGATGACTCTAAAGTATCATTGAGTTTCAATTTATCGATTGCTACCAATTTGGTTACTACTTATAAATAATTTTAACAAATTTTAAAGTTCCAATTCAATTTGACTTGAATGACAAAGCTCTAGTCTAATGATAAATCTCTTAACAATTTCCCCTTTTAATTAATATGATTATAATCTTGATTTCTCATTTTATTTTATTTTTAGAATAATTAATATTTGATTTCTAAATAACCAAATATAAAGATTTGAATAATTAATCTAATTAGAATTCTAATTAAAAATACCCTCAACTACCTTATTGTCTTTTGGATATTCAAATTGATGTAATATTCCAAATTTCCTTGGATTTGAGTAACAAATAACAGATTAATAATGATCAAAACTCTTTCATTAAGTTGATCATACATTAATAGAACTTCATTACAAACAGTATATATGGGATTCGACCAGGGGTCAATTCCCCTCTTTTTTAAAAGTTTCTTTACCTTTTTTTCTTTTAAAACCTAAAGGCATTTCATTCTTTCATTTGAATAATCTTTTCATTCAAATAATCCTTTCTTTTATATCTTTCTCATATATATATATGAATTATATCTTTCTCATATATATATATATAAATTATATCTTTCTCATATATATAAAAATTATATTAAAAGTGATAATTTAGTTATAAGAGACTTTTAAAATTTCCGTATTAAATAATAATTTAATTATTTTTAGATTAATATATATAATAATAAATTTTATTTATTTGCTAGTTATATCTAATCTTTAAATATTTTTATATAAATAATATGTATATGTATAATTTATATATTTACACATTATGTACATATATAATTTTTTTTTGGAAGAGTAATGCAAAATCTAACTAGTTGTATTAATAAAGGAAATTCAAAGAGGAAAAGATTATATTTATTTTAATTTTCTCTAGAACTTAGATTTGTGAAGACCTTCAATACATGCTTTTATTAACCTTACTACAAGAGAATATTTAATTTAGATCCAATAAAAATTTGTTTTCTTCTTTAAAGTTCTCTCAACAAGATTAGAGTTTGATGCCCAAGACTCAATCTTTTATTCCCTTAAAGATTTACACCGATGACTACCATGATTACACTTATAAAGTCTATATTTACCCAACATTAGTTTCTTTATAACAAGGAATTGAGACATACCTAAGGTCTTCCTTGAATTTACACATCTAATTGAAAATACAAGCACATTTTCAAATTGAACCAGCCACCATACCCAACAATTACATTTTCCCAGAACTTTACTCTTGGAACTTGAAGTTTTTTCCCAATTCATAGGACCTATATCGATTTTTGGAATCCTAAATTTATAGGCCTTCCATTGATTCCAACTTTAATATGTATGCACCTGAAAGAAGAAGACAATAAAAAAAAGGATATGGCCACGAGCTCTCCTCCCAACCATAGGATTGATATTCAATCCACCCCCGAGCTCTAAGAATCACATAGCTCTTCCCTTGCACACACACATAACTACTATTCACAAGGACCACTTAATAATTTTATACCCCATAAAGTTCATCTATACAACCATTTGTACACAATAATCATTCCCCAATCAATAAAATCCCAACACATAACTCACGGTCATAAATACAAAGAATTTAACAAAAAATTTCACAAATGAATTAAAAACACCACAACCATCCATTTAATTATCAACAAAGATATAACAAGGAAATATCTTACCAAAATATTTATCATACATCCTATGGAAGCCTCTCCTCCTCAAAACCTCTTCCTTCCATTCTTCACCAAGAGTTCCCCTTCCCAAAAAGATGAGAAAGCACCCAAAACAAGAGTAAGGCAAAAGCAAAAAGAGAGAAGCATAAGCAAAAGAGAGAAGCCAAGACAAAAGGAAGAAGCCCCTTCTTTGTTGAATGAACAAGACAATTGAGAGGGGGGGTGAATCAGTTGTACCAAATTAAAACATCAAAACCATCAACAGTAATTAGATTCATATGCATTCATTAAACCCTTAATCTATTATAAAGTTAAAACATGAAAATCAAATAACAAAAACAACCAACACCATACACAAGAGAACACTAGATTTACTTGGAAAACCCAATGAGGGAAAAATCACAGTGAGGATTAGCTCACAATATCTAAGTAATTGCAAAACTGGTACAAGGGGGCTCATTGCCAAAATAGGACACTATCCAGAAAGGATCACAACCCAAGCTCACTACCAAAATAGAAAGAAGAAAGAAGATAGAATGTTAAATAGAGAACATTATCTCAATGCAACAAAGATTCCACCACAACAACTCCACCAACACTAGCAGTCTTCAAGAGATTAAGATACTTCAACTCCCTGCATTCAGTAACCTTGCATTATAGCTCACACTGCAATTCGCACTTTTGCGCTTAATTTCGTTTCACAACACTCAACTCTATTCCACACTTCACCTCGCATCAATTCACCTTGTATTTATACCATCCACAACTTGAAAAACATCTTCAAGTTGGCTACACTTCACAAATTCAAATTAGGTCGGCAGTAGACATTCCTACGACAGATAGGAATGAAAAGCAGACCAAAATAAAGCTTAGTTGGGACCCAAATTAACTCTCACACACCACACTACACCTTCATTAATGCTTGAACATCTTCGAATTTAGTGTAAACATTGGGTCAACCATTACCCGTGCAAACACCATTAAAATTTGAATTAACACACTTCCTCAAACCCAAGGATGACTTGTGATCCACATACCACACTTTATCACGATATTAAATATTCCTCTATTCTCCTAAAATCCATCAAAATTCTTTGCAACAACTCGCATCATCAAAAATATACACACCCAATACATTCAAACTACACTGCTAAAAATTACAACTCTATAATCCAACTTCTAGAGTACCAAACCACAAATCCTCTTGAAACAGGCAAGAGATCAACCTCATCAACATACCTTTAAAATTGCAAGACCTAAAGAAAAATTACAAAGAAATGTGGAGCAAATACATTTCTCCTAGATATTTCTGTAAGCAACACCACAAAACTAATTCACACACTGGTGAACATAACTTCCTCTAACCTTCGATCTGGAAGCCAAAATTTTTGATATAAAAACTTTGAACACCTCTATCCAACATATCCAAAACACACAAGCTTATATTCAACGTAGAAGAAATGTGAAGCAAAACCAAAACCCCTCTGCAAAATAGAACATCTCTACAACACCATGTTTCCTTAATTTATCAATTTTCTCAATATCCTTGACATCTGGACCATAAATAGGAGCTTATCAAAGCAACACTAGAGGTTAACATCAACAAATTAACCAATGACAACATAATGTAACTAATCAAAGAAAAAAATTATTCTCAACCACTACACAACTATTATCAATGACAACATAGGCTTGTTGACATCAATGACAACACCTTCATACTTGCAACATTCTCCTCACAAAGAGAAAGAATAAATAGAAGGGAAAATACAACCACCTCCCCATAACTTCCCAAGCACCCAACCAACTCCAATTTTTTCTACTTTTCATAAGTGGTTAATTAGAGTGGGTTTTAGACTTCATTTAAGGGGTTTTATGGAAATTAAAAACCCCTAATCCATAGACCTACCACCTAAGAAACTTTAAACAATTAAAACCACATAAAGACTATAAAACATAAAATGAGTAATCACATTTAAAAGGTGACTCAAGGGTCTAATAAAACAACCTCTCACACATGCACAACCCTTAAAAATAAGGTTAAAACATTTATCCTTGACAATCTACTGAAAATTCATAAGGGAAGTAGCTATGTGACCCCCTTGATCCACATTGGCCAATTTTAAGATGTTTACCTAACCGAAATTTAAAGGTTTCATTATACTCATGATTAACAATAATTGAAACATATGGTATAGGAAAAATAACCTTCTAATAATAATCGGATAGAGAATTAAATCTACACGAGTAACATATAATTTAACACTCCCTATTTGCATAAGCAATAATTGATCATACTATTTATCAAGATATCACTACTTATGACAATAATACTACTATAAATAGACATTAAATATCAATCATCCTCTTACCATCACACCTACTCACACCCATAGTATATAATCACCTAACATCATGTAATTCACATAACATACAAAGTAATATTACCAATAACTAGACATCTAGATCATTGTATGCCTGCGTAGACAAGGAATAAAACTCATATGGTTATCACAAAAGCCATTGGTTAGATAAGATTAGTTAGTTAGCAATTAAAATATGATAATCTTTGATGTATATGAACACTCATCACTAATGTGTATTATCCAACATAAAAGGACATAAAATATAGGACATAAACCATCAACAACTAACAAAATCAACAAGACCGCAAGGGATGGGATCTTGCATTTTAAGTATAAGTTGACTCTAACATGAACCTATCATTCATTTTTGTTATTATATTGTCTTATAAATAATATCATTTATTTTCCTTAGGATTTTACCTTCTTATACTAGATCATAGGCATATAGTCATGTCCCCTAGATTAGACCACACCCACATTGCAGTCCTCCCAATTATAACTTCATTTTCTTTCTTTTTGAATTAACTCTTTTGAAAATCTACATGTGATCTTGTGTGCTAAAACACCTTGAGTTGAGCATCTAGGATCTTTTATTTAGGTATAATATTACAACATTAGTTACCATTGGTTGATCACAAGCAATCTCATTCATATACCTTCATATAACAACAAATATTGCATTAACATCACATTAGAAAATACAACACTGCAATTAGGCACTTGTATACTTTCTTGGTGTGTTTGCCAAGATTGTACATCAAGAAAAGGGGGTTGATTAGTTATCAAGAAAGCTCTGAGTCTTCCCTTTCCAAAAAGAAATTTCTCCACATGCTTGTTATCTCCACACACCTTGAGAATAAGAAAAATCATACATGCACAATTATCACAAAGCAATAGATGATGGATCTACACCCTAACAAAGTATCCTATAATATATTTGTCAATGTTGCCTTGTCTAGATGTAATTTACAAAATACTAAGAAAAATTTACGATAGTTAGAGATGTGTTGACCAAATAGCATATTTTAGATCTTAGTCATCAAGCACAATTTACAACAAAACACCTATCATTGACCACATAATCAATTAAAAAATCTATATGAAATCTTACCCTATCATTTACTTTGTATTTAACACTATTATCTCATTTATTAAGGTTTGATTAGATTCATTCATTTATCATTTATTAGATCGATATATTCATCGTTGGTTTGTTTCCCTCCATTTTTATGGACCTCGACACTTCAAACCCACTTAGTATCTTGCTCTAGATTCTTAATTTCTTCCGATTTCAAAATTTTAGATCTAATTTTGTTGAATTTGTACACCAACCATTCAAATATAAAAGCTGATTTATTTTGAATATGTATCCCTAAATACCTTCACCCATGATGAATGCACAACTCTGGTTCAATGACCATACCCTTTCTTTATACATGACCCATCATGATAGCCTTGCTTTAAATCAATCACATTCTTCTCTTGATACATCTACTAACTTTTTTGGCCATGATTCCATATTTTTGTTGTCTCCTCTTTTATGTATCTCTTCCCTCTTGTTAGGTTTATGTTCCTTATGATGCATATGTTATATGAAAGCCTAACATGGATCAACTTGATGATGCTTAGAAATATACCATTTTTATATATTCATCTTACTTGCATGTATATGGTGTTGCCTCAATGCTTCTTTCTTTTAAAAAATGTTTGATTACACGTGTCAAACGATACTATATACTTTTAATACTTTTATAAATCCTATATTATTATTCAAAAGATGAAAGTATATACATTGATTCAATAATTGGTATTTGAACTAATGAAAATTACATTTCCTATAACTTTATTATTTCATTTTTGTGTCCATTTTAGCCCAAGTCCATTTGTGTGTATTTTTGTGTTATTTTGACTCCTTATGCCTAGCCTAAGACTTTCCTAGTAATCTATGTCCCCTATTCCTTGTTGTTCCTATGACTTAATTTATCTATGTCTCATTTTCCTTGTTTCGATGAATTTGTTTAGTGTTCACATTTGTTTATTTCATTTAAATTTCATCCTCTTTTTATGTCCTTATCCCCTCTTTAATTGTGCTTTAATTTATCCCCCTTTTCTCATTTTTAAACCATTAAATGTTGAGCCTAGCCCTATCCCATGTCAAAATTCCCAATTTATCCTTTATAAACTTTACTTTTTCAAGCTTACATTTAAAATAACAACCCACCATAAGATAACCCATTTCAAAATTAAGGTGTCCTTAAAAAAATAATTTTGTTTAGCCTTCAAGTTCATTACCCATAGTTAGACATACACTAGGTTAGAGTGAACAAAATATGCATGTCAATTTTTTGTCGAATTTATTTGTATAGATCAATAAAGAGTAATAATATAGTTGATACTTTTAAGAGAGTCACCCGATCATATGGTCACAAATGGATTCTTTTGGACTCCATGCGAGGAATAGGCATTTTCTAGGAGCCTCATTCCAATTGATTCTTCAAATGATTAGTCTAGTTTGGTCTAGTGGAGGTGCAAAATGATCAATCGATATGCACCCATAATTATACATACACTAGGTTAACCTTGAACATTTATTATATTGTCACAAAATTAAGATGCAAACTCAATAATTGCTATGGACTCCCACCTACTATATTTTTATTTTCAAGTTTCCTTATCAAGATCATTAAATTAAGCATTCATTACTTCATTTTTGTATAGAATAAGAAAATGATTGAGTTATTTGTATTATTTAGGCTATTTCTACGTGTAGATGATGATTCCATAAAGTTTCAATAATTATAGGAATTGATAGTCTCATCTCCAACATTTTGGATAATTTGCATTAGGCCCTTGAAGATTGTTGTAATAAAATATTGATCACCATGTGGCTGATTTCTAGGGTCTTTCCATGGATGAACCAATTTCATTTGTAGGTTTTATTTGATGTAGTTCTCTAATATTGTATAGGTTCTACTTATTACTTTGTCCCTCCATCGATTTCATCCATCCTCATCCACTTTCATTTTCATTTGATCCCATGTTTTCATCTCCTACCTCTCTCCCTCTCCATTGTCAAGCCTTGGTTTATGTGTCCCTCATTCCCTCTCGATTTCATTAAAAACATCCATCAACCAAAATTAATTCTCTACTTTTCATATTTTACTTTATCCCTTTCCATTATCCTTCAACCCCCATCTTGTCATTTTCCCTTTGTGTTATATTTTCCATTACTTTTTGTAGTGTCTTTATGTGCTCTCACTCTTGTTTACCCTCTTTGATTGTTTTTCATTCTCGCATCAAACCTCATCATTCTAATTTAGCCTTATATGTTCCAATTCTTACTTTATTCCTCTTTAAAGGAACATTAGCCTTTTATTTTACTTTTCCACCTTGTTTTATAATTATTTTCCCACCCCACTTGGTTTGCATTATTTTCATTATCCATTGCCATTACCACTTAGGTTTTGATTGTTTATGATTTGAATATGAATGACTATATTGCATATATTATTTTATTAGTTTATTTATCATCTATATGTTAATGTGGATTAATTTTGAGAGCCCATAAGGAGACTTATTAAATTATAATCCCTTCTAATTATATAATTTGTAGGGTTTCCACTCGCATTTTTAGCTATACTTAGTTCATTTATAGAGAAATTTGAACACTTCTAAACTTAGCTAAAGAAGGATACTACTCCTTTAATTTGATGTATAATCTCCCAGGCTTAAAGCTTCGGTTGATTGCTAGAAAAGATTAAGGTTACCCTAGAATACCTAGGTTGCCTTGTTAGTTGTCAAGAAGGGTCTAGGCTACTCACCAGGTTGTCATTTCTTGATCTTTGAGGCCCAACACATCTATTTCTAAGGTATAATTTTTTTCACATTTCTATATTATCTTTGAAGTATAAATATGATTAGAAGAGATTTTTCTAGTGAAATTGGTCCATTTGTTGCATTTTATCTCTTTTCTCCCCATGATTTAAGAATAAAATTCTATTACTTATTCTAGAAATTCCCCTATAATTCAAGATTTGAAACATTTTGTTACATTTTTACATGTGGTAACCAACATCCCCTATTATTTTTGAGATCATGTCTTCTTTTTTTACTAGGAGAAACCATTTCATCTTTCCAATTTTTATCATATTTCATTCATGTACATTAAGAATTCATAAGTTTTCATCAAACTACATGTGTTCTACTACTCTCTAATACTTATAGATTTTTGAGAATCTTGGAACCTCATCAAGAGTATCATCAAAAAGCTTCAAGACCCCACTAGTTTCTTGGATAACCCTCCCCCTTATTTAGTATCATCACTTTGGTTGTTAGGAAGGGTTAAGGCTATCATATAGGGTGTAAATTATTGGGTAGACTTGATTTTATTGGTCCTATATCTCCCAAATTTTACAAGTAGTATCAACATCTAATTCTAAGAATTTTCCTATCAGACCACCCAACTCCATAGTTGTATCCATATTCTTGTATTCATTAATCTTTTAATTCTATACTATTTATTTTATTTATTGATTGATTGATACATAATTTTGAGGTACATAACCCTCAAACTCGCCACTTGAGGCTATTAAAATGATTCCAGTCATGGGTACAACACGAGGATCTCTAAACAACATAGTTGGACTAACACTACATTCTGAGGGCATGTCCCTAGAAAGTGATAATGAGTCTATTTTTTCCGGAGAGACAAGAGGTAAATGATTATAGTTGGCTTCATTTCTCATCCTTATATTTTCTTGGCTAATTTGTGACAAGGCATGATTGATTGTCTCAGTATCGTTTAGCCAAATGGCATTGTCATAGTTGGTTCCCTCTATAGTATGAACAAGGGCTTATTTTTCCTTCTTGGACTTGTAATTTGTATTGTAGGTAAATAATTCTACTTGGTTCATGCTTCCTCAGTTTCATGCCACCAAAATAACATGTTTCCTATTCCTTTGGTCTGCATTAAGATTTTAGACTAAGTCAAAGTTTATTTCGTGTGTTGCAAATTGGTATACTTCCAATCGATGACTTGGTCAATACCACGTATTAACTTGGCTTATATTTCTTGCATCCATTTTATAGTTTGTTGCCCACTTAATAAACAATAGGTTTAATCTTTTAACATTTGCATATAGTTTCATGCACTTCATTTCAAATATGTATAAAATGTGTTTCATTCATTCCATGCACTTTATAGTATATACAACACTTTCGATATTTATAATATATAAACGTTATCTATATTTATATGTATATAATATATATATATTATATATAATATACATATATATATTAATAACATTACATGTTATTATGTATATATGTGTGTATAAATGTATATATTTATGTATATCAAATTACATGATTATACTATGCATCTTTCGATATTCAAATGCATATGCATATATTTATTCATATAATAATAACACACATGTATAAATATATATATATATATATATATATATACACATATGTATTAATACACTCGTATGTACATTTCCATTATGTCGATACATACACATATATCAATACATACATATGTATATTTATTTAACATTGCATTATTACATACTGTATACACATGTACGTACTTACTCATGTGCATGAGTTCATCATTGACGTGTACATGTATACATATATATACATTCAATGTATATATTGCATCGACCAAACATAAACACATTAAGAAGAACTCACAATTGATAGAAACTCAAACACTTAGACTAAATCAAGGATGATCACAAACAAACCATAACCTCTCCTAATTCATCCACAAACAAGACTCGGGTAACTTACCTTTTCCAGACTATTTACTAGACTCGACTATAATTAGTAGTGAGTGTGTGAAAGCTCAGTTAGACTCATTTAGGGGTTACTCGACCAATTCTCTTCTCCTAAGTGATACTTCCCCTCTCTTCTAGAGGATTTAATCTCTCCCTCCATCCAACCTAGTACATAGAAAACGTAGCTAGCTAAATCAAGTAAAAACTTTTGCATCATATACTTCATAAACATAATCATTTCATAACTTCATTTGAATAAAATATTCATTTATTGTATTTCTCAAATACATAAAGCATAAACACACAGATTTAAAGCATTTTCACATAGTTAGGTAAAAGTAAATAAGTAATAACACAATGGGGTGTAACACAAAATATGAATAAGAAAAACTAGGACACAAATTAGAGGATTCAAACCATCAATTCAAACCCTATTCTATGTCTAATTGTAAACCTCCAATTGAGCTAAGAGTTTGAGCATAAAATATTAAAAATTATAACAAGTCCCTCACCAACAAATCTCTTGTTGTAATTAAATACTAGAATGGAGCGGAGTAGTGCGAGCAAGAAAGGGTGCAGGGGGTGTAGTTTGAATTCTTTTGTTGTGAAGGATGATGAGGATGGTGATCCAGATGATTGAGAGGAGGTTTAGGGGGTTGTTGTGGGTTTTTTTGGCTCACAACATGCTTTGGTGCTTTTGTTGCAGCCTTTGGTTGTTGTCTAGAGGATCTTTCTTTGCTTGGCATTGGTCTTGTGGGCCTATTCACATGGGCTTGTTTTTCTCTTTTCTTGGCTTCAACGTTGGTGGGGTATTTTTTCACCCCTGTTTGTTGTTGTTCTATTCTTGGGGATTTCCTTGTGGTTGGTGTGCATGTTCTTTATGTTTTCTAAGGTGGATTGGTTGGAGGATGGGCTTATTCATGGTTATATTCGGTGTAATGGGGCGGCTTGGATGTTTTTTGTTCTAGCTTGCTCTCTAAGTGGTTTATTCTTTGTTTCCCTTAGCCCATTTTTGCTATCTATTTGGTGGAGCTTTGGTGGTGGATCTTGCCCAGGTGTGTAGTGGGTGCTCCTGGTTTCCATTTTTTGGACTGGTGGTGCTTCCCATTGGTTGGTTTTATGGAGTTTTGACCTATCTTTGGCTCTTACCAGAGTGTTGGGGTAGCTTAGGTGTTTTATGGTTTGGCCTTCTCTTAGTTTCCTTCTTGTTGGGGCTCCCTTTTCCCTCATGGGTCCTATTTTCTTTTGGACTCCTTGGTCTTGGATCTCTACTCATTATGGTCTTTTGGCATGTTCTTTGGTGTGCAGTTGGGTATCGGTTACTCAAGTGGGGCTGTCAGAAGTTGGTCTACTTGTTGCTTTCATTTTCCCAGCTACATTTTATGTTGAAGTTTGTTTTGATGGCTCTTTGGATGTTGTTTGGGACACGCCTTTGGTCTCTGATGTATGGTTAAATGGGGTTATTATGTTAGTTTGTCTGAATGTGTCAGTGTTTTTGTTTATGGAATTTTTTTAGGTTGTGGCTTATATGTCATTGGTTGGGTTATGTTTATGGTGTTATCTTTGGGCCCAATTATGTGTGATGTTTGAAGAGTTATTTTCTTCCTCCTACTAGTACCTGATGCTAGGCTACCTTGGGATGTGGTGTCATCCCTTCCTTCTGATTTCACTTTCTATTGGTATCTATGAGTGGTGTCTCCTATAGAGGGGAAGAATGTTCCTTTTGAGGTGGATCCTTCTTCTATTGAGGTGGAGTTGGTAGTTGTAGTGTTGCTCGGTAGATCTTCTCTCTTATATTAGCTCTTATTGAGGTGTAGCTTGTGTGAGGAGGAGTGGTGATTTTGGAGAAAAAAGGGTCTCATTTCATCCTCTCTATTAGAGGTGAGCCCCCTCCTATTGAGGTGGAGGTTGGGTTGGTGTCCTTGGTGGGATGGTGTTGTTGGGAGGCTATTATTTGTAGTTTTCTATTGTGTTCTAGCTCAATGCTAGCTTGGTGGGGTGTTGCTGCAAAAAAGTTGATTCTAAGGGGATTTTTTCCGATGCTCTCTCTAAATTCCCTATTGAGGTGGGGAGTTTTGGATTTGATGGTATTGGTGCAACATAGGGGTATCATGGTTTTTTAATTTTGTATGTTGTCTATTTTCCTGACTCAATTTTATTATTTTTGAGCAGTTGGTTTGTTGTAGCCTGGTTGATGTAGGTTGTGTCTTTGACCATCTAAGTAGGGTTCTTGTCAAAGCCTAGTTGTAAAGGGTTGATGGTCCCTTCAATTCCTATTTGTTGTAGCTTGATTTGATTTGAATATGTGTATAGTTGTTGTTGATGGGTTGTGGTTAATTTGTTGATTATTTTCCTTGCAACTTCTTGCCTTGTAAAGGGTTTTAGGTCCCTGCAAAACCTTCTTGTAATGGGTTTATGGTCCCATCAAAACATGTTTTACACTAATCAAAAGCAAATCTCTTGTTGTAAACAAAGTGTGGATGTAGTTCCCCTTCATAATTGGCTCATTTTCAGTGTTCGATAAATTAATGTTATGAGTTGTCTTGTTTAATCGATTTAATTAAATTAAATCAATTTATAAGGTTATTTAATAAAATTGGAATTAAATAGATTGTTATTAGATAAATTATGTTATTAATTAGAAAAATGTAAATGTTGCATTTGAATGATTAATTATTAAATTAAATGATTAAATTATAAGTTCTTTCATAATTAAATATAGAAATAAATTATTGTTAAAGTTAAGTTTTAATTAATAAATTTAATTTGTGAGGAAATTTTCATGGGGAAAATAAAATATTAAAATTAGTATTAATTTTGAATCAAGATAAATGATAGGAAAAAAAATCAATTAAAAAGATGGGAAAAGAGTTGTCGAAGCACATGCGTGACTTCGAACTGGCTCTTTTTGGAAACCTATTGTTTTCGTTTTCTTTTTGTTTTCAAAAAACAAAAGCTTTACTTATTATCTCTTCGAGGGGATTTTTGGGTTTTCATGTTTGGATCTTGGCTGGTTTTGGAGGAGAAAATTGGTCTGTAAGATCATTCTGTAAAAATAATTATTTTTCATTTATTGTTTTTCAAAGATGGGGGAAGTTGTTGTAGAAGCTCGAACTCGGTATCAATTTTGTTTCAACGTGCATTGGACTCTAGGTTAGTTCTCCTTAGTATTTTTTCTTTGATGCTTTGCTTTATGTGTCTATTCTCTCCTTGATATATTGGTTGTGGCATTTGATAGTTAGAGGTTTATGCTTGGTCTAGTTATGCTTCTATGAACCCTATTGTCACTTTAATCCATTGTTTGCTTCATAGGCATGCTCTCATACTGCATATATCTCTCCCTTCCCAGCGATTGGGTTGCTTGGTAGTGCATTAAGAATTTAGTATGTATTGTCCTTGAAAACCTACCAAAATGTGATTTCATTCTAGAGAATTTCCTTCGAGATTTATGTTGATAATTGAAGGATATGCATGCCATTTGGTATTTGTTCATCCTGGTTGGTATTCTATTCTCTTTGTATTGTATTGGATGTTGCAATGCAATCTACATTTGATGCGTCATACTTGGTATCCAATGCTTAAATGTTTTGGAATTGGATTCACTTTATTTTATTCATTCTATGCATGTGTTATGGAAAGTTTGATGAATATTGTTTGGCTTTAGGCATCCGATTTTATGCATTACAATCCATGTATTTTGAAACCATTATTGTAAGTTTCTTAGTTGAGTTTTGTCTTCAGAGACATCGATGCCTTATATCTCAGCCATGACTCTCCCTTGTTAGTTCTCTTAGTCAGCTCTTCCCAAAAAGTTGGATTCTTTATATGTATAAGAAATTTGATTCCTTGTTAATCCCATTAGCATTCAGTATGGTTGGTGTCCAATCCAATTATATACAGTTATCATTTTAATTCCTTTATCTTTCAGCAATCTCCTTACTATTTGAATCTCACCACACTCGACACGCCAACCATCCTTGGCCGGCGGTGGGTACCCTCCTTTCCCTACCGAATATTCCTTTTTTTGTTCTTTATCTTTTCCTCTTGCGCAACTGGGTTGTGCCAAATCAAGGTTGAGGGCTTGACAACCAGCATGGAGTCCTGATGGTTTGAAGGCATTTGGAGGGGCGATGGAGACACAGAGGAACATACAAATTAATGGACAAGGTTATGTATGTTACTCCTAATCTTAAATCTTTGCTTTTCTTTTGTTACTCGCTTTTGGAGGAGACAATTGTATACGTAGGGAAAAATTAGAATATACCTATGTAGCAACACCACTAAACCTTTCAATGATCAACAAGAAGAACTAATTTTATTTTTAACATAAATTTAGTATTTGAATCAATTGCCTAAGATATTTTATACACTTTGTGAATCAACTTTGTTGGGTTTGCTTGGTCACGGCTTGTTGCACTCCCCATTCGATTTGGTTTGGGATATATATATATTATGGATATATGTGGATGTTAGAGCTTTTAATGATAATTTACTGTTAATTAAGTCAAATCTGAGACTATAAACAACTGTCAGTTAGTTTATTAAATCTGAAATTATTTATATATATATATATATATCTGTGTGTGTGTGTGTGTGTGTGTGTGTGTGTGAATATGGGTATATATAGGTTTAGGTACCTACGTATATTTTTATTTATGGATATATATTTATATGTATATATATGCTTATATATATAATACTTATAGGGTAATATAATTGTGTATTATTATTATTTTGTTGTGAATGAGTAGTGAATTTATTAAAGTAGCTTTTAATTGGTTTTAATTATAATCATATAAGTCTCGGTATATTAATTATGTTAATTAGATTGAAGGAAAAGATATGGAAATTAACTATATGAAGAAATTCTTAGAAAAAAATAAAGTAATATGTTTTTAAAACAACGTCGACCTTACGTTTGCATACTCAATGCTTTGCTTTTATATGTGATATTGTGGTTATTGTTTTATTTCAAAATTGATTGTCATATGTGAGTAAATTTTGTGAGTTAGCTTATTGTTTAAGTGGTAATTCTTAGTGTTAGATTGTCGAGGTTGCTTCCAGAGGCTTAGGGGTAATTGATTGATTTGGTTTTATATTTTTCCTTCGAGATGGTTGGTATTTCACTTGAGAAAACTTTGTGAGGGTTTATCCATGCAGAACTCCTTCATTTTATGGTGGGTAATTGTGTGTGAGAGATTGTTCATATCTCGCCTTGTGAGAACTTTCGTGTGGTTATGTGAATTGTGCATGTTGGATTTTTCCCGAATGTGTGTTGGGTCTTCTAGTTGTTAGTAGGGGGAGTGGCTCTCAATGGGGGCTGAAACCCAAAGTGGGGACCTCGATAACCCATGGAGAGTTGGATTAAACAAGTGATAACATGTAATTAATTAATCTTGGGATGTGTTCTTCACACATTAATAAGATAATTGTTGTTGTCTCATTCATGGCCTTGAGTGCTAGTATAGGCTCAGGATGAGTTGGGAAGGCCACATGGGTATCACTTGGGGGTCGGAGTCTGGAGTGAGTAGAGGGGTTGGACATGCCGAACAACCCATGATAATACCATCTGATGAAACTCTTTTTCCTACTGCAACCTAGCTTACCCTTGTCATGTGTTCCTTTATTCTTTGCATACCTCTAGAAGCGGTGTCATTGTTATGAGTTGTTTGTGGTATTTGTATGATGGAGTCATGTTAGCCCTATTGTGTCATGCTATTGTTTCTTGACTGCTTTGGTGGTGGGACCTTATCGTCATCTCCTAGCACAAGGGGTGGACCTTAGGGTTCCACATGCTTGGGTGCAACGTGCTATGCACTCCATTGGGTTCCCGATGATGTTCATGAGCATGGATGTGGTTCCATATGCAAAGTTTCCAAAATTTGTACCAGACTTGGGATAGTGTTGATGTTATGTAATGTAATCATTTTAGTTGTATCTTATCATGTATCTAATGTATTCTTCCCGCTATTATAAGGGAAGCTTTGATGTAATATTGTGACAATGTATTGATGAACCTTTATGTAAGATAAATTGATCATGTGTTCATTGGTTCGTATTCTATGCTCTGGAATGATGTTGTATCTCTGGAAATATATAAATTTAATTCTTTCAATGCAATGGATGTAAATGAACTCTTGTCATTATTTATTTTATTATGTATGTTTAGGTTGGTTAATTGTTATTTTTGTAATGCAATCATGATCCCCTAAAGGACATAGTCAGTGCAAATGTACATGTACTTTACATTCTATGTTATTGTTAGTATGATCTTTATGTTGATTCACTTTAAAAAAATGTCATAATTGTAAGTTCGTTGTGTTGTCCTTTGGGGTTTCATGGCGGGGCGTTACAGTGGATATGGTCCAAATGAATAGATGTGTGATGGAGAGAGTATGTTGGTGCTCTATTTAATGATATAATATTGCATTCCAAGTTATTTTTGTAAATAGCTCATATGATGAGCTATTTATAGATTTGAGGGATGAAGGATCAAAGGCTAGAATTGATTGGAGAGATCAATGGAGAGATTGCTTGAGATGTTTTGATCCATGAAAATCCTCCAAAAGGCACATTATAATTGGTGCACAAGAGGAGTTCCATGATCCAAGGGATTTGGGTGGTGGAGATGTTATTGGAGAAAGAAGGATGGTAAGGATAAAAAAGAACTCCTTTGGAGATCCAAAAAATATTTTTTTGGAGTTATGTGAAGGGCTAGGATTTTCTAGATTGAATGGATGGACAAGATTTGATGAGATAAATACACAAAGAATTGTAAAGCATGGGGCTATCTACATGTAAAATTCATGTTTGGACACATGTGCAATCTTGGACTTTGAGCAACATTCACCTTGATCAATCATTATTTTGGATTGTGCAAATGATTAGTTAGATCAAATAATTGATTTTAGTCAACTAATGGCTTGAGAGAAAAATTGGAATTAAATAAGTTATATTTATTTGATTTTTGGAATGGGAATTATGAACTTAAATAAACAAATTCTAATAAATGTTGAATTTATTTATTGAAGGTTGTGTTAAAATTGTGAAACACACACAAAAGAAAGATCAAACAACAAACAAGAACACCTTCCACACATTAGGGTTGTAAAAAAATATTTCTTATTTCCTCAAAAAGGAAAAATTATAAAATGAAATAATGCAATAAAGGAGAATGCTTATAAGAGAAAATCGTAGATGAGAAATGGATTAGATCATGACATGTGTCACCATCTTATGTAATGAGATATAATGATCTAATAACAACTCTATCTTATAAAATTAAAAAACCACTCCTAAGTTTAGCTTAAGTGCATAAAGTGAAATAAGCCTAATAATTAATTAATTTTATTAGCTAATTACTCTTTTTTTCTTTTTCTTTTTTGTAAGGTAAGTGTTACCAGGAAAAGGGGCTAACTCCCATTAGATTGTGTATAGCTTGCATCACAGATGTTTCTCCGTGTGCCCATTTGATCTTTGTATTGTAGGGACCCTTGACCATTTTTTGCTTGCTATTTTGATTCTGGGGTGTGAGAGTCCATGTTCTAATATTTGACGAGGCCAAGCTTTCATCTTGGTAGGGCTCTTTAGTTTTAAGTGGGCAACTTATACTTTAGGCCATTTGGGTGATAAATTATCCATCCTTTGTTTCATTATATTTTCCCGTATGGGCCACTAAATATTTTATTTCATCCTTGTTTCGCGTGCCCAAGGGTGGGCATCATTTGATTTATATGTTTGTCTATTCTATCATTCTAGCCAGGTGTGTGATATCATTAATGTTATATCAACCTTTCATATCTACTGCCATAGTATGGAGTCAGAACTTAATACATGAGGGAAATATTATACCTTAATGTCCTTATGCTTGGTTTTATGCCATTCGAGGAGCCGAAGGTTTCAGTTCGACCAGGCTTTACAATTTAACCTCGTGCTACAATCATTCCAGAGTAAGTGTTTCATTTCTTTGATCTAACCATGAATTCAAATGATTGTATGTCGTTGTTGAGGTCGAAACGACCAAAGGAACGTGTAGAGTTGGGCGTTCTAGTTTCCATCTCTCATTCCACTTGCTTACTGTACATAATGGGTTGTGAGATTTTATAGTTTATTGTCTTTTCACTTGCTTTGGATTTTGAGTTTTTTAGTATCCTAAACATGCAAACCCTCCTGTTTTTCTCAAGCTCAAAAATCTCAGTTGGCCTTTTCTAGGTCCTATTTTGATCATTGGTTGAAGGGTTTACTACTTAAACCAGATAGATTGACCATTAAGGTCATGAATATGGTTTTGGGAAGGAGGTTAATTGACACCAGTGAGCGATACCATGTGAATTTAGACATTAATTCTCGCTTTGTGGCCTCATTGTTGGATATCCATGCTTCTAAGGAGATGATTGCTCAGTTGGCCCATCAAATATTTAAGCCTTCATTTCTTCAAGGTTTGGAGGTGGTGTTGTTGGTGGTTGCACATTTGGGAGAAGGGATTCCCCACCCCCAGAACTTGTTGCTTCCTATCGCAGAGCTTCAACCCTTTATTCCTGACATTTACAAATTTGATTATTGGATGCATCGCTTTCACTCCAAGACTACGTATGATTTCTTGAAGTGCTTGTATCAACTTGTACCGATGAAGGATTCTCGGTGGATTTCTCTGTTTATTGCTTATGAGGATTAGGGTATATAGGTTCCCACTCTTGTTTTATACATGATTGTAAATATTGTTATGTTTATATTTCGCTTAGGGTTAGGGTAAACTAAGAAAATATCAGTTCAAAATCCCCAATTTTGTTATATAGCAACTAGGGTTATCTTTGAAAATCTAGGATTTTATGGCATTTTGTTACAAACTTTGATAAATTTTGGGAACAATTCCATATTTAGCTTTGGAAAAATGTTTATCTTACATACTAATATAATTATATTATTATGATACTGTTGGAAATAGGATTCCATTTAATTGCAATCCTAATCATTATTTATTTCATGTATCTCCTAAGTCCTTAGAATGTGTTCAACAACACTAGGATTAGGAAGAGAATAATATTTGATGTAATAATCATGTTAATTGACATTATTAATTAATTCTAAGTGTTAGGAGCATGTGGGGATGCCTTGGAGTAAGCTCCTACAAAATAGGAGCACATGGGCGCACACATGAGAGGTGGGATCCACCTTGGTTCAATTAACTAGTTGGTGAATTGAGTACACTTCAAGAATGCATCCTAGGTTCCTACAAAATAGGGATTTTGGTTTATGCATGTTGAGGTCCTATAAAATAGGGGGTAATGTGTACGAGGATCAGTTCAGTTATCTTCAGTTAGTTTTAGTTGAATGCTAGTTGACTTTAGTTAACTTGGAATGCATGGCTAATGACTTGAGTTGCATGATAAATAACAAGGACTACCTTCAGTTAATAGGGGATGACCATTCTTGCATGAATGATGTTGAGAAATGTTTCAGTTAGCAAGAAATGACTTGGACCCAACTTGGGCACCCAAGTTGGCTTCTTGGAATTAACTCCTTTGCATGTTGAGATATTTCAGAAGGCTTAGTTAAGTGGCCCCTCTTTTGGGTGCCTACTTTGAGGATAAAGCCTTGAAGATATTTATAGAATAAAGGTTGAGTTATGACTTTAGTTTGGGAAACCCAAATGGATGAAGGAGAGGATTTGACATTGTTCTTCACGACATAACTCTACTTGCAAGAGATAGGTGTACCTTTTAGAGATGGGGCTTGAGCATTGTAATTGTAACTCATTTGGTGTTTACAATGTTGAATAAAGTCTATTTATCTCAAGCAAGTTGAAGAGAGTTATTATCAATTTTGTTGTAGGTTGTGAAGAAGTTGTGGTGAAGGCAAAAGAGGCATTCTGAAGCAAGAATTGAAGCTATTGTAATCTACTTCAGAGATTGAATACTAGATTAATTCTTGGTGGATTTTTTTACCCGAAAGGGTTTTCTCCACGTTATATGCTTGTGTAATCTTTCTAATATCTTGTCTACTTCTTCTATCAACTTCTTTCTACATTCTACAAATAGTAAAATGGATTAATCAGATAATCACCCACAAAGAATCTGTAACAAAGGAAAAGCATATTTAGATCAGAAATATTAAAGTTTTACAAGGTATTAAGGTAAGAAAACACCTAAATTTTCAACATTTGGTATCAGAGCTGAGGAGGAAGTCTAAAATAGAAATCCAAGATGCCTTGTTTGTAAAAGATAGGCCTAAGAAAAAGGAACCTAAGGGAGACAAGGAAGAAAAGGGTAAGTCTAGAGGACAGTCTAAAACCCTGGTAAAAGTAAGGTAAAGTTTTGGAACTGTGGGAAATCGGGACATGTGAAGAAGGATTGTAAGAAAAAGAGTTTTGATTCTTCTACAGAGGAATCCTCAAATGACAGTAATGATGCATTGGTTATTTCAGCTAATATAGTTTGTGATAATTGTTTGCTTGATGTTACAGACTGATCTTCATGGAAAGGATGGTAGTCACGATGCCATGTGTGACTCGGTACCACAATTCGGTGGGAGTTGTTGGCAGTGACGTGGATGCATCATTGATAAGGTTATCTTCAAGTGATATGGAGATATGTTTTCTTGGTTTAGAGTGGTTTCTATTATGTCATGGTTTACTCTTGATATGTGTTTAGAGTTTGGCATGGTACTTGTTCTCTTAAGACTAGGATGTTTATGTAAGTTATGATGCATGTGATATCCTTGGAGGAGATGTTTATATCATGGATGTCATGTTTATGTTCTTGATTTATGATTGGAGCTTTGAAATTGATCGTAGTAGTTCTCTTTGTATTGGGTACATTAATCATTTGCTTGATTACTTCATGATGGTGTTGTGTTGCATTTGGATTTTGGCATGGATTGGTTGGTTACAGGTCCTCATGGATACTTAGAGAATTAGGTGAGGCTTGAGTTCTCTTATGGTAAGAGATATATGTTGGAATGGTTACTTGTAAGAAAAGTTTTTTCAACAGTAAAGACCAAGAAGCCTACACCTTGGTTGGATGTGAGTTCAACACACTCGACGGTTCTTTATTTGAGAGGTATTTGCTCGCTATATCTTTTAGATGTGTTATGTTTCATGCTTTGATTTCTCATGGGATTGACTTGATTCATGGTTGATTATGGAAACTCATTTAAGGATGGTTTAGCATGATTTTAAATGTTTTATCTTTCATAGATATGGATCTTAAGCTGTGGATAATTAGTTTTGGAGGATTCATTTTGAGGGATGTTATGACATGGTTTATGGGCTGATTTCTAGTTATGGGGATGGTTACCTTGAGTTTGATCTTATTGGTTTAAAGATTATGGTTTTACTTGACCTTTTAGGTGTTGTATAGTTAACAATAAATTCTTTGAGTGTGTTACAACCATGGATAATCTTCATTTAGAAGATGGTTATCATGATGTCATGGATAGCTTGGTTACATGTTATAGTGGGAGTTTTTTGATAGTGATGGTTTGATGTTTATCTTGTTGCCATGTATAGCTCGGTATCATGGTTCAGTGGGAGCTTTGGTAGGATATGGTTATCTTCATGAAATTTGAAGAGGATGTAGTTCTTTTTGGTTTTGAGTATTAATCATTTGCTTGGAGCTTCATGATTATGCAAGTTGCATTTGAAGTTGCATGAATTGTTTGGTGAGTATTCATGGATACTACAAAGACTTGGGAAAGGTATTGATTGAGAAATTTGACACTTTAATCAATGTTGCAGAGAAGTTCTCGTGGTGCAGGAAGGCCATTGGCCTTGAGTCATGTACTTGATTAAATGATTCCTTCTTTAGAATAATTCAAATGATAATGTCAAGCGGGAGAATGTTGGAAATAGGATGCCATTTAATTGCAATCCTAAACATTATTTATTTCATGTATCTCCTAAGTCCTTGGAATGTGTTCAACAACACCAGGATTAGGAAGAGAATAATATTTGATGAAATAATCATGTTAATTGACATTTATAATTAATTCTAAGTGTTAGGAGAATATGGGGATGCCTTGGAGTTAGCTCCTGCAAAATAGGAGCACATGGGCGCACACATGGGAGGTGGGATCCACCTTGGTTCAGTTAACTAGTTGGTGAATTGAGTACACTTCAAGAATGCATCCTAGGTTCCTACAAAATAGGGATTTTGATTTATGCATGTTGAGGTCCTATAAAATAGGGGGTGATGTGTACGAGGTTTAGTTCAATTATGGTTCAATTATCTTCAGTTAGTTTTAGTTGAATGCTAGTTGACTTTAGTTAACTTGGAATGCATGGCTAATGACTTGAGTTGCATGACAAATAACAGGGACTACCTTCAGTTAATAGGGGATGACCATTCTTGCAGAATGGTGTTGCGAAATGTTTCAATTAACAAGAAATGACTTGGACCCAACTTGGGTGCCCAAGTTGGCTTCTTGGAATTAAATCCTTTGCATGTTGAGATATTTCAGAAGGCTTAGTTAAGTGGGCCCTCTTTTGGGTGCCTACTTTGAGGATAAAGCCTTGAAGATATTTATAGAATAAAGGTTGAGTTATGACTTCAGTTTGGGATGCCCAAATGGATGAAGGAGAGGATTTGACATTGTTCTTCATGGCATAACTCTACTTACAAGAGATAGGTGTACCTTTTAGGGATAGGGCTTGAGCATTGTAGTTGTAACTCATTTGGAGTTTACAATGTTGATTAAATTCTATTTATCTCAGGCAAGTTGAAGAGAGTTATTATCAGTTTTGTTGCAGGTTGTGAAGAAGTTTTGGTGAAGGCAAAAGAGGCATTCTCAAGCAAGAATTGGAGCTATTGTAATCTACTTCAGAGATTGAATAATAGATTAATTCTTGGTGGAGTTTTTTACTCGAAAGGGTTTTCTCCACATTATATGCTTGTGTAATCTTTCTAATATCTTGTTTACTTCTTCTATCAACTTTTGTCTACATTCTACAAACAGTAAAATGGATTAATCATATAATCACCCACAAAGAATCTGTAACAAAGGAAAAGCATATTTAGATCAGCAATATTAAAGTTTTACAAGGTATTAAGGTAAGAAAACACCTAAATTTTCAACAAATGTGTGTTCTTCAATGTAGTCTCCTCATTTTTAATTATCCTGAAGTTTCCAAATTTAAATTATCTCATGTATTTAATGTCGTATGAATTTGGTTTCAGTCTACATTGCTTGTGATGTGATATTCTCGAATGAGGAAGTTGTACAATGTTTTCAACTCGCCAAATTTACATCTCTTATAAATGGGTTGTTTTGCTCATTAAATTTTGTATTTATTGAATGAGAAAGTTTTATTCTATAATATTATTGGTTTCGTTCCATGGTGATTTTTTTCCTTTGCTTATAGCGACACACCTACTCTAGTTTTCCCAAATAATCAAAATATTATAAGAGAAGCCTTTATATTAGGGCTTCTTCGCGAGGCTATGAATGGATATTGAGTTATGCTATTTTGGCCTTTCTTGTAAATCCTTGACTTACTTGTGGGTTGTCATAAAAATTGCTAAAAGATGGTTTTGATGAGGTATATTCTAGTGTACTATAGAATTATTTTTAAGCACATAACTTGTTTTGCTTCTAGTTCCATCTAAATTCACTATATCTCGAAATCAATTTTGAGATGTTCCAGTAGTTCAAATGGATTTAATATTTATGTACTTTTGGTGAAGAAATCATATCAAATGGATTGAATTCCTTCAACGCTTTTGCTTTCATATCATTGTTAATTCTATTGGTTCCAGTTTATTATATGTTTTTGCATATAATCATGCTTGGTTTCAGTATTATTTGGCTTTAAATTAGATTTATGTGATGTTTAGTTATTGCTTAAGTTCGAGTTGCAATTTTGTTTCCTCTATCATCACTATGGCTTTCTCCTACAAGTGTTTCATTTGTGCATTCTCAAAACAACACTTAGTTCATTTATGTGGGCAACTCTAGATGATTCAAATCTTGGACTTTTTAGCAAGTGATTTCTTCCATTTGTAGAGCTATTATGCATTTAAAAGACATTGGATTGTTAGTTTAGTTGATCCAGATTGTCACTAAGAGAATTCCAATACTAGAACTTCATTTGATTAGCATTCATTTTAGTGTGGGGGTCTTAGTTAATACTAAAATACAATTGGTTGATAATAATTACCTCCTGGCCGATTATACTTACTTGGCCTCTTTCTCTTGTTTTGTTCCTCCTCTTATGCCTATTTCCTTCTAATCTTCTATGAGAATTCTTGCCAGTCTCATCCATTTTTCAACATTTTCTTCTACTTTGCATTCTTCCACTTGTAGCACACCAAAATTTGCTAGAGCATTTGTTGCTTTGTTAGCTTCTCTATAAATATGGGCGACTGTGTAGTCTTCTAATTTTTCTAGTTGCTCCCAAATCATATGGATCCAACTCTTCAATTTCTAATTTGGGGTGCCTTTTCTTGATATTGCTTGTATACATAATAGTGAGTCCCCCTCTATGTCCACTTTTTTGATGTTTTTTGTTTGCACATCCACAAGCCTATGGTTAAGGCCTCCATTTCTACTTCATTATTAGTTGTAAATTCTATTTTCTTTGGAATTACTCATACAAGCTACCCTTTATTATTCCTTAATATGCTTCCTGCTTCAGCTGGTCCAAGATTCCCTTTTACAAAGCCGTCAAAATTTAGCTTATATCTACCTTGCTTTGGCACTTTCCACTTGACCCATTCCTATTCTTTGCTTTGTCTTTGAAGTTTCCTTTTTCTCTTTTTAAGTTCTCCCACTTCTTATGAAACTCTTCATCCCACCTAGTAAATATTGTGTCATTTTTAATCATGTTTTTTGCATTAAGTACTTCGCAGATCCCTTCTATTTTTTGTATGACCTTCTCCACTTCCATAGTTTTTATTGGAATATTCATCGGTTCCTTTCTTTCCAAATGTTCCATGCTATCATGGATGGTGCTACTATCCATAAATCAGCCCATAGTGTGTTTTTCTTGCCTTTTGGCCATCTAATTATCCATTCTTTAAAGTCCTTTTTTCTTGGGCTGACCCATCCTATTATATTTTGAATCCAATCCCAACACTTAGACACGTATGTGCATTCTAGCAACAAATGATTAACATTTTCACTATTTTTGCAGCACATTATGCATCTATTTGGGCCTTGAATTCCTATAGTTTTTAGTCTTTCCATTATGAGTATCCCCTTATGTAGCACTGACCATAGGAAGGCTCCCGCCTTAGGGAGGACAACTAGGTGCCAGCATTATTTTGTGGGCCAATCCGAGTTTGTTCTTGTTGATGTTTGTATTAGGTATCCCATCTTAACAGAATACTCCCTAGATTTGGTTCCACACCAAATGATGCCGTCATCTTCTCTATTTAGTAAGATCCTCCTATTATTTAATTCTTGTTTCAATTTTGATTTCACTTTTGTGGGGATTGAGAGCAACTCTATATCTCTCTATTCTTGCTAACAAGCATATTTTGAGTTGCTAGTTTTGACATAGTCTATTAGTTTGTTTCCAAATGCACTTTCTATAGCTTCCTTGTGCTCTTTTATCCCTTTTATCTCTTCTAATGGTTTATAATCGTTCCAAGAATCTGACCAAAATTTAGCTTGCCTTCCATTATTTATTTGTGAGGTGCTCTGTTATTAGTTTCCTACTTTCCCAAAGGAACTTCCATATCGTTGAGCCCCCATTTACTGCTTCTATTGTTAGTATTCTCTTAGGGTCGATAGTGTCTAAATATTTAGCTTGGAGTATTTTACACCATAGTCGCCTAGGATCTCTATACATTTTCCATGCTAGTTTGGCACCTAGTGCTAGGTTTTGTTCCTTCATTCTTCTTAGGCCCGCACCACTTTCATTAATTAGCATGAATGCCTTGTCCAAATGCACCAATGGTATTTTCTTGTCCTCCTTTGCTCCTTCCCATAGGAATTTATTGAAATAGCTTTCTAAGGCGGCTTCTATCGTGTTCATTATTCTGAAGCAAGACATGACATATATGGGTACTACTGATAGCACATCCATAATCATGAGCATTCCGCCTGCTAGTGTCACCCACTTATTTTTCCATGCCATGGATTTTTGCCTACATTTCTCTATTATTTCCAACAAATTTTGTGTCCTACAAGGCTTGAAGAATAAGGGTGCCAAGGTAATTTTTTGGGACATCCGCTACTCTAAATTCTAAATATTTTACTATTCTTCTTTGTATGGCTTTTTTGGTATTGAAGAAAATCATTGAGGGCTTATCCTTGTTCACTAACTACCCCGAGAATACCATATAATCTTCAAGGGTTTCTTTGATTATAGTTGCTTCTCTCATATTGGCTTCCCCAAATAGAAGTGTATCATTTGCAAACTGTGTGTGTGTGTCATTAGGTTGATGTCAAGAGCCACCCTTATGCCTTTCTATAAAGTGCTTTCCCTTTTTCTTTTGATAGACCTGCCCATAACTTCTACCATGAGATGAAGAGGAAGGGGGACAAGGTGTCCCCTTGACACAGATCGTTTGTTTCTTCAAAGAAGCCACATATTGATCCATTAACTATTAATGAGTATCTTGGTGTTGTGATACATTGTTGAATCAAAGAAACCCATTTGCTATTAAAGCCAAATCTCCTGAGGACTTCCAATAGAAAGCTCCATTTAACTCTATCATAAGCCTTGCTTATGTCTAGTTTGATTAGCATCCCATTAGTTTTCTTTGATTGTATGGAGTGCACCACTTCATTTTCCACTATTATACTATTAATGATTTCCCTCCATGGAAAGAAATCACTTTGTTCTTCTGATATTATGGAGCTAAGCACTTCCTTGAGTCAGTTTTCCAATATTTTAGTGAGGATTTTGTAAATTGTGTTGCATAATGATATTGGTTTATATTTTTTGAGTGCCTCACACTCCTATTTCTTGGGGATAAGAGTAATAACTATATTTTTCATGTCTTTAAAAAATTTCCCTTTAGCTCTAAACTCTTTTGCTACCTTCCACACATCCACTCCAATGGTGCTCCAACATTTTTGGTAGAAGCTTGTTGAGAAGTTTTCAAGGCCTGGTGCTTTGTCCAGGTCAAGCTAGAAAGTGGCTAGTCTGACTTCTTCCAGTGTGATATAGGTTTGGTTAACCTGTTATTGTCCTCCTCAGTGATGCTTCTTAGTATGTAATCCAATTCTGGTTCATTGGCATATGTTGATATTGCTCTTTCTGCCCCTAGGATATTTTTGAAATGCTTGACCGGTTCTTCTTCTATAGCTTTTTTATCTTTAGCAATCGCTCCACTTTCAGTTCTTACTTCATTGGTTCTATTAAATGCTCTTCTAGGTGAATTTCCTAGTGGAGTTTTGATAATCTACAACATTGATTCCTTCCACAAATTCTTTGAATTCTTGTATATTTCTTGTTACTTCTTTAGGCCACCACTTTTTTCTATTATATCCATGATGGCGTTGAAGTCACACCCATTATATACAAGTGGTCTTCAATTTGGTTTATCCTGTTGATTAAGGCATTCCAAGTTTCTTTTTTGTCCCTTTTTTGTATGAGGCCATAAATATTAAAGAGGTGAAACACCTTATTGGCATTGAGATCTGTTAATTTACACCCCATCCAATGGTTATGTGCCTGGGTTGGCTCCAATTTGACACTTTTGATTTTCTAGAGAATTGACAAACCACATGTTGTACCTGTGGTTTCTTGAAATGTTCCTTTCCATATTTTGCAATGTTTTAGAAACCTTTTTGCTTCATGTTTGTCTAACTTTTTTTCTTGCAACATCATTTTGTCTGACGCTACTTTTTTCATGTGATGCTTGACCAAGTGTCATTTGTCGGAGGCATTCAAGCCCCTGATATTCCATGTGGTTATCTTCATTTCTCTCTAAGGGGGGTATTTCCTCCCTTGGATATCAAAAAACTAGATATACTCTTAAATCCCTTCTCTATTGCCTCATCTTCTCTCTTTTTTTTTCTCGTCTTTCTGCCTCTACCTTTCTTTACTTTGCCCAATTCTCTTGCCAAAAACTAGCTAATACATCTTGGGTCTATGATGTCTAGCTCATATGCTTCTATTTGGTCTTCTCCCATGTATATGTCTTCAAAGTCTGATTCTTCTTCTTCCATGTCTCTTTCTTAAGTTGCAACTCTTGTTGTCTCAGTCGCCTCTAAGTTCTTAAGCACCTCCTTTTTGTTTGAATTTCTTTCTTCCTCTTGCTCTCTTTGTATGCTAGGGCTCATTTTTACAAGCCTTGCAACCTTATTTCATTCGGTTTTTGGCTTGGTTTGGCTCATGTTTTCTTTCCTTCTCCATACCATCTTTTGTTTTGTCTATTTTGTAGGATTCGATTGCTGAAGGTTTTCTAATTTCTAGCCTCTTTCTTCTTCCATATAATATTTGTTCCTTTCTAATCCTTAGGTTTTATTAGTGAAAGTGTTTTATTTTTTTTCACTTGTGTCTCTCTTCCTGCTGAAAGTTGCTTTTCTTGCACTCCTCCTCCCTATGTTTCTCGCTTTGGTATTTGAGGTAGTATTTCTTTTATCTTCCTCCACCTCCATGTTTTGCATCTAGTGTTTTCTTTTAACACATAGCAGAATATCCTTAAGAATTTTTTGGATAGCTGTTATCTTGATTTTGGCATATAGACAAGAGTCACTATTAAAAGGATTTGCATCTATATCAATCATGGTTCCTAGCATCTTGTCAATCTTTTCCAAGCATTCCTCTAACCATTATTCCAATGGGATATTGTCTAGTTGAATCTATATTGGCTTCTCTTATGGTTTTGTGTTGGTTGGATTGAAGTTTTGAGACCATTTTTGCATATAAATAGGCTACCCTTCTATCTCCCATAATCCTACTTCAAGAATATTTCTCTCTCCTTCGCCTTGACAAAGATTGCAACAAAGAATCCTCTTGGGAGGAATTTTATTAGAGTCGGAGTCTTCCATATATTTTCTATCCAGTTTTTTAATTTTTTTCCTTTCCATTCTAGGCTCGATAATCCTGCAAATAATCGTAGTGTTCTCTAAAATGCCTAGATCTTCTTTAGTCTCTTTAGTTAGGTCTATTGTTGTGTAACTCTTGTGTTGGTTTGATTCACATTCTTTGATTGGTCTAGGTTCTTGTTCCTCCATAATGCATGGTTTTGCGAACCATCAAAGGTTGTATGTGAGATTTTCACTTTTTCCTTCTTTTTCCTTTGGATGTGCCACTTGTTCTTTTGTCTTTACTTCCAGTTTATTGATTTTGATTCCCTCTATTTTTTGTTGCTTCCTCTAATCTTCATAGGTTTTTCTTTTTCAATTCCACCAATAAAAATTGTAGTTCTATAGTTCGCACTTTGCATTCGCAAGAATAGCATTTTTTAATAGAAACTAGATATATTAGCTAATTACTTATTACTCTAGTAGGTTGGACATTAAAAAATGATTTATTGGTTAAATAAATTATCCTTATTTATTTAAGTAATGTTAGAGATAGATTCAAGCTAATTAATTAAATAATATTAATCAAAATTACTTAATTAACATGGGTAGAAAGATCAAAATAATTAATTACATAAATATAACTTATTCAATTAATTTAGAAGGTGGTGATGTGTGAGGATATAATGATAGTAGAAATTATGTGAGGTAGTTTAGGTGTCAACAAATAGATTGAGAAGGCTAACTTGCTAATCCTGAACAACTCAACATGTTGCCATCTTCTTTTAGACTCATATTATATAGACTAGGGGATCCAACTTGATTCTTACTCCTTGACTACCCTAACAATTTGATTCCTTTTACTTTGCATATTTTTACAAAAGGTTTCATGGTGACCAACTCAATCACAACTCTATGATTTTGTTACCATTTTTCATAATTCAATGATAGTGAATTTGATTTCATGCTAATGCAATTCATTGATTTTATTTTATGATTATATTAATGTAGGTGCTCACCTATGCAAGTTTGGAAATGCAACCTCATAAAGGATACAAAGAAAGTGAAGGTATTCTTCTGAATTTTATTCTTTGGAAGTATGCTCGCTCTTTACTCATGGCCATGTCTTAATTTAAAACATCCATGCTTCACCCTAGCTTCACATGTGCATTAAAGGAAACAAAATATAGAGCAAAAATGTGCATACCTCACACTTTTCTTCTCTTGTCTTGTAATCATTTTAGCCTTGTTGATGAATGTGTGGTCTTGGTACTTAAATTGATAGATTCTAGCTCATAATTTGACCAAATCTAGCCATGTCCTAGCCCTTTATCCAATTTATCCCCTATGATCCAATTCCAACTTTGATCCCACCCATTTCCTTGTGCCTTGGACAAATTTGTTGGAGTGATCATGTTTACCTTGATCAAAGCCTTATTTCACATTCCTTAAGCCAACTCTATTTTGAAACTATGATTGTTACCCATCACCTTGGGTGTGAAAATTTGAATGAGCACCTAAGATCCAATATTTAAAGACAACTCCTAGGACTATCTAACATCATTACAATAGAAATCATCCAAGAATTAGACTAAAAATGGTTCAAAAACATTTCACATTAGAACAACCTTGCAATTAGTGAGCATCGAGCATCTTCCATTTCAATATCCTAGATTTTGTATTGCCCATGTTGTAAACAACAACAAACATCAGTTGACTTAGTCACAAGGAAGTGACAAAGTTCAATCCTAGCATAGCAATCCCAAAAAAACATTTATTGACACTACCTTTCAGCATGAACTCAATGGTTATGATAGACAAAATAATTTAGGATCAAGTCATAATTAAGGATGTGATCATTGAATTTGGTCAAAATTGTTGATTTTAAGGCTAGAATATGGTCAAAATTGATGATTTTAATGCTTTATCCAATTATTTTATAAGAGTTAGCTACTTGTCTATTTCAAACCCTAAGACATCACATACCTAAAATGAATATAAGAAAGTAATCAAAAATACAATATCATATAGATTATAATACATCAATACCATCTCATAAAAATTAAACTTTTTATAATCTTTACATTTCAATTTAACATTATATTATTTTAAAATTTAATTTATTTAATAATCACTCATTTATCTTTAAATTACCATTTATTGACACTATCTTTCAATGTGACTCAATGGTTATAATAGACAGAACAATTTAGGATCAAGTCATAATTAAGGACGTGATCATTAAAATTGGTCAAAATTATTGATTTTAAGGCTAGAATGTGGTGAAAATTGACGATTTTGATGTTCTATCCAATTATTTTATAAGAGTTAGCAACTTGTCTATTCTAAACCCTAAGACATCTCATACCTAAAATGAACATAAGAAAGTAATCCAAAAATAATATCATATAGATTATTATACATCAATATCATCTCATAAAAATTAACTTTTATAACCTTTACATTTCAATTTAACACTATATTATTCTAAAATTTGATTTATTTAATAATACTCATTTATCTTTAAATTACCATTTATTGACACTACCTTTCAACGTGAACTCAATGGTTATAATAGACAAAATAATTTAGGATCAAGTCACAATTAAGGATGTGATAATTGAATTTGACCAAAACTGTTGATTTTAAGACTAGAATATGGTCAAAATTGATGATTTTAATGATCTATCCAATTATTTTATAGGAGTTAGCAACTTGTCTATTCCAAACCCTAAGACATCTCATACCTAAAATGCACATAAGAAAGTAATCCAAAAATACAATATTATATAAATTATTATACATCAATATTATCTCATAAAAATAAAAATAAATTATAACCTTTGCATGTCAATTTAACATTATATTATTCTAAAATTTAATTTGTTTAATAGTCACTTATTTATCCTTAAATTAGCATTTATTGACACTATCTTTCAACGTGAACTCAATGGTTATAATAGACAAAATAATTTAGGATCAAGTCACAATTAAGGACGTGATCATTGAATTTGGTCAAAATTGTTGATTTTAAGGCTATAATATGGTGAAAATTGATGAGTTTGATGTTCAAACCAATTACTTTGCAGGAGTTAGCAACTTGTCTATTCTAAACCCTAAGACATCTCATAGCTAAAATGAATATAAGAAAGTAATCCAAAAATACAATATCATATAGATTATTATACATCGATATCATCTCATAAAAATTAACTTTTATAATCTTTACATTTCAATTTAACATTATATTATTCTAATTTTTATTTATTTTAATAATCATTCATTTATCTTTAAATTACCACTTATTGACACTACCTTTCAACGTGAACTCAATGGTTATAATAGACAAAATAATTTAGGATCAAGTCACAATTAAAGATGTGATCATTGAATTTGATCAAAATTGTTGATTTTAAGACTAGAATATGGTTAAAATTGATGATTTTAGTGCTCTATCCAATTATTTATTAGGAATTAACAACTTGTCTATTCCAAGCCCTGAGACATATCATACCTAGAATGAACATAAGAAAGTAATCCAAAAATACATTATCATATAGATTATTATACATCAATATCATCTCATAAAAATTACAAAATTATAACCTTTGCATTTCAATTTAACATTATATTATCCTAAAATTTAATTTATTTAATAGTCACTCATTTATCCTTGAATTACCATTTATTGACACTACCTTTCAACATGAACTCAATGATTATAATAGACAGAATAATTTGGGATCAAGTCGCAATTAAAGATGTGAACATTGAATTTCGTCAAAATTGTTGATTTTAAGGCTAGAATATGTTCAAAATTGATGATTTTAGCACTCTATCCAATTATTTTATAAGAATTAGCAACTAGTCTTTTCCAAACCCTAAGACATCTCATACCTAGAATAAACATAAAACAATAATCCAAAAATACAAATATCATATAAATTATAATACATCAATACCATCTCTTAAAACAATAAACTTTCTATAACCTTTACATTTCAATTTAACATTATATTATTCTAAATTTAATTTATTTAATAATCACTCATTTATCCTTAAATTACCATAAAAATTTATTTTATTAAAGCCAAATCTTCTTCCTTTTCAAATATGTAGACCTTTAAATTACCATAAAAATTTATTTTAATAAAGCCAATCTTCTTCCTTTCCATTAATTTGCGTCTTCATTTACGCCTAATTTACACACAAATCTGATTCACCAACTTAGGCCTTTCACTCGCAGTTAACTCCACAGCTCTGCTCTCTCCCCTTACGTCACGTCACATCATCAATGCCCGTTGCTCTCATAAATGGCTATATGATTCCTACTTTTTTGAACTCTTAAGTGGCGCGTTTGTATAGGAGTTGATAATTAAGTTGAAACTCTTGGATCCTATACGCTGCTTTACCCTCATGGATATTATTAAAAATCTCTCTTTCATTATAATTATTATAGGTTGATTTCGGAGGCATGAGTGGATGTATAAATGAATATTATTATATTTTTAGAATATAAATTTATTTTTTTAATTCAAGTTTTAAAATAGGTATAAATTATCTATTGTTCATATAAATTATCTATTGTTCATATGTATTAATCAAATTAATGTTTATTTTATTAATATAGTTAGAGTTAGTTTTATATAAATTCAAAATAGATTTTGAAAGAAGAAAGTATAAAAGAGGGAAAGGAGCTTTGAATCTCATTTTGATGGTTGTAGTTTAAATGTCAATCAATTGTCACATAGAAGAAATTGAATATAGAAATATGAAATATTATTATTGTTGACTGAGAAAGAGATAGTAATAAAGCATAAATCAATATAGCAATCACTGAACTTAATTCGAGCTAATACTCAAATCAATCAAACAATGAAGTACAATCAATTCAATGAAATCAAATAACAAAGCAATGCAAATACCTTCTTTGTGTCAAACTTGATTTACCTTCATTGCTCCTCTTTGTTTTGCCTTTACTCTAGTATTGTGTGTGCTATGTATCATAAAGCTCAATGAGAATGAATAAGGTAAATGAATGCAAAACGTCAAAGAATCGTGGTTAACCTTTAGATGGGAATGAGGGTTGATTTTTAAAAAAAGTCCGATTTGGATGAACAATCAAGATTGAAAGTAGAACTGAAGGAATCAAGGGTCAAAAATCCTTAGAGGAATTGATTGAAGAGTTAACTAACTACATTTGGTTGCATGATTTTAGTTAACTGTTTGTGTGAGGAATTGATTGCTTCATTAACTCACACTCAGTGGGAGTGAACTAATTTGATTGATCAGTGGATTGACATTGATTAGTCAGTAGAGTGGAAGAGAGTGTTCATTAACAATGAGGTGGAAATGCATGAGTTTGATAATTAATTATTAAAGGAATGTGCAAGCAAGAATTAGATAAATAAATAAAATGTTTTATTTATTATTAATGAATGGATAATGTTGAGAGAAAATAGGATAATTAAATAATTAAAATAATTATTTAATTTCTAAAGTGGGAAAAGTGGATAATTAAATAATCAAAGAAATTATTTAATTTAAAAGGGGATAACGATTTTTTTTGAAATGGTAAGCAGCATTTACAAGGTGTTGAACCCTTCACAAAGGGCCCAAGGGGCCAAATGATAACATAGTTCAAAACAGAATTGAACTAAAGGAAAAAACAGAGACAGTTGATAGACAGCTGTAGGAAAACAAAGAAATCAAGCAACCCCAAAAACATAGGGGTCAAGGCTAGCTCCACGAGCCCGAGTTCGAGAAATAGCCATAGATTTTTTCTTCCGAAGAACCACTGACCAGGGAGGCTCAAAGTCAGGAATCAAAGAGAAAGGTGAGAGGAGCGACTCCACCCCAACCACCATAGGAGAAGAGCCACCAAGCAGCGAGGAAGTCGGTAGTGAGGCAGTAGAGATCAAATCAATTAACAGAACAATAGAGGCTCCCAACAAAGGCCAGACAGGGTCTGACAGAGCAGCGACAGGAGGTGCAGGGACAGACACAACAGTGTCAGCAGAATGGTCCAAAGGTGGTTCCACAAAAGAGAGATCCGAGAGAGGAGCAACAACCTGAGGGTCGACCTCCTTAAAAGAACCATCTGAAGAAGAACCCACCATGAGGTGATCTAGGAGAGCATCCTTCCACCAAGTCACAACGCCCTTGTGGCGGGCAAGAGGATAGGCAGAGGCCAAATGACCCACCAAAAAGCATCTCCTACACCAAAAGGGGAGACCCTCATAGTCCAAGAGTTGCTTCCACGGTCTTTCCTCAACTAGCAAAACAACATCCCCAGGAAGAGGTTTGGAGATGTCTAGATTGACTAACAACCGAGCGACAATAGTATGCCCAAACTCCCTAGTTGTGGAATCCACCATTAAGAAGTGACCAATGGTATTGCCAATGGCCTCGAAATGATTCCTCCCAGAACTGAAGAGGAAGATTTGGCAGGTGAACCCAAATAGGTCTGGTTTTCAATGGCTCTGTAAGAGGGTTGAAAGAACGAGACCAGGGCCTGATGGACAGAGAATGAATACCCCACATCCAACCCCTGTCTAGGACGTTGTTCCACTCAAGAGGGGAGGCAAATGTAGCAATAAAGAAACCCCTACCACTAGGGTAGAAATCAATGTCTCCATCGACCAAAGGCTTCCAAGAACCCAAAACCCAATCGTGGAGATCTGGGAGGGAGGGCCACAAGCCATTGAATCTGCACACCATGCCTATTTTTGAATAATAGTTCTCATTTTCCATGATCTCAGGACCACAAACAACCATAGGGGAATCCCGGGCACAAGGCAGAGACCGACCAGTAGGACGAGAACCCACCCTGGCAGCATCCGAGAAGGATTTAGCCAATCCCGAAGAACCCCCAGCAATAGGTAACCGAGGGGCTAGAACAGAATGCCCAACCACATAATCCCCCATAGTAGACGCACCCACTGAGGCAGCAACCATATTGCACGCATTCCCACCATCCAGCCCAATCACTGTCGACCTAGTAGACATCACATTTTTGCGCACACACGGGGCAAGGAAAACAACGGATCCACCAGCGGGAGGGACCCCGCAAGGTGCAACACCATACCTGACAGGCACACCACCACCAGGAACAGCCAGAGGCGAAGTCGAAGTAGACGGAGGAGGATTAGAAGGAGCCATTGGAACCGTAGCAAACACCAAAGAGGCCTTCCGACGCTCGCACTGGGCAAGGTAAGGAGAAACAACAGAACCCCCAGCAGGAGGGACCCCGTAGGACACTGCCCCTATCCCGACCACAACAAGTAGCGGAGCCGTTGGAGCCAGAGGAGCCAGAGGAGGAGCCAGAGGAGCCAGCGGAGGAGCCGTTGTAAAGCTCATTTCAAAAAAAAAATTCAGGGGATAAAGAATGTTAATTAAATAACTAATAATTATTATTTAATTAATTTAGAGGAATAAGGATAATTAGAGCCATAATTAAATAAATAAGATTTATAGGAAGAGTAAAAATAAAGTGAATTAATTAAATAATATAAAATTATTTAATTAATAGTGATAGTGGAGTATGACATTAGATAATAATTAAATAATTAAACATGAATATTATTATAAATGTGTTACTCACAGGCTACGACAATTTCGGATATCTACAATTATACAGAGGATTGTTGAATAGGATGAATGCATACTTCCTAGACAACAAGATATCAATAGGGTTTGTATGACTATGTAAGCATCCATTGTGCACAAAAAAGTTAACAATCTATACAAAGGTCAAAAGTGTACAAAACAGTGATAAAATACACACAACAAATAAAACTATAACAAGATAATAGGAAAACGATAAGATGTTTTTTAAATACCATGAAATGGCTGAAATCACATTACCCCATAAGTGAAGAGTTGAATCTAGATAAGAAGCTCCCAAAATCATGTCTAAATCAAAGAAAAAGAGTATGACTACTTGGGAGCTTGCCAAAATGGTAAAGCCCCTACTTTGGCCTTTTGACCTTCATAGGTAGTCAAATAGAAAAAAAATTGTTTAGTGTGTGCTCTTAACCTAAATGTGTCTAGAACAAAGAGCAACAATAATAATAAAGAGAAAATAATAAATGTGTCTACTATTATTCTTGAGGGTATGTGAGATAGTTAAGATATGTAGAATCTAGAGATGCCAAAGAAACAATACAATTTAAAATAACAAAGAAAGAGGGAAAACATAACAAATTGTCCCAAGAAAGTGGAATCTGATGGCAAGTAGAAAGCTTCACCACATGGGCAAAAAATGTGCTAAGAACTAGGGTGTTGTTGCAGGATGCTAGAATATTATAGAATACTATAGGAAAGATATAGAATGTAAAAGACTGAATATCAAAGCCAAAAACTAGCCCAATGCATGAAAAAAAAATCCATTTTGACAATCTCAATCATGAAAAGGGCTATTTTGGGCAAAGGAACCAAGAGAGGACTATTGGAAACTTGGCAATTACAACAAAAGGAATTTCAATTACCATTATTTTTAGTTGTTAATGAGCATTTGTATGATTGTATGAACATATGATTAAATTATGACTACATGAAAATCTGCCAACCACAGTTTTATCCTAAATGGACAATGCTTAAAGTTATTAGAAAATATCTTAAATTACAAAATGAACTTAACAAACAGTAGAAATGGATGATGTTGGTTGATGATGCATCTTCCGATATGTTTCACTCTACATTTTCTTGCATATTGGTTGAAATGGATATTTCAAAAGGGCTACTTGCCAAAATTCTACTTAAAACTTCTAAGAGTTCTTGGGTCCAAGTTTTGGACTATGAGGGGATTCCCTTTCGATGTAGAAGATGTTTCAAAACAGGTCATGTTGTTGCTCAATGTGGTTTTGAGAAAAAATACATGAAGGCTACATGGTGGAAAGATGCTTCCCCGCAACACTACATGATTGTGAAGAAGGTTGAGCAACCAAGGAGCTTCTCTGAGGTTGTTGCTCAGGAATCACAAGGCCTTGAGGCTTCCTCTTCGGTTGTCTCTAATGATGGGATTGTTGATGTTTTGCAAGACAACAATGTTGTGCCCCCTTTTGAGGTTGAGAGTGGGCCTTTGGCTGCCACTTCTTGTGACAGTGTTTCGGCTATCTTTTCGGGTGGCTCTCCTGATTTGGCCACACCTGCTGAGAGGAATATAGATGTAATCTTTAAGATAGCGATTGTTGGCTATCCTCTTATGGACAATGGCGTGCTGGCTTGGCTTGATAAGGCGTCGCAAGTGGAAGAGGGTTGGATCACTTTAAAAAGAAAAAAGATAAGTCCTCTAAACCTCCTTTTGACATGACTCTCTGCTCCTACAAGAGCAATTCTAAATGTAAATCTTGATGGTTCTTGGTTGAGGGTTGGTTTTTGGCCGGTTGATGGCTATTTGATGGCCTTTTTATCCTTGGTTGCCTGTGCCTTCATGTCTTTAAGTTTTGACAACCTTCTAGTTTAGGGTTCCAGATCCATTCAAAATATGCTTGTAAAGGGTTTCGGGGTCCCTTCAAAACCTGTTTTTGCCTTAATAAATAACAAACATTAGAAGAAATATCACATATAACATAAGCACATAAAACAACATAAATTTGGCATTGGATTAAAATGGGCTAGATGTGCTAAAATATGTCATAAAATATACTATGAGAATGGATGGCTAAATAGGTACAATTTATAGAGTTAAAATTTTAGGGTATGCAATTTTTGACATTACATTTTGCCTCCACATTATCGAGCTTGTGCCACTAGATGATAAAGTTATGTTGAAGTACATAAAATAAAATGAATAAATATTAAATGTGTTTTAAAAAGATGTTGTGAAAAGGATACATGGTAGCATTTTTTATTGAAGCACTCATGACCCCAGTCTAAGATTTACAAGACATGTCAAAATACACAAAAAACTAAAACATGAATATGTTTAAAAAACATATTCCGCAACATATATATTTAAAAGATATAACATACAACAAAAACACTTCAAAAAAACATATAATACTACATAGATGCATTAAAAAAATATAGCATACAATACAAATACGCAAAAAATTATAACTTGTGACACAAAATATGTTAGCAAAGCATATATAATCTAACCTATGCATAATATGTACAAAAGAAAACTAGACAACACACACATATAGGAAATGTTAGGAATTAGTGCTTAACATAGAGTAGTTAATAATAAATAAATTAACATGCTATTGTTAATTTAATAAATAAATTTAGTTTTGGTAGTTATATTCTTGTAATTAGTTTCATACGGGATAATGGCTTTATAAAGCCAATACTATGTAATAGATTGTAGTGTAATGTGAATGACAAATTTTTAATTCGAGAGCAATCTCATTTTTTTCTCTCTCATTTCAATATGGTATTAGAACAGGTTTCTTCTTGGACCTCTCTCTGATCTCTCTCCATTCGTTTGTTTTTCTCACAACGGTGTTTACAATGGTACTGTAGTGAAGATCACGTGGAACTGTTATTATTTTCTACCATTCTTGCATTCGTCAACAGATAAACAATGTAGATCATGTGCAAAACCCTTTTGACTCCATCATTCATCTACATTTCTTCTCTTTCTCTCCACTATGTTCATTCTTGCCATTGTTTGACACTTCATTATGTTCATTGTTATCATCCCAAAATTTTAAATTTCCCCCATTTTATTGCGGAAGTGTGTTTATCAAAACCGATATCAGGAATTTTATGCTCTATGTTGCCAGCCCTGTGGATGTCGCTCTGTTCTTTAGTTGATTTCACCATGGCCTTTAATTCTTTTATGTGGACGGGAATTTGAAATTGTATGTAGCCAAAGTTTGACACCATTGACATCCTGTTGATATTTGAGAATGTCGCATTGTTCTTTATGGTGTCTGTGAGGAACCAACTCTAACATTGCGTCATTATGGAATTCGCAACCATTGTGATGGATGAAAACAGTGAATGAAGAACTTGTGTTTGGCATAGTTGCATTTATCAGGCAAAGTGGGAATTGTCGAGATTATCTGATGTTTATAAATGTTGAATGCAAAACATATATGGCCGTGAGATTTTGGAGCTATTGATTGTTATAGACGTGATATTCATGAAGCCCAAAGTATGCCTTTCTATAAACCTAGACACATATTTGTTGTTGGGAGCACCACTGGTTGTGGGCGTATATCTATACTGGAAATCACAGAAAATTTTGGCAATTGTAAGTTATATGTCAACTTGGATTTGAATGGAATGGTTTCACCCTCTTTCAATTAAAGGGGGGAAATTTAGAAGATGCAAGAAAAAAACCAAGGCCAACCATCAATATGTTATAGCACAGAATAAAAAGTTCTTATGTTAGCACTAAAGGGGATGCTAGGAATTATTGCTTAACATAGAGTAGTTAATAATAAATAAATGAACATGCTATTGTTAATTTAATAAATAAATTTAATTTTGGTAGTTATATTCTCGTAATTAGTTTCATATGGGAGAATCGTTTTATAAAGCCAATATTATGTAATAGATTGTAGTGCAATGTGAATGCCAGTTTTTTAATTCGAGAGCAATCTCATTTTTTCTCTCATTTCAATAGGAAATATAAAGATCTATAGACACATAAGAGATGGAAGAACAAAGATGGAAATATTTTGTTGCATGTTCAATTGATAGAAAATAAAAAAGTTAATGTCATGAATTGCAAGTGTTGGTGTGTGTTTTTGTTAAGTGATTCATATATAAACATGATATCAAGGACCACAAATAATAGCAAACTTTTTTGATGAGTGATCTTGATAAGAGTGGTCATGTCCAACATACTTTATAATTGGGACTGCAAGTTACTAATGCTAGGAAAGTATACCAACAATGCAAATTAAATATTTAGATATAATAAATGCCCCCCTTTAAAATTATTCCATATAAGAAGTTTATGCAATTGATTTTAAGGTAGGTAGAAGTGGATATAAAATTCCTTAGGAAGATGATATGTAGATTATATGCATCCAAAGTCAATGTTCGCTATTTTGTCCCTAGAAATAAGAAAAATAAAGAAATTGTACTTTCCCCCAAAAGAAATGGAAGAGACAACAAGGAAGGTTGTTAACAAAGAATAATGTGCAGTTGAAATTGTGCCCCGACTAGATAGCAAAAATCAAAGAAATAAATTTGTGAGTACCACATAAAAGGTGATAGCAAAACTAAATGGAAAAATATAAGAGAGTTGTCAACCAATGAAAGAGGTGAAATATTATGATGAATCGGCCAAGTTTTCCTCATAAGGTGAATGAATAAGGGAGTTCTTTTAATGCCAATACATAGCATGAGTGAATACAAAAGTTATAGAAGGAGTTTTATTAATGGCTTGAAACAACTTATTATCAAAAGAATGGAGATGTCTATCCACTATAGGAGGAATAAGGAACACAAAGGGTGTATGAGATCCCTTAGGAATAGCAATAGATTCCACAAAAATAACATGTGACAAAGAGGATGTTGTGGGAGGAAATGTATAGAATGGTTCTCAAAATTTTGTATAGTAAAAGGGTAGTGATCAATATTATAGGAATCATTTATGAAAGGGGTGTAATGTGTTTGTTTTTTCACACCTACCAATATAATATTGTCAAGAGAAGATGATATAGGTGTATCATAAGAAAGGGTGATAACACCTTCATCAAGAATATCCTAAATTTTAGACTATAAAGGTTGAGATTTTTTGGTGGAGTGGCCAAACATCTTATGGTATGCACAAGAAAGAAATGATAAAGAATCACGATTAGAATGTTTTTTGAATTGGATAGGTGGGAGGGTTACAAATTTGTATTATAAGAGAATGTGTAAGATATTCTCATGACAATTAGCCAAAAGTGTATAGGATTTGGGTTCAAGCTTGGATGGGTGGGAAGAAGGTTTAGTAGGTGGCGAAAGGTCATAAGGGGGAATTGTGCGTACTAGAATGGGAGAGGGTTTATCATATTTCAAGTGAGGATGATCTAGGAGGATTTGGTCAACTTTAATAGCATGAAGAGTTAAACCAAAAAGAGGATAAAATATCATAAGGCCTCTTGGATAGGTGGAAATAGGAGAATCTCAAAGGAAAATGGAGAGCATAGCTATGCATTTGTAGGAGGGGAAATAGGATGAAAAGGTGATGCATCCAACTTAGAAGAAAGTTCTTAGAGTTTAGCATATACATAGGATAGATCAAGTGAAGAGTGCGAGGGAATAGCATGCAAATTAGGGGAGAGATATAATTCAGAACATCAATTGGGACGGTTGTTGTATCAACAGGAGTAGAGAGAGGAGGATGTATCTCACAAGAAATAGCTAATGATGCCTCTAGAAAAAGGGGTGGTATAGAAGGGGTAGTGGATTGTTGGTACAATAAAGTTGAGTTTGAAGAGAAAAATAAGATAAACCTGTTGCAAAGGAAATGTGGCATACTCATTTGACTACCAACACATCCAAAAGGCATATCAAGTATAAGAGACATGCCATGTTATAAAAAATGTACTTAGATATAAATAAGACATAGAATATAAGATATAAGAAGTAAGGTAGATCATATTAGAATAAATATAAGAGATAGAATAGAAGGACTAAGAGAAGAACTAGTGTATAAGTGAACCTTGTATCAAAGATATATATGAAGAAATATGATATACCACATGCCGATCTAAAAAATTTCTATTGTGTTATGATATATAATGTATGTGTGTATGTGTGAATATACTTAGTTTAAATCTATGTCCCTAACCCTATAGTGTGTATTGGGTTGAGTAGGAATTTTGTGCCTACCTTAACTCTAAAATAAATTGCATAATCATTATTATAATAATATATAGTTATTAAAGTTCATCCTAGGAATTATAATTAAGTATCTAAGTTAGCTTGGGTAGTATCCAAGGCATAAATAAGGTATATATGAGGTGGGTATTATTTGATCATTGTATCTTGAATTGTGTTCTCAATGGAGATATTTGGAGGTTTTTCCCCTCTAAGTGGCTTGTTATTATCAATTATTATCCAGTATTTATAGAATATTTCATATTATCTCTCTTTTGTACAAGTTATCTGATTACAAGTGGTATTAGAGCATGATCTTGGCACCATGAGGGCAACACATTTTTTTCAATTTTGGAGGTCATTTTGGGAAGCACATATCTCTCATGATGATTTTTTTCCTAGTTTTTCAAGGGGTTTTCAAGGACATATTGAAGCATCTGCATTCCAAATTTCAAAGAAATTGGAGAAAAATTAAGCAATTTATTGTAGAATTAGTGTTTCCACCAAATTCATTTGGAAAGTGCATATCTCTCCAATTTTGGAAAAAAGTTTCTTGGTTTTTTGGAGGATTTTCAAGGACAAGTTGAAGAATCTACTATCCAAATTTCAAAGAAATTAGAGTTAAATTAAGCTATTTATTGCAAAATTAAGATTTCCAACAAATTTGTCTCAAGGATAAAAATTAGAGAATTTATAGGAGATTTTTTTAGGAAGTGAGATCTATAACCTATTAAGCTACAATAATTTTTTTAGATTGATTAGATTTATTTTTTGTGATTTATTGTGAAATTAGAGTTTGTACCAAATTCACCTCTAAGACTACAAATCAGTGAAGTTCTTTGATTTTTTTTTGAGGTTAGCTCTTCACAATAAGAAGTAGCAAAAGAAGAACAAGAACAAGCAAAAAAAGAAAAACAAGGAGAAGAAGAAGTAGAACAAGAGAAAGAGCAAGAGCAAGAAAAAGAACAAGAGCAAGAACAAGAACAAGAACAACAATAAGAACAAGAATAAGAGCAAGATAAATAACAAGAACAAGAACAAGAACGGGACACTGTAGAATAAGAAGAAGCAAAAGTAGAAAAAAGGAGATGAAGAAGAAAAAAAAAGAAAAAGAAAAAGAAAAGGAAGATGAAGATGAAGATTTAATGTAGACGCATCCATAATTAATTAGCATTGAGGGCAATGCTTTTATAAAGAAGGGGGAATGTTATGCCCCTAATCCTATAGTGTCTATTGGGTTATGAGTAGTCGTCTTGTGACTACCTTAACTCTTAAATAAGTTGCATAATCATTATTATAATCGTATATAGGTATTTAGGTTCCCTAGGAGTTATAATTGAGTATGTAAGTCAGTATAGGTGGTATCAAAGGCATAAGCATGGTATATATAGGAGGTATAGGTTAGTTATTATCATGTTGAGTATTGAGTTCTTATTGAAGACTATTGGATGTATACCCCTCAAAGTGGATTAGGAGGTTGCCCCTTTGAAGTGGCACATTATTATCAAGTGTTTACCACATATTTCATATTATATTCTCTTGTACATACATGTTGCTTCATTAGATATGTTCTATTCTATTGTAACCTTCTATAATCCACTGCATAAGCCTTGAACTTCTTCTTATCACTCATACTAGGGTATAAATACAATTCTCAAGAAACTTAGATACATATCCTTGATATGTGACTTGTTCTTGACAATATGGATAAATAAGGTGAGGATATGTATTAGGAAGGATCTAGATCTAGGAGAGATGGTTCATGTGTATGAGAGCGAATAATGGATAAATAATAATAAGAAGGATGATCAATATCCATGGTATGAGGAAGGTCAACCTATGTGGTGTTAACAAAGTGATCAATGATGCTAGCATGCTTAATATTGTCTACAAGGTGGAGTTCATTGTCCAAAGAAAGAGAATATGGGAAAAAGGAGAAGACTTCATTATGATAGGAGAAATTATCAATATAAGCATGCACTTCATCATCACTTGAAGAAGAATCACCAAAGTCAATAATTTAGAAATATTATCAATAAAAATCACTTTGAGCATAATTGGGTTGTAACAAGGCAACGAGCTCTACTTGATATGTGATTTATCCATTTCATAAATTTGTAACTTGATTTCTTCATTCTCTAGAAATGATGTGTGATAGAAAGAAGCATTAGGTAGAAATAGTCCTAGAATCAAATCAATAGTATGCCTTATTGCATAGTGTGTGGGCACTCCCTTTGGTGCTTGAAAGATATCATTGTATTCTTCCCACTTGTAACTCATCTTTGAGGTCTCTACTAGTATTGCTAGAGGAACTATATGTTGCTAAGACGGTTGTTGTTGCACCAAAAGATCAACTTGTTAATGCCCAATTCAACCGTTAGAGTTATACAAGATCCAAGATCCACAAGAGGTAGTTAAACTTTCATTTAGGTCTTTTCATTAAAAGCATAAACTTTTTATTAGAAGTGATTAGATTCTTACATTATTTGGCACTAATAAGTGAAATATTAGGGACTACTTCTAGTATGTGGTATCCCTTATCACCATCTATGACAAAATTTCTTGGATTTAATTCATAGATTGTTTGTCAATGGTAAACATATGGTTAACCAAGCAAAACATCACATGCATCTAAAATAGTAAATCCACAAATCATTGTATCTTAAAATGATTAATGTTGTACACCAATTGACCATATTGAGTGACATGATTTTGAAATACCACACTAAACCATCCAATGGAGTATGGATATGGTTGAGGTGTTAGTGGCAAGTTCAATTTCCAAATGGCTTAAGGAGAAATCAAGCTCTAACTTTCATTATCGACAATGAAATGCGATAGTTAATTATTGTTTCATATTTAAGAGTGGAATAATATTTCTACTTCCTTTATATTTGTAAGATAAGTAGATATGTTTACAATTCTCACTATGAAACTAGCCACAAATTCCATGATGTGCTTATATCTATCCAGTGTCACAATGTTGGTTCTCACTAAATTGAGTTGTGCAAGTAGATTCTTCCTAGGTGCGACATTTTGCATCTAAATGAGTGCTAGAATCAAGAATTCAACACCACTTGCTTGTCTTGGAATGCTTGTTCTAGTTATTTTGTAGTTTTTGCTTCTTTTGTTGATGGCATAGAGAGTCGTCTCCTAGTTTGGAATTTTTCTTAGAGGGCTTAGATTGGGCCTTTGTTTAAGACTTGAAATCTTATGTCTTTATCTTGACTTTGGTCTTTATTTTTAAATTTGCAAGAAAATTTATACGCTTCTCTAATGAAAGATATTTGTAGGAAATTTGTACCTAATTAGGTATATGGTTTCAATCTTGACCTATATTTCAAAGCAAGGTCCGCTCTAAATTTTGAATACCAAGTTTGGACACAAATATGTGAAATTTATCTATGTATTCCAATTGGTGTGGCTCACAATTCCTTTGACTTGTGTATGCCATAACTTTTACATACATATTCAAAATCAAGTCATGATTTGAAAGTAAATACATAACTTTTTGTTGGATATCCAATTTGATACTAATCAATTTTGCATTGATTATATACCGTATGCTATTTTTTTTAAACTAGCTACATTTATGTGGTATCAACATATTTCTAAAATCTTAAAAGTTAGTTTCATATATATATATTATATTTTATATTTTATTTTTATTTTTTTTAAAAAGGGGGTAAAAACTTTATTGCAATTCAGAAAAGAGCATTACACCAAAGCAAAGGGGCTATGCCCCACAAAACCCAAAAAATACAATTAACCCAAGCAAGAACCAACATCATCTGTCACCAATCACATCTCCATCCTCTGCAATAATCCTTTCCAAATCATGGCGGAGCTCTTGGGGAAGCTGCTCCCACCCCTCAATCCTCTAGCCATCGAGATGCTCCGAAGCCCATTTCACCAAGCAATCCACTGCCCTATTCTACTCCCTCGGAATATGGACAAAAGAAACCACCTCCATCAAGGAACTAATCTGCAGAATCTGTTGCACCATCCTAGCCAACTGCCAGCTGACATCAGCCACCTTTCGAGCATTAATCAAATTAACCAAAATTTGTGAGTCAAACTCACAAATAACCTTTTTTCAACCCAAAGCATAGGCCCATTCAAGAGCGGAGAGGATCGCCAAACCTTCCATAGAGTTGACAGTTTGTATCCCTTCGTAAATAGAGAAGACGAAAACCATCGTCCTCGAAGAATCCCTACCAACTCCACCAATACCAGCAAGCCCAAGATTTCCCCTTGAGGAACCATCAGTATTAATCTTCAGAATTCCACGTAGAGGGGGAAGCCATTTACCCACTCTCATGACTTTCTTTTTTGCCCGCCTTCCCCTTTGGACACAAGTTGAAGCCATCGACATCTCTCAAAGTCCCAGTCTCTCCACTTTCTCCAAGGGATATGCCACCTCACACTTCGCTTCCACCGTCTCCCGAACCATACCCAAAATTCTCTGCCAAATTTGTTGAATAACCATCTTTTCACCTCGGAAGATTCTACGATTCCTCTCCAGCCAAATCTACCAAAGAATGAAGGTAGGCCCAACATACCACATGTCCTGTAAGAAAGATGCCATAGTAGGAGATCTACCCAGACTACTCCAGAAATCCGCCAGGGAGGAAGCATGAACACAAGGAATTTTCCAAACTTCCCACCAAAAATGCCATAGCCTCAAGGCAAAGGAGCAACGAAAAAACAAATGAGCAGAATCCTCCACCCCCCTCCTACACAAAACACACATGGATGGGCCCTGAAATCCCCTCTTCTGAATATTGTCCCAAGTCAAGCACTTGTTCCAGGCCACAGTCCAAATGAAGCAATTACAGTTTGGCCAAGAAAACTTATTCCAAACTCTCTTCCACCAATGAACCTCCACCCCATCCAGCTTGTGAGATAAAAGCACCTGATAACCAAAGGCAACAGTATAAACACCCTTAGGGCTAGGAGACCAAGATAAAACGTCACTATCCGGGAGGGAGCTACAACTCTTGCTAGAAAGGATGCTTTGCAATTCCACACACTCCTCCTCCATACCAGCCATAGGCCAATCCTCGGGATTCTTCCACCTAGCCACCCTCAATGGACCATGAGAAGACACAGACTTAAAGTCTCTCACCCTTTCTCATCCAGCCTCAATGAATCTTTGACAAAGGGGCAACAGGTTAGGAAACTGAGAAACAATGGGAGAAAAACCATCCCAAGAATCAGACCAAAAGTGGGCCTCTTTCCCACTTTTGCAAATCCAAAATAAGCCATCCTTGACGAGAGCAGCCCCTTTCTTGAGCATACCCCAAATCACTGTACCTTTCCCCACCAAGGGATAGTGGGGAATATCCACTTGAAGGATCTCCGAGAAATATTTATGGGATAAAATCCTGGCCCAGGTCTGATCCTGCTCCACACACCACCTCCAATACAGTTTAGCAACAAGCGCAATCCCAGTCAAAGAGGACTGCCTTAATCCAAGACCACCATAATGATTCGGGCTGCAAACAATCTCCCATCTAGCTAGACTCCATTTGGAGGACAAAAGATTCCTAGCCCACAAAAACTATCTAGCTAAAGCATCAAGTTCTTGAATAAAACCAACTAGGGCCACCTGGAGCATACATCTATAGATGGGGAGAGCCAGAACCACATATTTGATCAGCTGAACCCGACCAGCAAAGAACAACCATCTATGGGTCCAATGGTTAACCTTTTTCCGAAACTTATCCAGAATATTCTGCCAAGATTCCTTAGGCATCCTTTTGACAGAGATAGGAATACCAAGATAGGTCAAAGGAAGGGACCCAATCTGAAACCTCAAGATATTAGCAATCCTCCTTTGGATAGGACCGAGAGTATTGAAAAAGAAGATGGAAGACTTTTCTTCATTAATCAGCTGACCTGAGGCAATCAGATAAACATCCAACACCGCACGCAAGTTAGTAGCCTCCCTAATTCTAGCCATACCCATCAACGCAGTATCATCCACAAACTGCAAATGAGACTATGGTGGAATATTACCTCCCCAACGCCACCCTTGAATGAGACCCATCTCAACATTCCTTCTCATCAACCAGCCCAAGCCTTCAACCGGAAGCAAAAACAGATACATAGATAACGGATCGCCCTGACGCAGTCCCCGGGATGCACCAAAAAGCTCAGAAGGCTCACCATTAATTAAAACAGAGAAGGAAACTGAAGTAACACAACTCATGACCCATTGAATTCACTCATCCCCAAATCCAAAAGCACCAAGAATCTTCTGAAGGAAGGACCATCAAACTCTGTCATACGCCTTTGCCATGTCCAACTTGATGAACATTGCCTTATCCTTGGAAATGGCCATCGAATGAATGGTTTTCGTGGCTATAACCACCCCATCCAGAATTTGTCTGCCCACCACAAAACCACTCTACTCCTCGAAGATCAACACTTTAAGCCATTTTTTCAGCCTATCCGCAATTATTTTAGAGATAATTTTGTAAATCACATTACAAAGAGAAATGGGTCTAAATTGGCTTAACCTGTCCGCCCCATCACATTTGGGGATGAGAGCTAGGAAGGTAGAATTCAAAGCCCGTAACATCTGCTTATTTGTTTGAGATTCCTGGACCACAACCAATAAGTCCAGATTGATAATATCCCAAAATTCCTGAAAAAACTCCACCGAAAAGCCATCAGGGCCAGGAGCTTTCCCTTTCTTCATCTGGAAAACCGTTCCCTCTAGCTCCTCTAATGAGATAGCACCCATAAGATCCTCATTCATCTCCATAGTAACCAAAGAAGGGATGCAAGATAGAACTTGAGCTTCCTCATCAGAAACTCCCTGATAATCCTCCCTAAATAAAGAAACAAAATACTGCACTGCTTCACATGAAATATCCTTAAAAGAGGAAAGGTGCTCACCATTGTCATTCACTAGAACAGAAAATGAATTCCCATTACGCCTGGCTTTGACCGAATTGAAGAAGAAGGCTGTATTCTTATCTCCCTCCTAAAGCCATTCAATTCGTGCCTTTTATTTCCAATAGACTTCTTCCCACAATTCACACTCCTCCAGAACTTGCAATGCCCTGGCCTCCTCTTGAAGTAAAATAGCAGTCACACCATCCTCTCTAATCGCCCTCGTAATGCTATCCAACTTAGCCTGGGCAACAACCTTTGCATGGAAAATGTTCCCAAAGCATTGCCAGTTCCAATGCTTAAGCCGATATTTAACAAATTGGAGAAGCTTGGCAAAAGTATACATTGTTGTGCCATAAGCAGGTCGACCATTTCTCCACCATTCAGCCACATAGTCATGAAGAGAGAGCTCACGTAGCCACATGATCTGGAACTTACAAGGAGGCGACTGAGGCACACGAACTGAAGAAACAATAAGCTTGATAGGCCAATGGTTGGACCCCCTCCAATCCAATATTTTTGAGCTAGAAGACCACAATCCACCAACCCAAAAACAAGACACCAGAAACCGGTTAAGTCTTTCAGAAATACAGTTATCCCCAATCCTTCGATTGTTCCAAGTGAAATGACCATGATTAGGCTTAATATCAACAAGATTCAAAGCAAATAAATTATCTTGAAGAAGCAACGCAAAAGGCTCCAACCTTGCAATACCACCCCTCTTTTCAGCCAACTCAAAAATAGCATTAAAATCACCAGCCATAATCCATGGATGAAAAGGCACCATACTCCGGACAAAATGAATATGGGCCCACAAAAGTTGCTTACCCTGAAACTCAATAGGCACATAGATATTAGAAAGGAGGATAGTCTCCCTAGTCTCAAAAGAAGAAGCAATCATCGAGATAGTAGATTTGTTGGACATCCACCAAGGAGGGTGGATCTTCTGAGGATTCCAAAGGCAAGCCACGCCGCTCGCAGACCCTTGAGCACCAATACACTGGAATTCACCATTTCCCCATAGCTTAGGAGATAAACCAAGCATGCATTCCATAGATAACTTAGTCTCCTGCAGGAACAAAACATCATGAGATTGCCTTCTAACCAACTCACAAACAACCTTTTGTCGGGGGGCGTTGTTCAAGCCCCTTGCATTCCATGATAGAACAATCATTTCAAAGAACTTGAGAAGTGTGAATCCAGGGTCTTAACCAATCTTGACTCCACCAGAGTTTCCCCAACTAACTTAATTTTCTCCACATCTATTTTCCTGCCAAGCTTTGAAGATTTCTCTCCCAACCCTTTTTTGAGATCCTTTTGATGAATACCCAAAGGAGAAGGAGAAGACTTGTTATTCTTCCTTGCATTTGTTCTTGTATGCAAGGCCAAAATAGAACCATCTCCCCCACTCTTCTTCATTTCCTCAGTAGGAACCAACTCCATCTGGACATCCGTTTGAAGGTTGGTCACCATTTGCAAAGCTCCAGTATCTTGTGTATCCTGAGTAGCCCCAAAAAGAGGATCCTCTTGCCCAGATCCCACAATACCCTGATCCAAATTCACCAAGCCCAGATTCACTTCCTGTTGGCCAAGATCATCCAAAACCTCGAATTTGTTAAAAGATTCTTCATTTTTGTCTTTCCTTCAAGGTCCTTTTTTGACCCCGATTTCTATTACGATTCTTAATCGGGGCGAAACCATCTGAACCAACCCCATCCCCAGGAATGGGTTCCTTTCCCTTATCTTCCCTAGATGGGTTGCGAGGAGGTTGAGAAATTGAAGGCTCCATAGGTCTAGCCCTTGGACATCTTTGCTGTAAGTGACCATATTCATGGGAGAGATGACAACGAAATGGAAGAGTTTCATAGTCCAGCGATTGCACCCAAGAATGAGGACCCACAGACATATCCAAAGAATCTAGTAATGGCTTACTTGAATCAATTTCCACACAAATATGAGCAAAAGTTATCACCTTTTTAAATTGAGTCTGCTGCGAAGAACCAACCGGCTTCCCGAGCGTCGACCCCAACAGAAGCAAAACAACCTCCCACCAACACTCCACTGGGAACCGCAGAAGCTGAACCCACACCGGGACTCGAGTCGGAAGCTCCTCAGCAAGGTTAAAACCAGCATGCCATGGTTTAATAAACAGACCAACCTAATTGTAGAAATAGGGACCCCCTTCAAAAACCTTATTGCGATCCGCCATGCAGTCAAAGGTAACCATGAAATAATTATTTGCTAGAAGCTTTATATCCATCTCACCCTCCAGCATCCAAGTTCGTCGGGCCCAAGACTCCAAAAATTGCATCGATATCTGCATACCCAAAAACTTACAATAAAAAGAGTGCCTTGAATAATAATCAATATCCTCTGCAACCATCTCTAATGGGATGACCAGTTTTGGCCTTTCCTTACAGCGTTCCAAACATCCATTGATTTTTGTGATCCGAGCCCCACTAGACGAGCCCATTCCATCTAACCCTGGTTCCGATAAAAATAGATTATTATTGAAGACCTTCGAAGCATGCGGAGGAGAGTTCGCGCCAATCGTTGAACGAAAGTCCATTTTGTGGCTAGCACCTGAGGTCTCTCCAAGGGACATTAAGCCCAACCCACAGTGGGCATGCAAGCCCCCAAGATAAAAAACCAACACAAGGGCTTCAAAAAACCCCAGCCAAAGCCCACCCCTAATCGCAAGTCAAAGCACTAGGGATGCACCTCAGAATGGAAGTCGTGCACGAAGTAAAGAAAACCAAGCATAAAGGCCCGCTCCACTCAACCCACCCATGGCTCCAAACATCACCAAACACACAGCACAACGCCAAGAAACAGTCCCCACACGCAAGACAGAGACAGTGTGAAGCAACCGAAAAAGAAAAATGCCACCCCTCACCCCCAAAAGCAGACACAAACCCCCCTCCCAACGCAGCGCCGAGCAGATTACAAAGAACAAGCTAGGGCACAGACACCCTAGCTCGACAAGCGGAGCAGTCGAACGCCATCCCTTCGTCCATGTAAGTAAAGCCCAATCATTTTTGATATTTCCAAAAGTTAGTTTCATATTAGTTATAATCAATACTTAGAATTATATCCTATGATCTATCATTATGACAATTTTAATTGACATTTGTGCTCTAGAATCTTGAATATATCTATTGTTTTTAACAATTTGGTGGTTATTTATCATTTGTTCTAGAGAATTTTGACAAAATCTTTTTTTAATGAATGTGGTGAATTTTTTTATTTTATTTTTTTGGTTATACTTACTAATATAATGAAACTGGTTTCATGGTAGGAATTTTCTTATTGCTCCATTTTTTAAGTAAGTGTTTATTTAATTTTTTTATTAATTTAAAATGTCCTTTGTTATCATTTAATATGAATATTTTTCATTAAAGATAAAATGGTTTTAAGGTTATTTAACAAAGTATTAAATTTTTTCTCATTTTTATTATTGAAAATTTATTTTTAAGAAATAAATAATGATAATTTTTTATAAAATTATTTAAAAAAAATTGTTCTCTATTTCTTAAAATTGATTTACAATATACAATATTAATCAATTAGATTTAATCTTCAGATTTGTTTTACAAAATTTCAATATGATTTCAAAGACATTTCTTATTGACTTGTTTTCTAGAATGTGAACACCATTTATAAGCATCACTTAAATTTTTATTTTTATCATTATAAACTTAATTTGTTTTAACAATACACTAAAAATTAATTAGAAGATAAATAAAAATCTTCTTATAATGATAAACTAAAAATATTATTTATTATAATTTCATCATGTACAAAATGACTTGCCATGTCAAATGATAACTCAAAATCATACATTTTTTTATTAAATATTTATTTAATTTTATATAACAAATCAATACATTATTTAAGGTAATTGTCATCTATTTTCAACTTTTATAAAAAATATATATAATTACATAAAATACAAGTAAATTCATTAACAATAAAACATTCAATTTACTTACTATTAAAGTGACAAGATGTAGAAAATATTATTTCTAATCATTCACTATTAACAATAAAGCATGCAATCAATTTATTCACAACACAAGTAATAAATATCATTTCTAATCAAACTTTAAAAAAAAAAATTCTCATCATTCATTATAGATAAGTTCTACAATATTTTGTTCAAATCATTTTGTTGTTATTTTATTCATAAATAAATTTTTTTACACAAAATATACAAATCAAAATAAAATAAAAATATAACAAGATAATAAAGAAATTTTGAATTCAGATAAAGAAATAAATAAAATTAATTGCACCATTCAAATCCTCAAACGACACAAACATATCCATACAATTTTTATTTTTTCATTTTATTTAAAAATCATAATTACATAAAATATATTTTATTTAAAAGAATAAACCATGCAATCATCTACTCATTACTAAAATGAATGAAAAATATAGAATACTCATTTCTAATGGCATGTAGAAAATACTATTTCTAATCATTCATTATAAATAAAACTGATAATATTTTTTTCACATTTGTTTAATATTGTCAATAAATAAATTTATTTCTACAAATTAAATTTTACTATAAAAAATACAAATAAATAAAATTTATCTATTGATGAAAAAATACTGACACAATCTAACCTAAAAACAATCAGCAATAATCTTCATAGATTGTGGAAATCTGTTATCACTAAAATTTATCCTTTCTTAGAATAAAAAATGAGGAAATCATGCCCTAAATACAGACCAAGCAAAGAGCAACCAGTCCAGTCAAGTGGGCCTCATTTAAAGGAAATTACTATCTGTCAAAATAAAAACTGTTCCTCTAAAATCTCAGAAATTTGAAGAAAAAATAAAATATAAATAAAATATTTTAAATAAAGCCTTTCTATAATGTAATCATTTCTAAAATTAGACACCATAAAATTCCTTTTAAAGATACTTATATAAAACTTATCAGATGCTCAATATGCAATGATCCACCCAATAACCAAAATGTTTAATAATATAGTCACCAAACTAAAGGAAAGTACTTAATAAAAAGCAACGGTCCCATGCTGAGCATGCTGTTCTCCATGGTACAAGAACTTATTTATAAAATATATGAAGTCCTGCTATTGCAGCTTCTAAGTAGTACCATAGCCAAAAGCACTAAGGATCCATATGCATGTATGTGGTCAGGTTTTTCAAAAAAGAGGACTAATTATATAGTCCAATTGTGCTATCCCCACCATTGATGCACTGCAACACCCCTTTCTCTGAGCAAACCATAGAGTGCCAGGCACTCCCAGTATGATCTCCTCTGCTGCTGCTTCTTCTTGTAGGGGGTCTGGTAATGGCATTCAAGGAAGAGCTCATCAACCAGGCAAATAGCTCCAGTCCTAAGCATTTTAGGCAATACCTGAAATTCAGCTCCACCAACATCCATTTTCATAACAACATAGTCATCTGCATGCACAGTTTTCATCAACCAGTCTGCCAAGTCCAATGCTCTAACTCTTCTCTGCTCAATCTGTACTCCATTAATTCCATTCTTAATCCAAGCAGCAAAAGGAAGAAATTTTACCTCTGGGTGATGTAAATAGTCAGACTCAAATGACTCATTTGCTTCAATGGCAAATATATCAAACTTATGGTTGTGCTTGGGGTAATGAGACTGGAACCATGAGCCAATAGTTGATTTGTAACTGTTAGCCCCTACATCAACAAACACATAGCCAGTGGAATTCCGGGGGTAACCTAAAATATTGGGGAGATACTGAATATTATTGTTAAGATTTTCATTAGATTCTATCCATGAAGCTCTGGGTTGTTCTAGTAGAATGTGCTCTAGTTTTTGCATGGCAGCCCTTTTCAGATCATTCATGGGGCAATTGCTGGCCTTCTGTGGGACCATTTTAATCGGATTTGATGCTTGCTGAAACTTTCTGAATGCAATCACTGTGTCAAGCCCAAAGGCATCAAATTTTCTCAGATAAACAATTTTGAAATTGGGTAAATGTAGCTTAAGTAGAGTATTTAGATTCAGATCTGGTTCATCAAGTGAAAGATGCACAGCAGCAACACCCCCAATCTTGAGGGTTCGATCCACTTCAGCTGGAGGAAAGGCAGAAAATTTAACACCCAACTCAAAATCAAATGAGTTATAAGGAAATCTGGCTTTTTGGATGTCTTCTTCAAAAATCAAATCAAAACCATCAATTCCCAAAGTTTCTTTCTCAGGCATTGATCCAACTCCAATGCAGAGGGCCTTGTGCCCTGTTTTCAACAGCCCTTCAGAGATCATATCTTGAAAAACCATAGATAAAGTGTGACTCGGCCATTGTTTCTGTAAAAGGATCTGATTGGACAGAACAGTATTGCCAAAGCCATGATCAGACTCTGCAAGACTGTTGGAGTTGGGCTTAGCACAAAAGAAAGGAAAGGCAGCCAATGCCATGAGCATCAACACAGATCTGGCCACAACTCTCAGAATAGCAATGCAGCCCCACGATGGCATTATCAGAAACGTTTTGACAGAGGAAGGGGCTGCTATTGGCAATGAATTGGGCATTATCTGCCCATGGGCATTGCGAATCCTACTTCTGCTCATTTTTTCTCTGTGATAAATCCGCTTCACATGCATGCCCAATCCTTCTGTACCACTCATCTCAACACAATAAGACGATAGCAATGCTATAGCAGAATGGATCTGTTTCCAGAATTTTAGGGAACTTGAAAATCAATGAAATATAAGCCAAGGGGGAAAAGGGGGAATAACTTAGCGAGTACAAAACCTGGATGAGGTATGGTTTCCACCCACGAGGGCTACACGGGTATGATGTATATTTCTCGTGCAAAGAAACAAATAGCCGTCTTTCAGGCTCTGCAATACCCCCCACCACTCCATAGAAATTATCTACTAACTCATCCCATCTATCAATCCATTAAAGAAAAACAAATGAATGATAAGAAAAGAACAGAAAGAAAAACCTGCTACATTACATCTTCTGGTGTGACCATCAACATCCGTCCGCCATGGCTAAATCTGTACTCTGCTCCTCTTCTTCTTTCCTTCGTTTCGCCCAAAATCTATTTCCCTTCCCCTTTCCCTTTCCCACAGAGGAGGAGCTTAACAATTCTTTTCATATATATTAACCGGTATGGCGTTAATTACTAACATGTAAAACCAACATCTCCGATGAATTTTCACCGCCTTAAAAGAAAACGCTGGGCTGCCCCATTTTTGTTTTAACTGGGAATATGCCCGAAAAAAACACAACACCAATAACGTGGGCCAATCAAGGCATTTTAATATCAGTATTATTTTCTTATCTCCAAGCATAGAGAACCATTACTACACGGTAAAACTGTACCAAATAAAACTTTAATTTGGAAGTTTCTACCGTTGCATGTATGATAGGTACCAAAATCTCTGAATCGGCGGAGTTATTTATAATATAAAAAATAAGTACGGCAGCCATTTTTTGGCGTACTTGTGACGTTGACAATGACATGTGGAGAGCTATCCTTGTGCAGTGGGAGTGATTTATCTGCTAATTAGAATCGAACACCATCTTCTCCATATATTGTGTCACGGGAAAAGAGATCCTATTTGGCCGACGTGGACCCTGCTGACGTGGATCCTTTTGGTTGAGGTGGACCTTGCTGACGTTGATCCTTCTGACGTGGATCCTTTTGGTCGAGGTGGACCTTGCTGACGTTGATCCTTCTGACGTGGATCCTTTTGGTCGAGTGGACCCTGCTGACGTGGATCCTTTTGGTCGATGTGGATCTGCTGACGTGGACCCCTTGCACAACATAGCCCTACCCACCATTAGTCTGAGGGAGAATTTATTTTCTCATATTTTAATATTTAATTATTTATTATTTGAATATTTTTGAATTCAATGTAGTTGGATCAAACTACATGATTCATTATAGTATTTTGTATTAGAAATACTTTAAAGTTAACTAAAATAGATGTGGAAATATAATATTTATGAAAAATAAATGATGTAAAGGTGTTGTAAGTCTTTACATTAAGATATTTTATATTTTGTAATTGACTAATGTTTTTTTGAGGGGAGGTTGTATTTGATATTGTAAATATATTAAATGTACTTTTCAAGTGGGGGCTTATAGTTTAATGAGCACATAGTCAATTAGGTTGATTGGAGTAATTAATTTAATATTTTTAGTCAATTATAAAACGTATACAATAATGTAAAAGTATTTAATGTGTGGGGTACTTGTTGCAAGTGAAGTTGGTTTAAGGAGCAAAGGGGCCACCATTGATATGTTTGAGCATTAATTATTTGTGCATTGGTTGTGTTGATTATTTTGGTTTGGGGCACCAAATAATAATGGTATTTAGGTGGTTAGGAAGCTTCTAGTGAGTTTCCTCTGGCTTGTTTCTCCCTTGTCTATAAATGAGAGGCTTTTGATGGAGTCATTCATCACTTGATCATCTTCTACTTGCTTATTGTGAGTAAAGCTTGGAGCTTGGCTTGGGTTCCTCGTTGAGGAGATCTTTAGGAACATGGAATGAGATGTTTGGCTCTTTTTTGTTCTTGGATTGGTCGCATGGAGATAACAGTAACTGCTCACTATTATAAAAGAAGGTCACATCTTGCATGGTTTATCCTTAGTTTAGAGTATTGACCTCCACATTAAGGTTGTCAATAGGATGGGTTATTTGTCGCTTATCTTGGTCTCCCAGTCACCACTAAAAAGCTATCTAAAACCTACTGGAACAAAATTGTGGAAAGAGTGCAAAGAAAGTTGGCTAGTTGGAAAGGTAATGTTTTGAGCCAAGTTGGTAAATATTAGTTGTTGAAATCCCCCCTTTAGAATGTCCTTGTCTTCTACTTATCTTTATTTAAAATTCCTATCCCCATGGTTTATAACATTGAAAAGATCCAAAAGATTTTTCTTTGGTCTAGTGTCGAGGAAAAAAACATAATTTCCTTGGTTAAGTGGGAAAATGTGTGTAAACCTAAAAGTCAAGGAGCCCTTGGGATAAGGAAATTGAAACAATTCAACAAAGCGTAGCTTTGCAAAATATAGTGGAATTTGGTGGAAGGGAACAAAGAATAATCACACATTCTCAGTGCTAAGTACTTAGAGAACAATGATCCTTGTTGTTTCCTTTCGTCTCCTTGTTTACCCAATGGTTTTGTTATAAGGAACCATCTACTCAAAATAAGAAATGTTAATTAGCAGGGAATATTTTGGAATGTAGGGGATGGTAGGAGTGTCAATTTCTAGACTGACAATTGGATTGAAGAACATACTTTTTCCTCTATGCAAAACCTTTCTCATGTGAGGAAATTAATTATCATATTAGATGACACTAAGTTGCATGGGTACGTCAACTAGGATGGTCCCGAAACCAAGTGGAAAGACTTTGTTAGTCAACTAAGTGGAAGAAATTTGAGAAGCAAGAGCCAAGAAGACTGGAAGGAGGAGGCGCACATTTTGTACAAGATTATTGGTGAATGTTGCATCTTTAGTCTTGGTAAGAAGGATTTTTTTTTTATCCCCTAGCCCTTCTAGACACTTCTCTATTAAAATTTCCCATGCTCTTGTTGCGGATGATAAGAATGACTCTACCTTCAATTGGAACCTAACATGGAATAACAAACTGATTCCTAAAATCAATTGCTTTTGGTGGGCTGATATTCACAATAAGATCCTTAATATTGATAACCTGAACAAGAAGGGATTCTCTTTGGTTAACAAATGCATCATATGTTACAAAATGGAAGAGATGGTTAACCATCTATTCTTCCACTATGAGTTTGCTCAATGTGTTTGGGAAGAGGTAATGGCCCACTTGTTGATCAATTAGACTTTCCCCTTGCACCTTAGAGATTTTTCCAATTCCTAGAACTATGGTTCCGCCTATAATCATCCTATTATTGTTTAAGAATCAAATTCCTTTTTTGTCACCTAACAAATATGGAAGAGAGGAATAAAAAAGTATTCAGGAAGTAGGTTAGAAACAACAATGTCATCTTTTGTGTCATCAAACACAACCTTCAAGACAACATAAATGCCCAATATTTTGGCTTCTCTAATAAAATGCCACCTATGTTGAATTAAGATTAAAATAGAATCGGGGAATCTCTCAAACCTTAACCAAAATCAATTGGTGTAAAATCATGACTAGAAAGGAGACTACATGGAACCCCCTAAAAAGGGGGTGGGTAAAGCTCAACTTTGGTGGGTGCTATAAGGGAAACCTTGGAGAAGTTACGTCTGGAGGAATAATAAGGGATGATAAAGGAGACCTTATTGAAGGATGTGCTCAAGCTATCAGTTGTAATTTAAATAATAGTGTTGAAGCCATGACAGTGTGGTGGGGGGTAAAAGACTTAAGAGACTAGGTTTTCATGTTGTGGAAATCGAAGGAGACTCTCTTGTCATTATTAATCTTCTACAAAACAACAAGGATCCCTCTTTGAAATTTCATAAGCTGGTGGAGAACTTCAGATATTACCTTCCAATTTTTCAATAGGTTAGGATTAATCATATCTACATGGAAGGAAATGAATCAACGAATATGGCTTGCAACCTTGGCCTCTAGTTTAAAGAATGGAAATACTGGATTTAAAATTCAATTCTCTTAGGTGTATGACCTCACTAATTTCATATCAACTTGGTGTTAGACACACTATTCAGAGGATAAATTCCTAACTAAATAGTCCACTAAACCCTCACAAAGACTCCATTAAATTATCAACCAAGGCTTCGTAAGCTTTTGATGATGTTGACATTGTATGTGCATTCACAGACTCTACATGGCCTATATCATCAAGTATAGGTGGTTTACACATGTGCAAGAAAATAGTAAAGACTAGAAAAGGAAAATAAAGCATAAACTGCAAAATAGGGGAAATAACTTAATTTGCTACTGATGTTGCGAGTACCTTTGACTTCACACTATAACTGTTAATTGCTAAGATGAACTCTACAATTTCACTAGCAATTCTGATTCTTACTTCTAACTACTTGAATCACTCCGAAGGATGACTCAATGATACATTACAAAACTTAAGTCATGAAACTAAACATCATTCATGTGCATGTAATGAAGAATCTATTAAAATGAATACAATATTGTAAACATCTAAATTAACAACATAAATTAAAGTGGATGAATTGTACCTTGAGTGGGCCTTTCTCAAGTTGTTGTACCCAAAAGAGTAACCAAATATGTGCTACTTGATTCAACTAATCATAACATTAAACTGGAAAAATTTTATTGCATATAACTAAACTCTATAATCTGACAAGAATCTTCAAAGATTTCTCATTCATGAACACATAACAAAAAAATAACAAATATTTTGTATGTGCAATAAAACTATAACTATCAAAAAACATATCACATCCAACTAGATCTGCTCCTCAACCACCGATCCAACTATATAGGTTTATGAGGAGGTTTATTTGTATAAGGACTTAACACATAAATTAAATGAAGATGTCCACTATCTTTCAAAATAGAGAGAAAAATTCTTTGCAACTAAAACTATAACTAAAAAAGATAGAAGAATACAAATAGGTTTGTCACTCTGCTTTACCGGTGTGACAAAGACATGCTATGTACAAATAGTCATGTTAGTTTCTTGATTACTGCAAACTTCTTATTTCCTTTATCATCTTATTGAATGCGCTAATGACTCTCAATTGACCAATCCAATGATCGCTTCCAAATCATTTAGTACAAGTGTCATGTTTCTAGTATCCTTGGAATCTCCCCTACAATCGTCCTGTAATTCTTTGGTTGCAGGTTGAGTTGTCTAGTTGTTGTGGGTTGCTATTATTATGGCTGTAAAGAGTCAATTTCATCTAAAGCATACATACCATTAACAATCATGAATTAAACACATATTCATACTTAATTTCATACACATTCACACATTTATCCATGCAAACATCATCATATCATTATCATATTTCCTTTCATCAAATTTTGGTTTGGACAGCATAAAAGATATAAAAGGTATATACGTTTAGGAATGTATATGAAATAAACAACTTAAAGAATTTAAAAGATATAAACTAAACAAGAGAAAACTAGCTATTAATCAAGTTCATCATTCCCCCCAACTAAGTAATTGCTTGTCCTTAAGCAACATTTGGGTCACGAAGGTTGTACTACAAAGTGATCTCCCTAAAGTTTGCAACAACAACAACTCCCTTAACCTATCTCAAATAGTAGCCTTTTTAACATAAAATATTTGCCAATCTTAGATCCTCTACTGCTTGTATTTCATCGTGGTTCTTCCTTGTCCAATATGGAACTAGGTAGAGAAGGAGAGGTGGATGAAATTTTAGTGGAAACCATTTAAGTCCATTGTCCCTAGAAATTTCTATATGCCTATGAGATCTTCTAATAATGGCTATAAAATTATCTAGGGAGTGAGGTTCCTTTTTCTTTAATTCAGGTGTTAATTACTCCTATCTCTTCCTCACAAACTGGAACGTGTGATCAATAGATCATATAACTATTTGCTTCATCCTGATGTAGTCACATTCCCTGACACTCATTGTTTTCATCCATACACTTTTATAGCTCAAGAGCTCTAACCATTCATCAATAATTGTATTGGGATCTTTGGATTATTTCCTTAGCTTCAGAGCAATAGATTTATCCTTTATAGTATATTCCTGCAAGATCTCACCCCTTTGTTGTTCATTCCTGACATAAGAGGCTAGTGCTTTAATCTGTGAGTCCCCCACAAACATTAGAGGATTCCATTTTGTTTGGTTTGAGAGCACAATATTATGCGAGTAAAGCTCACATAATTTATCTTGCATATTTGTTGTAGAGTCAGAGAAAGTTTTTAAAAACAAAAAAATTCCATGCATTGACATTTTAAAATCACTAATTAGTTGGATAAACTAAAAACGCAAGTACTTATCCTATAGAAATAATGCATAGACTCTTGTACGAGGTTTATACTTTAGAATTTGTGCATCCTTGTCTACCACTTCTTCAATATTTAATTTTAGCCTTTTTATTTTTGCCTCTTTTTGTTCAAGTGTCTTGGTGTGTTTGGACATCAACTCAACTTTTTCTTTTTCCCATTCCTTCTTCTTCTCAAAGAACTCTTGAGTTTTTTTTCCACAATTCCACACCTAATGTCACTATAAATGGTCTAGAGGGAACACAAAGTGGAGGAATGGGACCCTGGGGTACTAGTTTTGTGTTTCATGCTTCTATGATAACAAGATGTGTCAATGTATCCAACCTAGACCCACAATCATTATATTTACAAACTTTTTCCTCCAACTTTTCAATTCTTTGTCCCTCTCACTTTCTCTTTGTTGGTGTGTTTTCAACAAACCTTCTAATTGTTTAATCCTTTCCATAGTCTCTTGTAATTATTTGCCAATATCCTTTTTCTCAACAAAAAATTCTTCATCTATTTCCAAAAGTTGGTCATTCTTCTCACTTGTATGCTCATTACCCTCTAAATCAGGGATCTTTGGGGTTCTTTTTCTTGTTTTCCTTGCAACAAAAGTATCCTCTGAATTTGATTCAAAGGTTCTTGTATAATGTCATGGCTTTGTAATAGGTTTGTTTTCATTACTAGGGGAATTCCCCTCCAATTCTAAGTCCGTCTCAACTGATGAGTCCAATTTATGGTTCAATTTTGATAGAGTTTTCTATCCATTTGTTACAATTGTCATAGACTTTGATACTTGGATGTTGACCTTTTTATGATATTTCCCTAAAACCATAGACATTGGACATGAGTTTATTTTCATAACCTTTAAATGACATTGACATGCTATATGAACTATCTATGTTAATTTTACATGTGAATTAATGAATGTCACTTTAAGATAGTTACATATATGTAGTTGGTGTGTGCACTAATATTGGCATGCAAATATAATTAGAGGCCTGCAATTAAGGAAGATTCCACCAACTGGTCATCCGCCATATCGGTTAACAAGGTGGTCATTCAATGAAGAAAGACTCTCGACAACGAAAGATTCCTCATTCAAATCAAAGTTGTAACCACCTTGTAATGGTCTTAATTTTCTGTTGAGTGAATATAGGAGTTACTATTGTGCTAATTTTGCGTTCAGGCAAACATGTTTGGCCATATTTCGTGCATGCATTACTGCCTCTCCACTTTTTATGCTTTCCCTAAAGTGGCATCCTCCGGCGGAGTTGGCTGCCTTGCTAGGTGATTAGTTAGTAGTTGCTTTTCTTATAAATAAGGCTCAGATGCTCCTTCTCAAGGGGTTGCTCAATTTGATGATGTAATCACATTCTTAGTTTTTCAGTAATACAGTCATGTTGCTTGATTGTACTCATATTTTCTAATGAATAAAATGAAGTTATAATTTTGTGCATCTGAGTTTACATTTGTTTTAGGGGATACTCATCCAAGGGGGCCCACTTGGTGAGTATTATGTCCCTTATTTAAGTAGTTATTTTCTATTCAATAATTAGTTAAGAATCTAGCACTGTCTATTCCTACAACCACTAGAATCTCATTATGTGATTGTTCCTGTAACCAAAGCAGACATAGTAGTTTTTTTTCATGCATTTTAGCTTAGTATAGTTATTGGTTGATGCTCAACACTTATGTTATTTCCTTCCAAGAAATTTACTTTCAACATTGTGTCTTTCTTAGTTGTAGGATGAATATGGCTACTTTGGATTCCTAGTGCCCATATTGTGTTGACCCATTTCAAGTTTACGTCCCTAGGTTGACAAGGTAAATGCACCTTCATGATGATTGAAATATCTATTCAAGTTAGATGTCCAATCTCTGAATCACAACTGTAAGGGATTAGTTGTTAAATCATTATAGGAGGCCGACACCAACCATAACATCTCCCTTTTTCTACTTTTTAACTGACCCTCTCATAACACCTTTCCTCTTCAGGCGATGTGATTGCCTCCTAGGTTATGTGAATTTCTTTTGCCCTCTTGTAGGTGCAAAATAATATTCGCCTTTCCTTTTCTTGGTTCTTTGTTCCAGAGGTAGGGATTTCTTGGGTATCTCTTGTTGTGGGTTGCTCAAAGACTGTAGGTTGAGTGTCATGCAGGCTCTGCTCCTTTGGCTCTCCTATGTTGTGGGTAGGTGATGCAACAAGGGAGCCAGAGGGAATTTCCCTATCTAATACAATAGGTTCTCAAGGATGGTGTTGATATGGTTGTAATTTAGGAAACTTTCCCATGAAACATGTGAAAATTTAATTCGCAAACTTATTTTTATCAACAATGTGACTAAGCAGAAATGTGATAATGTTGTGTTATTCCTCTTCCTTTTATACTTAGAACTCATTCTTTTCAACAAATTGTAAAGAAAATTTGGAACATTCACATTCCTATCATGGCAAAGATGTATTAAAAGTTTGAAATGGACTACATACAATAATGATTTGCTACCATCGCAGGTTAAGTATTTAATTATGTAAGAAACTATTGAAGCCCATATCTAGGGTACAAATAATATTTTTGTACCTTGAGACGATGAATCTAGGTTTTCTCTATGTTCTCTGAATTTTTTCGTGGCAGCTATGGCATTTGACCTCACTGGCAACTCTTCTCCTTCTCATGGAAATCCTGATACCTCAACAATGGTGGCCTCTGAAGAATCCACCCTCAAACCTCTTGTAATTGCTTCATAATTTTGTAGTGTGGCAGAAAATTGTTGTGTCATGACTTCATTGAACTCTGTGAGTTTAAAAAAGTACTCTACCTAGCCATCTTGTCTAAAAATAGGTAATACCAGCATGTCTTCCAATAGTTGGGCATGTGTTGTTGGTTCTCTTTGGATAATGTCACTACCCATGATACTATTGATGTTCTCTAATTTCCTTAATTATGCTCTATTTTGGTTTAATTTTTGGATTAAATTTCTGCTTGTTACACCAACTACACTGCTTCCTCTATGTTGCATCTTTTCAATTCAGCTTGATCTAACCCTTATCTTCTCCTCTTGGCTTGTATTTTTGTAAAAATGGAGGAAAATAGAATGACAAAAAGGGTTGCAGAGAGTTTTTGGTTTTTGAAAATCAAGAAAATGAAGAGTACCCCTTCCCCTAGCTAAAGATATTAAGTGTCCTCATTTAATTGTATGGGTCATGATGGAGGGCTAAATTTTAGAAAGTGGAAAATCAAATGAGATATGAATCATGCATGAATTAATGTTAAAACATGTAGAAAATCAGCTATTATTATATGCTAACTATGATAAGTTAATGCACATACCTATAGAATTCTTGTGAAATGAAAATTAACTCGTGTGAAGTTGTCGATTACTGCCAGTTGCTAGATTTGATGTGACCATTCATAATTTCAATTGGAATTGAGGGATCTAGGTGAATGGTGCATGGTAAATGATGGTTTGGAAAGGTTGTGAGATGTACGGTAGATGGGATGTGAAATGAATTGTATGAAATGTGGTAAGCAAAAAAGGTGATGGAAATGCTATGTGTGAGAATGTGTATAGGTTGTATGTGAGGAATTATGTAGGTGGAAAGTAGGGCTATGCAATTAATTCGGTGGGGATTGTTGAAATTATTGTCAAACAATTACTACGGGTACCTTCGGTAATAGGTCCCTTTCTAAATATTGTTGCCTTTAGGCATGTTGCTATAGGTCCCTACATCTCCTTGACTATTATAGAAAATGATTGGTCTTGCTCATCACCTTATGGAGTGTGTGATTTGTGATTTGTGCTAGAAATCATACATGTGTAACAATAGTAGGTGAGTTGGGTAGCTCCTCTACTGAGTCATGTGTAGAACTTGTAGTTGTTGTAGTTGAATTATCAAGTGAAGGCTTAGATTGTTGAATTAATGAAAGAAGGAAATCGTCCTTCTATAGTGGTTTCTTGTACACCTTTAGTTTGTGTCCATTAACCAGTAAGGAGAACCTAACTTCATCAACTGTGTGCAGTTGTACAGGTCCATTGTGAAACACTTGTTTGATTTTACATGGACCAAGCCACCGTGTTTGTAATTTTCCCTTGTAGTCCTGATACCTTGAGTCAAAGAGTAGAGCCCAATCACCTACACTAAATTCCTTGGTTTGATGTATTGATCATGCCATCTGATTCTTTAATTATGAACAAATTCAGTGTGGTATATGATCTCCATCCTAATTTCATAAAGTGCATTGAGGTTGTGTAATCTCTCTTGTTGTGTTATTGAAAAGTCCATGCCCAATGTAACAATTGTTATTAATGTTTTGTACTCAAATTTAATAGAAAGTACTACTTTCTTTCCATACATCAATCCATATGGTGTAAATCCTATTGTGATTTTCCAAGTTGTCCTATAGACCCAAATTGCCTCAGGAAACTTGGCTACCCAATCTTTCCTATGAATTTATACTATTTTGGTTAGAATGTTATCAATATCCCTATTTGTGACTTCCACCTATCCATTATCTTGAGGGTGGTAAGTCGTAGACTTCCTATGTCTGGTCTCATACTCTTGAACCAATTTTGTGATTAGCTCTGATGTAAATTGGGGTCCTTGGTCTATGACAATTTCCCTTGAAACTCCATATCTCGTAAATATGTCCTCATAGAGAAACTTTGCCACATTACCATCCCTAGAAAATTGTAAATCCTTAACCTCCACCCACTTTGTGAGGTAATTTGTGCATACTAATATGTAATCCTTATTGTTGGATGTTGGTGATATTGGGCCAATAAAATCTATTCCCCATTTATCATATGGTGTTATTGCTAATTATGGTTGCAATGAAATTTCATCTATTTTTGTTGGCTTTCCCATTCTTTGACATCTATCACATCCCCTTGTGTAATTTACTGCATCCCTATGAAGAGTTCGCTAATAATAGCTAGTGGTGAGAATCTTAAGAGTTGTCCTCTTTGTTGTAAAGTGACCCCCACAAGTTTCATCATGGCATGCTATGAGGATGTCATATACCTCATCTTCTTTGATACATCTCCTCATAATGTTATTTGGGCATGTGTAAAATAAGTATCCAACTATCTAGGAGTAGGGTAAACTCTTGCAAACCAATTGTCTCTTTTCTCTTGGGGAGAAATGAGGTGGTGTATGTTCTACTAGATAGCTGGAAATGTCTACAAAACAAGGTGTATGCAGAGATAGAGAAAATAAATCCTCATTTGGGAGTAAATCATCAAAAAAATCTTCTTTTGATTTGGTTGGTAGTCTGGATAGAAAATTTTCCACTTCATTTTCTTTACTTGGCTTGTCCACAATGGTAATGCCAAATTCTTGAAGCAACAATAACCACCTTACAAGCCTACTACCAAACACTAGTTTTCTCATTAGATACCTAATTTTTGTATGGTTAGTTTGTATGAACATTGGATATCCTATAATATAATTCCTAAATTTTTTTACTGCATATACCACTGCCAACATCTCCTTCTATGTCTCTATATAACTGATTTTTACCCCTTGTAGATTTTTACTGATGTGATATATGGCATACTCCTTGTTTCCTTTCTTCTACCCAAGTATATCTCTTATAGAAAAATCAAAAGCATCTGCATGGATATGGAAAGGTAAGGTCCAATTCGGTCCTCTCAAGACAAGGTTTTAGTCAATGCCTTCTTGAGTGTTTGAAAAGAGTGTTGACAAGCAGGGAAAACTTTAGTAATAAATCTTCGCCAATTGGTGAATTTTAGATATCGACCAAGTTGAAATTGGTGAATTTATTGCACCCAATAGGGTAGCCAAATCACTCGGATTTTATAAATTATCAGTCCAATGCATGTCCATTCACCATCAATTTTTTTATGAGGCATATTTAAGTAATAAATTCGCCATAACAAACTACATGTTTCAAATGGACCAATTAATATTTTTACCTAAAATCCCTACAGCATGTAATAAAATACCTACATATTTGTGAATACTATTAAAATAACATTGTGTATTAGAACCCATTTCGCCAATTAAAATTTACAAATAGCTTGTGAGGACCCATTTCGACAATTAAAATTTACAAATAGTTGCTTATGAGGACCCATTTCACTAATAACATTAAAAAAAATATTATATTTTAGGACACATTTCGCCAATTGTTGTAACACCTCCATGCTAATCGTAGGGCCATAATCGCCTTGAAAATTACAACTTATCATTGTATAATCACATAGGATTCGTCAAATTCTTAATATACCATTTAAAAATCCCATGGAATTTTCCAAATATGGATTGATATAAATACAATTGAAATAGTCATTTATTCTTACACATTTTCTTCAATTATGAAATTATGAGCTCTCGATTTGAAAGTTGGACTTGGAACCTTGAAGTTGATCATAGGTAAGTTACAAACTTACAACACAGGCATTCCTGCATTAACGGATAGCAGGTCAGTGAAAATCTAAACTTAAAGACAAGTGATTATTTCTTCATAGTGTTATAAGATTTCTTTATCTCTTTTCCATTCTTGCTTCAATCTTAAAGATGATATTGAGTAAGTAATGGTATCTATATTTCTATCCTTCTTAAACAAGAAGACATTTTTTTCCATCTTTTATTCAAAGTGAGAGATCAATATGTCGAGTAGCAAGTGCAACAAGGGTAAGACTCCTCAAGGTGGTGAAGGGACTGGGAGGCCATCAAAATGCCCAAAATGTAGAGTTACCATATAGTCATACTTTGTTGGAATTGGCAATGATTCTGATCCATCAAATCAAGATGGAGCTACATCATCAACTCTTCCACCAAATATTAATGAAGAAGGCATTCACAATACCTCACTACATCAGAAGGTCAAGGTAAGATTTTCATTGAGTTAAATGAGTCAAATGAGGATGGTGATACCATAGAAGATGATCCAAGGGATACCCTAGTTATCCAAAATGAGATAATTGACTTGGATGATGTTGGTAGAAAGAAAAGAAAAGGACAAAAGCGGGGTGTGAGTGGGAAATGATAAGGAATTTTCAGCTTGGTTGGTTGTCAAAGTACCCATTCATTGTACAATTGGAGAAAGAAAACAAAGATGAAAGTACAACTGAATGCATGTGTATGATTTGTAGTTGGAAATATAAAAGAGACAAGAAGTTGTAGCTAAAGCTCGACACTATAAAAAAAATATCGGTAAAGTTTATGAAAAAAAAATCATAGACGAAAAGGAACAATCAATCGTACGATGGAAATTAAAGGAAGAATGTCTTCATGTTAAGCATCTCGCGCAAAATGAAGAGCAGAAGAAAATAATTTCAAAGCTTGTTGCATGTCGAGGTACAATTGATGCTCAAATTGGAAAAGCAATGGAAGGAGCACATTTATCAAAATTTGTTCAAATGAGTGTTGTTTTCATATTTTATCTAGAGGGCATCCTATGATAGACTACCTAGAATATTTTAATTTATTCTTTTTTGGGTGTTCTTCACTTTCTTAGCTCACATTGGTTAGTAAGCATTGGATGGGAATGGGAAAACTATCTTGCTGCAGCAGAAAAGCAATATTTAAAGGAGAAAGTAAAAGAGTCAAACTTCATTGCATTATATTTAGATGAAGTTAGTGCGGTAGATAATACTTCTTGGGTCTGTATGCATGTGTATATTGTAAAACAACATATCCACCAAGCTCATCTTCTCTATGTTCATAAAATGAAGAACAATTCAACATCACAAAATCTATTTGAACTAGTCAATACATCTTTGAATGAAATTGCAAGTATGGATGACTTGAAAATTGCAAAAAAGTTGGTGTGTGTAGGATCTGATGGAGTTGCAGTGATGCAAAGTCACAAAAGCAGTGTTTGCACATAGTTACAAACTACTTGTGCACCATACATGCTTTTCATTCACTACATGGCCCACATAATGAATTTAGCATTCAAAATTGTAAGGAAGTTTCCTACAGTATCAAAAGTTGAAAATCTAGTTTGAGAGCTCTACACATACTTTTTTCTAAGTCCCAAATGTTTCATAGAATTTGAAAAATTTGTTGAGGGAATAACAACAGGAAACAAGCTTTTTAGGATGTTGATACCAAATGGATCTCCTTGCATAGACTAGTGCAACAAGTTCTTTCAGAATATCAATCCTTGATTGGAGTAATGTATGAGCATCACAACATAGCAAACAAAGCTCCTGACCTCTTACATAGGTTAAGTGATATAAAGACACACTTGACTTTAGCTAGTCTTCTCCCCATGTTGGATGAAATGAACAATCTTGTGAAGAAATCCCAAGACAAAACTATGTATATTTATGAATATGCCAAACTGCGTAGACATACATGCATGGCCCTTGATCATCTATATATAGATCTAATAGAAGAAAGCCCAAATTCTTTCATTTGGAAGAAAATTACTAATTTGAGTAAGCATTATAATTATTTATAGTTTAATGCAAGTGGGCACTTATGTATTTGTGGACTTGGATTTGAGATACCAATGTACCATTGTATGACAACCAGGTGCTCTATTAGAGAAGTACCTGTTAGAAAGGAAGATTTTAATGATATTGTTAAATTTGTTAATTTGAAGGAAATTGCAAAATGTCTTCCCATAGAGATTTATGATAGATTCCTTTGACATGAAATACTTGAAGACATGGGTATTGTGTATCTTCAACTTTGGGTAAACCAAGATAGCCCAAGTTATTTTCATGATAAAGTAAATATCTTGATTGAACACTTTTCGAAAAATGTAACATATAATGAGCAGACAATAGAAGGAATTATAAATGAAGATAAGCTTAGGCAACAATGTAAGAATTTTGCAAAAAGTATGATGGACCAGTTTGATTCCATGGGCATGGAGAAGGCCTTTGAACTAGGATCAATAACAAAGGCTTGGACAAACTTAGGTTAGAATGAAATATTGTGTGGTATGATATCAAAATATTTCAAACTTGTTGATTTATGTCAAACAATGATATTGGGGTCGATGGAGGATGAGAGAGTTTTCAATTCCTTGGCATTTTTGAAATCAAATTTAAGAAACAAACTAGACAAGAATTTGGAAAATTGCTTGAGGATGAAAAGAATTGTGTATAATGTCAAAAAAATTCCTTTTGAAAGGGCACTCACAATCTGGAGGTCCATATACAAAAGAAGGGGGTTGTGCAACACTCCAATTCCAAATGTTGGTACTAGTGGCACTAGCAGTGGCAGTGGGACAAATGATAGTGACACAATGAATGTTGAATTTAAAATGCAAGCCGAAGAAAATGAAGACCAAAATTAGAATCGAGATGACTCTTTTACTTTATCTCAAGTTGAACGTTAGGTTCAGGACCCTGACTCCATTTGGGAAATGGAAGTGAGTTAGTAGATTTTAGGTATTTATACTGCACTTCATGAATCATTTTCCAAACTATAGTTGATGATATTTTATATTATATTCCATGAAATTGTGAATCATTGCACTTCATGGCATTAAATTTATAATTTCACTTCATGAATCATATTCCAAATTGTAGTTGATGATATTTTATATTGTGTTCCATGGTATTGAATTTGATATGTGATTCTGCATCATTTTTAAAGAACAACACTTATCACACTAATAAATTCTTATTGCATTTCCATTCACACAATATTTGATAAATAACTAAAAGGAATATTAATCCATTCCTTGAATAGAAGCTAACAGTTCAACATCCATAACATAAACACATGATGTGATATGACAACTTATAAATAACCATTGATTATTTTGAGTCAAAAGATAGTGACTACAATAATAAAGAGCAAGATAGGTCGATATTTTATTCAAAATTAAAGAAATAAACTTAAGTATTTGAGTCATATTTTGTTATTACAAAGAAAAATTACAACATTTCCTATATGTGCTATCAAATAGCTTACAGTAGGCATCCCAAAAGATGCTTAAATATGGTCATCTTTCTAATCTAGGTGTTCTATTAATATGGAATGTGTCATAAGGCTTAGGGTTCTATTCGTTCTTATGTTCTAGGGTTTATGTGTGTTCTAAACCCTCTCAAAAACCCTAGGTGTCTTTTCAAATTTCCTTTTACCTACATTCTAATTCGAAGTTGACTGGGTTTTACCCGTTCTCAATCTCTTAAGTCATATCTTATACCTTTGTGTCCATTTAATCACTGACCCCTTGAGCCTAGTGTTCCCGGTTGCTACCCGTAGAATCCTTATAAATCTTGCATTGTCTTATGCGGGTCATAAAATTCTTTAATTCTTGTTCTTTCCCTAAGTTTGGTTTTTAATATTCGCTCAATATCATTCATTATAAACCTAGGCAAGCAACCCTTTTAAGTCATGTAATAAGTGCACGTGCTTATTAAAATCCTTTGTTATGCTTGGTGGATCCCATTGACTGCTTTCTATTGGTTCCCCTCCATCCTATGAGATTAAAATAATCAAATTAAGAAGTCGACGAGATAGTGAGAAGGAGACACATGGCCACCCTTTTGGCAGGTCCTACCACTGCTCGAAGGCTTCGATGAATAAACGTGTTCAAATCAACGGTTACTATGGTTTCTCACAAACAAATCTCAGTCATTCCCCGCCTCCCCGCTATCGTAAGAGAATTTGGTTGAAAGAGATTTTGAACTCATGTAAGAGAATTTTGTAATTTAAGCACAAAAAAATAGAGTTAGTGTTGAGTCTTATGTATGAATACAAATTTTGTAATAGGCATAATGGTTTTACAGTAGTGATGGCATTGGAATGATAAAATGGATATTCTAGAACAGATTCTCTCCTTCTGTATTTTTTCATATGAATTATTAATAAAAAAATCAAGGATCCTTCTATTGGTCTTAAATAGTTTTGGTTGAATGTACAATTTTATCTATGCTTTAATTCAAATAATTAATTAAAATGCTTTGATGGAATTATAGGTTTGTATGACTAAATTAACCTATTATTAAAAAATTCATAATTTAATTGTGTTAAAACTTAAAAATGTACTTAGTGATTCATCACTTAAATCAATGCTTAATAACATATTAAAAATAGTACATATACAAAACTTAACATCAACAATCGTTTAATGTATATCTAGTAGTTGAAACCAAACTTTTTCTTCAAATGATAAAATAAATAATACAAAAAATTGAACATCAACACATTACTGAATTTGACTTTTTTCATTGATTTTCACGCAAAATCTTGCTCAAAGACAACTCTATACAAAGTTGAGTTGGAACTTGCAAACTCATATTATCAAATATCAAATCATTGTATCACCTTTTCTAGCAACTTCCACTGTTCAGGTGGTGGAATTGTCATTTGTTCTAACTAATGTTGTTTGACTTGAAGATTTGTTAACAATTCATGATTGAAATTGGAACATGTCTTGAATTCTTTAGTTAATTTTACATTCAAGGTTATCAGTGGTTTGATGGGATCCAAATAGTTCACCACATTTGGGTTCTGAAGAAACTGGTCCAAATCAATCTTCCTTGCACCCTCCTTTCTAAAATCATCATTTCCAATGAATCACTCATTTGTGTCAAAAGCCTCTAGAAAACCAAGCTTTGTGAAGTTCCTTACCTTTTCATCTAGCTTCTTCATCTTGTTTGTATCCATATGCACAAATTCCTTTGTTTCATGCATTCTCAAACACTTTTGAATGATAGATGACAAAATCATTGAGGTAGAAAGCCGATTATTAATCCCTTTTAATTTCAAATCATTGTCACTAGATTTGTAGACTATTTTCTGAACTTGATTTACAAATTTCTCTAATTCCAACACATTTTTGTTGTCCACTAAATATTTTTTAATCTTTTTATAATGTAGTCTGACAACATCAATGAATTGAAATATGTCACACAAATGATCAATCCTCTGCATTATTTCATCCCAGATATTTTGTTTCATATGCCTCAATGTTTCTCTACAAAATGCAGATTACTTATTTTTACAAGAGTTAATTTCATTTTTTGCTTCCATCAACTCTGCCTCCAATCTTTCATTTCTTTTTCTCTCTTTCTTCAATTTTTGTTCCCATTGTGCATTTCCTTTCCCAATACTTTGTCTTAATTTTTATGAAGTATGTTTTTCCTCATCATATTTCTTTTTTCTCTCATCTAACCTTTGCTTCAATTCATTCACTTCTCTCTCATTTTGTTTATCCTCTTTGCTTGTTGATGTAGATGTAATTTTTTTATTCTTTTTTCTAATTCATTGCTCTTATTATCCGTTGCTTTCCTCTTTGCTTTCTCATTTGCTAGGTCTTCCTGTAACTTTTCTATTTGATTCTACAACCTTTTTTCTCTCTATCTTTCTTTAGAAATGATGTGTACACCAAATCATTGTTCTTCTTTGATACATTATTTTTGTCAATATTTTTGAGTCCAAAAAAATCCAATTGTAAACTACTCACTTGAAATTCAAATCGATCCATCTGGTTTGCTGGTTTATTTTTAATTGTGGGAACAACAATTATGTACTCCATGATTTCTTTATTTATGTCAAATTTGGGTAATACCATGTTTTTTGCAGGCTCTGAAGTTACACTAGACGCCCTCTCCATCAGTTGCTTCTTTTCTTTTCTATACAATTTTGATTTCTTTTTAAACTCTTCAATGTAATCAAAACTTGGGGACGCAGGAACAATGGAATGCTTGAATGGAAAAGGAATAGGAATACTTGCAGTTGATAATGATGTTGTAACCACACTAACTTGGGATTGGGAGTGCCTATAAATAACTCCTTTGTGGTGGAAATGGTAGTTGATGTTGGACTTGGACCTGTCAAAATCCTTTGCCTCTTTTGTGTGCCTTGATCACTTGGTGTGGTATCTTGTATTTTTGTCCTCTTGTGTGTAATTTTTTGTTGTAGAACATGTTGTCCACTACTAGTATTACTACCCATACCATCGCCGCCAATGGTAGTGGCAGTTTCATTGGGTTCTCCACCATGGGAATGTCTAAGCTATGATTGTATCTGACCTTGAGGACCAGGATTTGAAGCTCTAACAAAATGAATTAATTCAGTTGTAATTTTATGCCCTTGGTCTACTTTATCAACTCCAAGGCCTCACTTATAAATAGGTTTTCTATGGTCTACATCTATTACCATACAAATTCCTTGTCCTTGAGACCCCAAACCACCACCTTCATAACCCATTTTTTTAGCTATCGTTGCTCTTGAAGTATATGCTTCTTTTGTGGCCTCACTTAAACCAACTTTGACATGGCTTTGTTCTTACCTATCATCATTAGATTCATCATCAGTTTCATGATCTTCACGTTCATCGGGATGCTCTATATTCCATAATTTTCTAAACTCACGATCTTCTTCATTATCTCCATAGTCTACAAGAGTTCTTGGTTCACCTAGCTCCTTCCTCATAGACCAAAAGGTAGTAATTTTTTATCGTGACCAATTTTTAGCTGTAACTTCCTTATCTAGAGAATCTGTCATTTTTACTCTACTAGATGGTTTATGACTTTTTTCATAAAAAATATTTTACCTCCTGATTTTCTTCCAATGCAATGCCATATTTTTTGCTGACAATTGTTCAAAAGAAATACCTTTCTCAACAACACTTTTCTCCATTGCTATTTTTACCTCATCCCAAGAATCCTTATTTCTCAAGTTTTCAAGAAAGGGTTTACTTTGATGTTTAATTCTACTTGCAACATTCCTATTGGCCACAATCATTGATTTAATAGTATCACATGGATCATACTTCCAGTGGCAAACAACATCAAAATTCAAAAGATTCAAAAGATCATGAGCCACACTAAATTCTTTTCTCTCGAATGTGAACCCTCCACATGAAAAAGGTAAAGAAGGAAATAAGGTCTTCTTTTACTGACCAAAAAAGTGTAGTTCATCAATATTCTACATCTACATTACATATTTCAATGGAAAACCCCTTTTTGTCACATGTATTGGAAGTTTGTATGGCTCTATTCTTGATCCATAAAATCTTAGCACGGTATATTCTTTCATTAAGTATGAATCAACCAATTATATTTCTTTTCCTAGTTGAATGCAATTTCTACATGACATAGGCAATCTAGCCATTGGAGTATTTGTAATTGCTTGATGCAATGGAGCCAAAAAGTAGTCTACAAAATGGTTGTAATTCCTTTGAGAATCATGCATCCTTATTTTAGTGGTCCAATCATATACTGAAGCCATTTTATTTTCTCAGCATTATTATAGGGTTAAATTTGAAGCTTGTTGGTCTACAACATTTCGCTAAATTTGAATAGAAACAAATAGCACAAGTAGGTTCTGAACCTAAATGTCTTAGTGGACTTTGAGTGTGCACCTCATTTAATCATTAAAAATTGTTCATGCATGGATTTTACAATGTGCTCAATAAATTTATATTTGACATGTGGAACACCATGATGGATATTATATACCATTTCAAGGAGGCTTGCACCCACTTCCCAATTGCTATCTAGTTCGAGGCAAAATGCTAGCATGGAAATAGTATCCTAAACCCATGGTTTAAAAAAAGTCAAAATCATAAGGAGGCTTATGATTACCTTTCAATTTCTTTCTAACTTGTATGTTATCTTGAACTATTTTATTTATGAAATATTTTTCTCCCTTTCATCCACTACTTCATAATCACTAGCAAGCTTTTCTAGGTCAATGTGGACATTTCCAAATTCTTCAGTTGTAAACCCAAAAACTTTACCAAGTTCTTCTACATTAATGAATAATAATTCTTCTTTGTTATATTTATTAACAATTTCTCTTTTTTTACACTAGTAGAATTTGGCAAATAAATGACTATGTGACTATAAATTTTAGTCACGTGACTAACACTAGTAGTATTTTGAAAATAAATGACTAATTTGGTAATTGGGTAAAATCACAACTTAATGATTAAATAAATGACTAATATCAAACAAATAAAAATGACTAAATAAATGACTACATATATGGCTAAATTAATGACTAAATAAATGACTATTACTCCTCTATTCTTTTTTCTTTCGAATTTGATCATAATCCATAGAGCTAATTAAGCCCTCCTCATGCATGTGACCCCTACCTAAGCAGGCCATTTGGGTGCCTAGGTTGCTTGGTGTACCAAAAATACCTATTGCGTGGAAGGCATTGCCTCTTAGTGCAGTCTTAAGGCCTAAACATATTTTATAAAAAAAATTATAAGCATTTACATTCTTTATCTTTTATTACTCATTATGTTTAATGAATCATTAATGTTTTAAACTATGATTTGAAGCTAGTTTTATTTTCCTATTGTGTTAGATGTCAAATGTATCAAAGAGAAATTATGGTCAATTTCACTAATAAATTAAATATGATTTAAACAATCCAATTGCAATAAAAATGAAGAAATTCATTCACTTCTATCTTCGCTTGTTGATATACTCGACCATCTTAATAATGTGAAATAGAAATAAGAATTATGATCGCTTTTGGTATGCAATTTTTTTCTCTTTCAGGCTTTATATTAATAATTATTATTTTTAAATAGAATTATTTTATAATCTATGAAATCAATTGTGTGTGGATAATCTTTCTTTTGTCCAAATTAAAACTCATTTAAAAAGGAGGGAATTCATTCCAATTTCATGTGTCCTAATTGATACTGTAATCCAAATCAAGTCTCACCTAATTTTCTATTTTGCAAATCCTGATTATTATCTTAAGGTGTCATAAAGTATTCTTTTTTGCAAAGGTTTTCAGTATTTAGCAAATTGAAATCATTTGATCTTAAACCCCTAGGTTTGTATAGGGAATGGGTTTACATTAAATTTTATTTCATTGAGTCCATTTTATGTTGTATAGGGTTTTTAAGTCTTTGGTTTCTTTGCAAAATTAAAAAGGGGTCATATTCTTATAGAAAAACATTATAAAAGATATTTTTATCCTTTTAAATGGCCTTTTCATCAAAATGCATGTGAAAATGAGCAAGAGGTAAGTTAAATTTTTTTATTTTTGGAAGAAAGGAGGGAAACTTGCACGGGTTTCATGAATGCAAGGATTTTTCACTTATTTTGGCAAAATAGATTAGAGATAGCACGAGCTCTGCAGAGAAAGATTCAAATTTTGAGGGGAAACTGTGTTTGCAGCTTCTAACATCCCTTAATGGATGCCATCTCTTATATTCATTGCATTGATGAGGAAATTTGTATTGTTTATGGAAGTCGTCTGAGTTTCACCCAACAAAGATCATGGAGTAGCTTCTTGGCATTTTTTTTGAGCTTTTCCAACCTTTATTTGCATGGTTGGTTGTCTCCTCTACCTTTTTTTGTGTATGTGCATCTTCCTGGTTTTTCTTTCCTTCTTTTTTGAGTTGCAATGGAAAAAAAGAATTCTTGTCTTCATTCTTGCATATGAGGGTTTTTTTCAACTATTTGGAGGCTCTTTCCTTTATACATGTGGGCTAGGGTTTGTTATTTGTGTCTTAAAAGGCTCAAAGTATCAAACAACTGCCTTCAACCAATTGATATTTCATTATCACTATGGTTACCAATAAACCACTTTCCATGAGCAGATCTATTTTCGAGTACACTAACAAACAAGTAACAATTGTCATTGTCCTAACATGCAGTTCTTTTCAAGCATTGAACTCTCAAGCAATCTTTAGTTCACTGATTTATTATCATCACAATATAGCAAAAAAATACCTAAGCCATTAACCTAAGCAGAGAAGCACTACCATCTTGAGGAACCAAGATCCATTATTGTCCAAACATTCACTGACTAAGATCATTAGGTTCATTATGTGAGGAAATACAACACTACACTCCTTTATCTATCATGAGAGATTTCACACTACAACCCCATATTCCATTGGATACTATCATCATCTGCATGCCACCATAAGAACATGAGTATACAAATTATAACAAGGTCATAAAATCAATCTTGCACTATATATTGTCACTCACTGTCTCAATGGATAGACCATTTATCTTGACATGAAAGAGAGCACTAAAATTCATGGTTGTCACTATCACAAATGCACTTTTGTCAAACATCATGCATCATTCACTATCCTTTCAAACATCATGTGCACTCATTGTCCTTTCAAATATTTCTTGCACTGTCATGGTGATTGCTACCCATGTTATTGCAAGCACTATGACTCCACAAAAGCCATAAAGCATTGCCATGGCACTATGAATAGGATTGTCAAGATTACAACTGCATTTTGTGAGTCAATGCAACACATGACTCTGCAAATATGTGCAAATGTATATGAATACTATTACCAAACACTAAGTCACTACAACTTTTCACAAGAGATGTCACAAGACCAATAGGATCACTGGACTCATATCTGAATTTTTCATACCTCAACTTTGAAACATGATAAGAAGCATGAACTCAACTCCTCTTGATAGACACCAAAGAAAAAAACAACTCTTGATGAATTCCAAACATTTTTAACTCTAAATATCACTACTCATATATCTGAGAATATGCATAGAAAACTCTCATAAACATTACACACAACTTGTTCCACTGTCAACAAATAATAAAGTCCTGTCACTGACAGTAGATGCATATATCTAATATGTTGAAGATTTCCCTCCGTCCATGAGCCCCACACAAATTTTCTTGAGTTGCCCAGGTATTACTAACTATATTAATTATACATTGAACCATGTTTTGGAGTGGATAGGTACCATCATACCTGATATAACTTGAATGGAACATCAAAGAGATAATGATAACATTGTCCTTTTGTTTTTGAAAAGTTAAGCAACATTTACAAGGCAACGTACCCTTCACAACGAGCCACTAGGGCCAAAAAGGGACAAGTTTAAATAGTAAACATAAAGGAAAAAAAATAGAAACAACCCATAGGCAACACAGTGAGTGCAGAGAGACAACTAACATACATGAACAGGGAGCGGCTAACTGGCGTTGTCCCAATTTTTAATCAGGAGGTCCACTGCCTCATCACCCACCCACTTTTTGTTCTCCTGGTTGTTGTTTCCCTCTAGCTCCTCTTTTATAGCATTAGATAGAGTGCTCGTGACGAAGTGATCCAACTTCATGGTGAAGCAGGTCAACCCCCGAAACCTTTTGTCAAGTGTGTCCATTCTCTTCACCACATCACAAGGCTTCTCCCCGATGTCCATAGTCCCCTGAACCTCTCCAAGCTCATCAACCAGGGGATGCAGAGAGTGAGAGGCAAAGCCATCAATAGGGATCTTGCTATCCTTAAGAGTAAACTAGGGCCCCTCCACATTTTCTTGCTCCTCATCTTTAGTTTCTTCTTCCTTGTACCCTTTGTTGTCAAACCGCTCCTCCTCCAAGTCTTCAATAATCAACCTCTTTTTGTTGTTCTTAGCCAACCTCCCGAATCTCCTTCTAGAATTTCCCCACCAGTCATCTTAGTGGTCCCCACAACCATATCACCTCTGGAGTCTTTCCTTATAGCATTCTTGCCCTTTCCATCCTTAGCCGTCAGGGCCAACATGCCTTTCTCCTTTCCTTTTTTGCAGTGGTGGCCTTGTAGGTCGAGTCTACCTGAGTGGATTTCAATTCATAGAGACCTTCTACCGCACTGGCATGGGCCTTACCCAGACCACCCTTAAGTTTCTTGGTGGTTATCTTGGCTTTGGGATTCCCCGCAATGCCCGAATTGGATTTCTGAGGAGGGCTTTTAGACTCGGTCAGGGAAATATTCATAGTTGAGAGGGGTTCAATGTTCTCAATACAGACAACCGTGATAGCTTTAGGAGGAAAAAGTGCCAAATGAAAGTGATATAGTCTCAGAATAAGCCCCTGATGGAGCGGGAGTGGCAGGAGATCACTGGGGTTACGGTTGGCCGACTCTTTGCATTTTTCGACTGAGTTTTCCAAGTCTATCAAAAGAAAAAATGGGAAAATAAGCATCATCTTATGTCTTAAATGATTTAATAGTGTGAAGTGGTAAAAGAAACAGGTTTTAAACCTACCTTCCAAAGTGACGTACTTCATCAGCGCCGAGCACACCTGATCCCAGGGCTTCGGGAGAGAATCCCTCTCAAAACCCGACTGGTTTCACACCGGGGCCTCCTCACCTCTGAAAAAAGATTTTAAGCTTTCATGATCCAGTTTCTTGGTGTTTTTGGGGTATTTTTCCCCAGAACACAATAAACCCGTGGCTTGCGCTATGAATTCCTCACTGATTTCAAATGAGATACCACCAATGGAGACCCGACGATCCTTCCACGAATTGGAAAAATAACCCGATAAGTTAGGATCATGAATGACCAAGCTCTCCATAAGCAGAGCAATACCACCCTCCACACAAATGTGTCAGACCAAAGGGTTGTTCCGAAATTCCTCGTAGTTGTCAGGTTCAATCCTAACTCGCTCACCACCCATATTACCAACCTACATAGGAAACTCAAGAAAATGCAAATAATACCAATTGCAGTAGCCATGAATGATAATCACATTGTGATTGTTAAGGTAAGGTATACAACAAAAGCTAATAACACCCACATAAAGGTCGCACACGCGGAAGGGAAAATCACCATAGGGTGATTTGACAATGAATTTATTGAAGTTCTTGGGATGATTACAGCCCACAAGGCAAGAATTGGCGAACATGTAGGGAATGCACAAAAAACCATGTGGAATGGTCATATAACTAAAATTAGAAACCATCCAAAAGGAGACCCGCACTAAATTAACAAGCTTGAAGACCCTAGAAGGAGGCAATCTTCCATCATGAATAGTCAAATCATTATAAATACTCTCGCACAACCTGATGCAAGAATGAGATAAAACAAGATATCCTATAATCCCCAAGAGAATAGATTGCACAGTATGACTCCATAGATTTAATGAAGTCACGTCCTTCCAACTAACCTTCATCAAGCCACCAAAATTATACGTGTTACCATCTTTTAAGTTCTAACCCCACCACTTTTCTGTGAACTTAGAACCTGACCCCATCCACCATGTCCAAAGGAAAAACACGTGGATCCTCCATTATGTGCCCCACACATGAAAATCTCTTCCATAAAACCTTCACCTGTACTCCATTTCCATGTCGACACTCATCCACTAGACCCCCCAAAAAATCTGGTAGACCCCCCATTCAGCTCCCATCATCCACAAATTTAAAATCATTGCAAACCATGGTTGCTTTATTCCTGCATGATTAAAGCTTGAATTTTTGGTGGTAACCTTTCCGTTTTCCTCCAAAATTTAGCAGAATCCCAGCCAGAGCCAAGGCATTCGCCACTTGATTGCCTTCTCTAAAGATATGAGTCACCTTTTTATCCCTAAATTTGGATAAAAGGAAACTAGCATCCAACAAAATGTCCTTAGTATTCCAACCAATTAGTCTATCTTTAGTCGCAACATCTGTAATTGGCATGGAGTCTCCTTCAATGTGGAGATAAGCAATCCCCAGAGAAACAACAATTTTGAGGCCCATTAATGGCGCACAAGCCTCCGCCACTAATGTAGACTGAAACCCTATACCTCTAGCAAATCCCGCCACTAGAGCCCCCACAGGATCTTTGATAACTCCACCAAAACTTTCCCTACTTAGGTTGCCCTTAGTAGCCCTGTCAAAATTAATTTTAAACCATCCTCTATCTGGAGACTCCCATTTAGTATTTTTTCTAGCTAACATTGTCCTTTTGTTAACTCTATGAGAATGTTTCTTTTTCAAGTTCTATTATCTTCCACTATGAACTAATATTTGGGTCCTCATTGATTACCTTGTGATCATTACCTATAGCATACACATGATGTTCTCTCCTTTTAAATCTATGAGATCTTCAAGAAACTGAGTTGCCTTTATTGCTTGAGAATTCTCCACTTGTATTCATCAACTTTAGAGATTTTTGAAATTTGAAAATGGTAGGCTAGTTGATGTGTTTGTAATCAAAAATACTGTGCAAGGGTGCCTTTCCATCCTAAAAAATAGATCCAACAATTTCCCCATCATGCACATTAGATGTAAACAATGACCCATTGACTAAATCATGCAAGAGAATCTGACCCTTTACATGATCAATTGCCTAATTCTCTTTATATCAATCAACGTCCCCATTGAAATAATCATTGGTAAATCAATAAACTATCGCATACAACCTTGGACCATTCAAAGGATCTTCTAGATATCTTTGCATACCTAGGCTATCCTTAAAACCTTTATCTCTCTATCCATTGTCAACTACCCCAAAAAGAGTATTTAACTATTCATGACCTGGAACCTTTCTTTGACCTTGTAGACTATCCTTAGGGAAATCACACCTTCACTATTGTTCTTCTTGATGATGCATACATTTCATTATTTTAATTAAATAAATTGGACAATACAAGATCTAAGGAAAATGAGATAGGTTGTCCATTTGAGGGGTTGGGAAACTGCATAAGCATCAAGACATGGTATATCATTTTGAGTTGTTGCACTTTCTCTTTATTACTGTCCTCTAGAAACAAGGCCACAATGTGTCCCTTTAATGGATTTATCTTCTTTATGAAATTTTTCCTATGAAATGAGGCTATATCCATGCTAAGGACCTTATCTTGGATATCATATATTCAATCCTATACTTCAATCATTTGTATATTTCTCTTATCTATCCTTTATACATCAAGCATTGATGAGTGTATCATAGGTCCTAACATAAGGTTTTATACTTGTTGAATGAACTATTAGCTATAAAACCTTAATGTTACTACTTGCTACTCTTTAGGTTGCATTTAAACTCTACTACATCATTCATATAAACTTATTTGCACTATATGTCAACTCTTCACATGACTGTCCATTTTGTGCAAGCTCTAGAAAATTTAATGATAAAAGTAGGAATCAATTCTAAAAGCCTCTTCAAATTCATAATTGTTGTGAAATACTTCTTCATTGTGCTTACAAGCTTTTCTTGAAAATTTTAACTCCATCTAGGTATGTTAAAGGAGCTTCACCTTCAAGTGAAAATGCACCACTAACCTCATTTCTAGATTTCACTTCCCTTGATCTTTGTTATGGCATGATTGTCATGTATGACAGTGTTCTTTTGTGACTGCCCTTTTCTTGTTGTTTCATTCTTGGATTTCAATGCTCTATACTCTTTTCTTTGTGCTACAAACTACCCCTTTATGACTGTGTCATTTTGCATGTTATGGCCATTATGTCACTTATTTCCATGATTGTCATTAAGGGGATGTGGGTGATAAGTCCGCTTCTTATCATGAAAACCTCATGTTGATCTTCATCCTTTATGAGAATGATCCTAATGTTGCATATATTGTTCTTGCTTTCCATTGCTTCATTGTTGTTACAATCTTGTGCTTTCACTGATATAATGATAATGCTCTTTGAAATTGAATGAATCTCATTGAATTTGACCCCTTTTCACTCTATTCCATGGTATTTTACATATTATTTGTGCATGATATCGGGTCACATGGCATTCATAAAAACTGCTATTATCTCCTTCATTTTGCTATGATCCTCTGACACTCATATGCTTTGATATAACAGTGATCATTTGCAACTATTTTCCCTCTATATATTATCTTTCATTCCTATCCCTTGCATGCCTTGGACTACTATTATCATGCATTGAAAATTGGAACTCTTTACTCACTGTATTGATAACTCATTGGCACTATCATTTTTTGTATTTACTGCTATCTTATGATGATTGTTCTTCATAGTCAATCCTCAAAATCATTGTTTTGATAAAAAAAATATTTTTTCTCTTTTGTTTTTACATTATGATCTCATTGCTTTGAACCTTGTGCTTTGTGATTATCACATATTTTTTACAATCTCTTCAAGGACTGAAATTATTTCTCTATTGAATACTAGAGACCCCTTTGATCTTATAACCCCAAGCCTCTTAAAGAAAACTTAGAATCAACTGGCAACAGTGAACAAAAAACCATCATAGCTAATTTTATTTCTTTTCCAAGAGAACTCAATGAAAATATAATGGAAAACACACATCACTCTGTGGGGTAGGGTTTATTTGATTTGAAAACCTACCTTCAACGTCCAAATAAAAAATTCAGCCTACCAAGTCTATGTCGAGTCCTCCAAGTCTTATGTCAAAAATCAGCTTGCCAACACTATTTTACATCCAAGTCTTGTATCTATGATACAAGTATGATAAATGTTTGAAAATATTGTACACAACTATATGATACAATGCACAAATTTGTACGCTTTCTCATTATATCAAAATCTTCAAACTACAACTCATAGAAATTAGAAACGAGTTATAAAAAAAACTTATTGTCAAGTACAATGCTCCAAATCAAAATTGCATTATCCAATTTACATAATTTTCTGCTTAACTGATTTTTGTGGGAAAAAAACACTTAGTGTACAAAGTAAAGCAAGAGTTTCTTTCCAATATTTCAAAGGCATGTTGTTCACAAGGCCAATAAGATCATTATTGACCATAGCAAAAACCACCTGAACTACTAGTGTTAAGTGAGAAAACATTCCACATAAAGAAATATATTTTAGATAAACAGAGCTAGTTAGCCTTCTAAAATCAAGATAGCTAAATACAAGGAGGGTAAAACATAAAACATTAAAAGACTTTAAGACGTTGCAAATTTCATGCAATTATTATAGAAGCATAACATTAAGATAGGAACAATTCGCTTTTCTTAAAAATTCATCACGAGTTTTCTCCTGTAAAGAACTCCCCTCGACATGAGCATTGAGAAGTGCATTTGCCATATTGTTTGTTAATAGGCATTGCATGATTGATCCCTTATAATCACCAACAACTAAAGAACTTTGAATGGCTTCATCGCATTCTTAGTATTCAGTCGAATCTTTAGTAGCTTCATGTTGCACCTCTTCTCCATTGTTGAGGGTATCCTTCCCAACAAAAAAATCATTTTCAGTGAGAGGAAGTGAGGAATCTTCTTTCGAACTATGCAAATTATCAAAAAACTCCTCGCCATTGTCTCTAGGGGATGTAACATCTTGTCCACCTTTTGACTGAACTGAAGGATCTAATTATGTTGTATCATCAAGAGTGACATTGTTGATTATTTCACTGCTAATATCATCAATGTTGGTAGATTGAGCTTCCTGTAAGTCTTGATTCTTTGTTGACTACACTTGAAATCCAAGGTGCTCAAGTAGCTTCGTCCTAGCATTTCCTTCATCTTCAAACATGACTCTTAGGAAATTCCATGTCTCCCTCTCTTCTTTCAAACTAAATCAATGCAAAAACCAAAAATTTGCAAGTGAAACAATACAAATGAATGTAAATTGTTATTAATCCCATTCAAATAGTATCCACAAATAAATATTCAAGAATCTTGAGACTTCTTATCGCACAAAGCTCACAATGATGATTTTTCACGATCTTCTATTGTAGCTTCAGACTCTGTTGAACGAAGCACCAGACTGTCCTCAGTAATGAGATTGTGTATATATACCTATGAAAATAGCAGAAAAATAAGACCATATATCATCTTAATGACATGTACCAAAGAATAAATTGTAATCTACCTCAGAAGAGCCAGCAACACTCCGTGATCTTGTACCGGGCCGAAATGTAGCAAGATTTCCTCCAAATCTAAAATGAACACCAACTGGTCTCTTCAACCACTTAGGAGATTTCAAGAGTGCACCTGAAAAGGGAAAAATGAAAATGTAGACTGTATTTGCATATAGGATCCCAATTCATTGGGGGATGTAACATCTTGTCCACCTTTTGATTGAACTGATGGATCTAATTGTGTTATATCATCAAGAGTGACATTGTTGATTATTTCACTGCTAATATCATCAATGTTGTAGATTGAGCTTCCTATAAGTCTTGATTCTCCATTGACTGCACTTGAAATCCAAGGTGCTCAAGTAGATTTGTCCTAGCATTGCCTTCATCTTCAAACATGACTCTTAGGAAATTCCATGTCTCCCTCTCTTCTTCCAAACTAAATCAATATAGAAACCAAAAATTTCCAAATGAAACAATACAAATGAATGTAAATTGTTATTAATCCCATTCAAAAAATATCCACAAATAAGTAACTGAGAATCCTGAGACTTCTTGTCGCACAAATCTCAATGATGATTTCTCACCATCTACTATTGTGGGTTCAAACTCTGTTGAACGAAGCACCCGGATGTCCTTAGTAATGATATTGTGTATATATACCTATGAAAATAGCAAAAAAATAAGACTATATATCATCTTAATGACATGTACCAAAGAATAAATTTTACTCTACCTCAGAAGAGCCAAAAACACTCTATGACACTATACCAGACAGAAATGAAGCAAGCTTTCCTCCAAATCCAAAACTAACACCAACTGGTCTCTTCAACCACTTAGGAGGTTTCAAGAGTGGAATTTGCAAGGTCCACACCAATCTAGATAAGCATTTGGACCTATATATTAAGACTCAAAAGTCAAATATCACAAAAAAAAGTAAACAAGTAAATACTCAAATCTTATCAATAGGGGCACTTTCAAGTTTTACTTTCATAACACAGCCAATGCAGAAGAAAGAAATACATAAAGCAACTCAAAGGGATATGAAATTAAAAGTTACATGAGTAAAAACCATGAAAACAAACCAAAAAAATAGTTGTATTAGCTGAGCTCAAAAAAAAATTATAAGTCAAAGATGACAAACCTTTAAATGTTATTTATCTAGTGGTTTACATAACTTGTCTATATTTATAAGTCAGACAAATTGTAAAATGTATAATTGTTGGCATGGGAATGAAATTGGATTGTTGTTGATTTTTTTAATTCTCATGGATAGGTATTGAAGCACTTGCATGGGCGATAAAGCTTGTTTGGATAGGACCTAAAGACTTTTGAAAAGGTGGGCAAGGAATTCAGAGTTTGCTGCAATGAATTTGAAGTCAGTGAGGCCCTCTACAGTGAATTCAGAGGTAATTTGAAACCCTCATTACCGAAAGTAAGTTGATAGGAAACACATGCATATTCCATTCTCATTAGGTAAATTTCAAATGAATGTAAGATAGATCTCAAAAAAATGACTCATTATATCCTCTTCTTTCTGTTATGGTCTATACTAAAAGTGACTACTTTCAACAATGTTTTGGCATCTCTATTTTCAGATTTATGTTTTTTTCTTTAAATCAAAAACTAAATTAATATAGGAATGCACAATATTATAGATGGATGAGCGTCAAAGGTTGACTATGGATCAATATCATGCATATGATGAGAGAGTATCTGATGAGAGGGACATTGACAAATATCCATGTCCATGTAAAAATTGTCTTAGTGGAAAGGTGAAAAAAATAAATATGATTTATTGACATATGATAAGAAATGGGCATAGTGGTATAAGCCCTTGGGCTTACAATTATTGTGAAGATATGATAAAATTTCAGACTATGAGAGATGAAGAGGCAACAAACATAGATGAAGTGGCACCAAACATAGATGAAGAGGCAAAAAAAATTGATGAAGGGTTTGAAGTTGATATAATGTTGAATGAGGGTCTAAACGATGATTGGGCCAAGTCAATGGATGATTCTTTAAATCTTGTGTATGCTAATTTAAAGTTAATTCATTTGAAAACAATCCTTCAAATTCTTAACTTGCAAGTGGTGCATGGTTGGACAAACGAGAGTGTAGATCAATTATTGTAATTAATAAGTTCATTGTTACCAGCTGACTCCACATTGCCAACAAAATGAAGTCAATGTAAAAAGGTAATTAGTAAGCTTGGCTTGGGGTATGAAAACATCCATGCATGTGTGAATGGTTGTGTACTATTTCAAAACAATCTTGCAAATGAGAGTGAATGTTTGAAATGTCATGAACTGAGGTATAGACAAGGGTTGAAATCAGTTGTGGTTCCTAGAAAGGTTCTTCACCAGTTTCTAATAATCCCATGATTACTTTGAATGTATAGGTGTAGAGACATTGCTAAACTTATGTAGTGGCATTCCCAAAATAAGAGCACTGATGGAAAACAATGACATGTGCCTGATTCTAAGACGTGGATGGAATTTGATAACAGATGGCCCAATTTTTCTCAAAATCCTCGTAGTATAAGGTTGGGTTTGGCTCTAGATGGGGTGAATCCATTCTCAGATCAAAGTACTAAATGGTCAACTTGGCCAGTGTTTCTAGTAAATTATAACTTTCCTCCATGGTTAGCAACTAAACCATTTTTCTTAATGTTATCATTGATTATACCAAGAAAGAAAAGTGTGACTTTAGATACAATAGACACTTATCTAGAGCTATTATAAGATGAGCTAATGGAATTGTGGAAAGGAATTAAAGCAATTCAATTTTTAAGGGATGGTCATTCAATCAAATTCACTTTAAGAGCTTCCTTATTGTTTACGATTCATGATCTTCCTGAATATGACATTGTCTAGTCTCTTTGTTCATGGATACCATGGATGTCCTGCTTGCAACTTTAAGTATTTTGTGAGGCACTTGAGAAGTTTGCATAAGTGTATTTATTGGGGAAATCGTTCTTACCTTAAAATGGATCATCCATATTGTAAAAAAAAAATGTTTCAATGGTCAAGAAGAGAATCGTGAAGTGCCATTGCTAATAACAGGTGATTACATTATTGAGAATGGACAAAAAATAATGTCATTTATTGAAAATGATGGGATTGCTGGCAGTAGATATGATCCATGTTATGAAAGCAGTGTAAAATGGTTGTGCATATTGTATAAGTTGTCATACTTTAAGGATATAGACATTAGGCATACTGTTGACTTTATGCATACTGAGGAAAATATAGCTTATGCTATTATAGAAACTCTTTTTGGTGCTCTTGATACTATTTCATCACATGAAGACTTTCGAGAAATAAAGATTCATCAAAATCTTTGGGTTGAAAAATATGATAATGAAAAATATAGAAAACCTAGTGCTCCTTATGTCTGGACAAAGGAACAACTTGCACAATTCTTATAGTTGATGTCTCAGACTCACTTTCCCACTGGATATGTTAGTAGAAGCATCAAAATCCAAACTGACATTAATAGCTTAAGAGGCCTCAAGACCCATGACTATCATGTCATAATCAAGAATATTTTAACTATTGTGGTAAATAAATCAAGTTTGGCAAAGTGGCCAAGATTGGAAATTATAAGGTTGGGCCTAATATAAAAGAGAATGATTTTACATGTATTAGATCCTTCAAAATTTGATAGTTTGAGGGAGGAGGTTGTTGAAGTCCTTTGTCTATTGGAACGATAATTTCCACCAACAATCTTTAACATTTCTATGCATCTTTTGATACATCTAGAATATGAACTACAGTATTGTGGCCCGGTAAGAATGAGATGGATGTATCCTATAGAATGGTTTATGAAGGTTTTGAAAAAAAAATGTCCGTACTAGGAAAAAATCAAAAGGAAACATGTTTGAGGGATATTCAATGCAAGAGGTCATGGGATTTTGCACAAAATATATGAAGGATTTTAAAAATGTTAATCAACGTGTATGGGATGATGATGAAGATGAGTTACAGGTGAAGTATTAGAAGGCAATGGATTTTGCTTCAAGCTATTGTATCAAGAAAGAAGTATAATACATGCCTTTATTATTCAAAACACATCTTTGTTCGATAAGTGGCACGGGTAAAAAAAATTACACAATAATTTATTTACTCAATTGCATTTACACATTTATATTATTTAATCTTACTATTTGTAAGTCATTATTCTATGTAGAAAATATGAAGAAGAGAATCAAACTTGGATGCAACATCGACCTCAAAGGCAAAGACATCATGATTTGATTGGAGGTGATTCTTTTCCAAAATTTGAAGAATGGGTTGCTAATGCAATCAGTGATGCAAAAGAAGGTCAAGATATAACAATAGAGGAAAGTGAGCTTTCACAACCTCCACATTTATGGGCTATGTATTTTAGTGGAATGTGGGCCTATGGTAGTCATTTAAGAGTTGAAGAAAAAGATAAATGAAAGACAAATTGTGATTGTGCTGTTAGTGTTGAATTTCTTCATGAAATTGCGAAGAAATTTTTTGTTGGATTCATCCAAGAAATTATTCAAGTGGATTTTCGTGAAAATAGTCCTATATTAATTATTAAAATTTAAGTGGATCCAACCATCCGCAGTACAATTTGATGAGTATGGATTTGTACGTGCAAATACACGACAATTTTTATTAGAGATAGATAAGTCGTATGTTTCCCCTCTTCAAATTAACCAATCATTTCTAATTGATGATGTAAGAAGCCCGGGTTGGTTATATGTCATTCAAATAGAGTCTCGTTCAAGACAAAAATTCATGGAAGTTGTTGATGTAATGCCTGATGGGCAATATGTTAATTTACAAGAAACATTCGAAGAAGTGGATGAAGACAATGAGGGATTGTTTGAAGAAGAGATTTTGATTACCAATGAAGAAACTGGGAGAGATGATGTATTGCATGTCACAAATGAGGATGAGGAATAAAATCAAGTAGATGCAGACACGAGTGATTAGGATTTTGATCTTGCTGGAAATGCAGATGATTATTGATGAGCCCCATTTTATGACCTTTTATGTAAGACTTTTATGTTGTTTTAAGACTGTTTTATGTTTCAAGGACACAAACCTTCAGACTAATACTTGTTTCAAAGCTTTAATGTTGAACAAAATTGCTATATGAATGCAATATGGATATGTTTTTATATAAAAATGAGGATGTAATATGAATATTTTTTCATGTATGAATGCAATATGAATATGTTTTCATATATAAATATTGTATGCAATATGAATATGTATACCATCATTGCTTTACTTTGACAATGATATTTTCTTGACAGCTCCTCTAGACTATTTACTACTTTTATATATGTTCTTTATCACTGTCATTGTTCTAGCATCCTTTATAAAATCCATCATTGAAGCATTGTTAAACATTGTTTCTATGTTTTCTTTTACACTTTTTTACTAAAATAGCATTGTCTTCCCTACATATGGCATTATCTTTAGCCCTATTTTGTAATATTATTGTATACAATTGCCTTGTGAACTACTTTAACACTTCCACATTATTGTAATAGATAAAAAGGGTTTTAATTCTCTTAAAAAAGCCAATTAATCACATCACACAAGAACAAAAAATATTTTTTGATAAATCAAAAATATCCTTGATACATCAACTTAAATAATAAGGAAATATTATGTTGGACACAACCATATAAATGAATATATTTAACAAACAATTGATACCAAAATGAAGCCACAGACTCAAATTTTTTTCATTGATCTCCTCAAATCATACTTGCAACATAGTATTTTGAAATGTAAACATCATAGAAGTTTTTTACTATCTATTTATCCCTATTCGCCTATCCCTTTTGTCACTAGTAACAGATTTATATATATCAAAAATTTGAAGGGATGCACCCCTTCATGAAATATCTTTTGATAATAACAACTAACAATGATTAAACATAAATAATTAGGCTCTAGTTAGCCATAAGTGAACTTTTGACAAATGGTCCAAATAATCTCGTCTTTTGTGAGTATCAACATATCCTAGCACATTCCTGACCGTTATCTCCGTGTTCACCATTTTTCTCATTATGCTTGCATGCTTCATCCAATGTCAAGTCTTTACCTGTAGCCACTTCCAAAGTCGTTTGTAGTATCAACTCACATTATTCAATCCAATTAGTCTTTTCTTTTGTTTTTCCATCATTTTCAAGCAGTGTTGGTATTCCTTCATTTGTGGCATTAATTAATCCTTTTGCATCTCCTTGAAGTTCCTCATAATAAAATTTGTGCTTTCTTATGATTTCCTTAGCAGTAGCGATAGGTCGATTATCAAGAGTATCTCTCTTTTGTATTTCTTGAAATTTCTCTTGGATTTTGTCACTAATTCTTTTATGCTCCTACTCTGCAACATAATTCTTTGAGTGAGTTCCCCAGAGTTTTCTCAACCAAACCATCAAGTTAGCCTATATTTTTCTAGTCACTGCAAAACGTGTATCAAATTTTCCTTGAGAATATACATCTGATCCTTCCCACTTGTCCTTTGTTTGAGAGATTTCTCCTTTAGTCAGCAACCTAGTGGATCCTTTCAATGTGTTTTCAATCATATCCTTCAGGCGATCATTTTTCCTAAGTATCCTTTGATTGTTTATTTTATGCATTTCCTTTTCTCTGATCAATGTTTGGATCTAGGCTTTATTTAGCTTGGCAACTTTGATGCTAATCTCAGTTGTAGCGACAAGACCAACTTATCCAACTTTCAATGTCAGGACATGTCGAAAAGCCTTTTCAGCATCAATAATAGTAGACTTCTTATGTGGTGGATACAAGGCCCAAATCATAAGGGAGCCTTCATCAGGGTTATACTTTGACCCTGCATACACTTTTGTCACTCCCTCAGGGCTAAGCTTATGTGTAGCATTGTTATCCTTCAAGAAACTGTCAAAAACAAGGGCAAATTTTAGATCCAATCCTGGGAAAATCATGACACTTGAATCTTCTAACAATTTTCTCCCTTTCTGGGGTCATATCTTTCATTTCCTTTTCCACACTTGGCTTCAAATTATTCAATAATTGATCCTCGTTATTTGGTGTTACATTTTCAACAAATTCTCTTATTGCTTTTCCCTTCTATTTATACAAGAAGGCTCTGAATTCTAGAGATTTCACAAACTCGTCATCTGCTACAAAGGATCTATAAGCCATTTTCCTCGTGTTTGTATCTGAATCATCTTCAATTTATGGCTCTCTAGGAGGAAGCTTATAATCCTTAGTTTTTAATCTAGAGAATTTATCAGTTGGACCTTGAGACCCCTCATCACCAGGTGACTCTTCACCAGAAGATAACAACTCCACATCTTGTATCTCTTTTATTTTTTGTTCTACTCCCTTGTTATATTCATCAACAACCCTCTTAGCTTCATTGAAATCCAAATTTCTGATCAAATCATCATACTAATAAGGTATATGATTATACCCACCTACGTTTATCTTTTTCTTAGCAAATTCAATGTATCCCTCTGGATCAAACCCTTTTTGTGGTTGAGCTTTCTTCAAATTAAAATTTAATTACTTATCCATAATCAAATCATACCATTCCTTCGACAATATAGTGAAATCTCCAAAGCACAAAGTGCTTGGTATGAATGCATGTTTTCCAAAGGAACTTAAATTCATTACACTTGAGAAATCCATTTGCATAACAATTTCCAAGTAGGAAATTCTATCAGGCACTATTTTAGGCAAGATGAATGGTGTATCTTATAAACCATACACTCTAATCATAGTAGCATCTTAAAAAAAATACCAATCTCCCTAGTTGTGGCCAATAGGTCCATTGAAATCTTTGGGTCTGAGGAACCTCTTAATTTCATCAGACAATGCATAGTCACAAGGATGATTAAAGAATTTGTACAATGGTTTAACAAATTATTCTTCAAAATGCACAAAACTTGAATTGGAAAACCTACTATCCCAAATAGCAGTCCATAACTAAATTGGTAACAATTTACCCTCCCTATCAAATTGTTTAATCCTTAGCTCTTCTAGCCACATTCCCAATTCTTGTCCATAATACAATATTATATACATAAAAACAAAATATTGCTTGAAATGTAAAACAGGGGATCCATTCTTTATTGCACTTAGCCCTGAATCAATTCCTTTGAAGATGTATGAAGCATAATCAAAGGGTTTGGCATTGTGATACTGAACATCAACTGCAATTATCAATGGTACAATTGACATAAGCTCATGAGCTTCCATCCCTAACACCTGACATACTGATAAGTATGTATATTTCAAATAGGGCTCAAATAAGTCTACATGAAATGGAGGCTCGACATTGTCATCCAGTGGAACCATATTTCCATCCCTTTTAGGTCTATACAATATTAATCTCTACCCCGTATAAGTGGTATCCATTCTCTTGAATTCTTTCTCCAAATTCTCATGCACAATAGCTTTGTCGCATGTGCCTTCTAGGTTAAAAACTTCACAAATTGCAGCTTTTGACACATGTATGATAGGTTTACCCAATGAATTGTAGATAGCTTTGAGTTTTGGATTGTAATGGGCAGCTAAGAATTTTATTAATTCCACATCCACAAATATGTTTGGGACAACCAATTTTCCTACGTTGAATTTCTAGGGATTGCATACTAGCTGGAACCTATCCCTCCAATGATAGTGAAACATAAATAGTTCATATTCCTGAATTGATGTCCACACACCCCCTATGTGTTTGACTTTGTCCTCAAATCTATCCATATCTACCCTAATTTGTGAAGAACATATGGCTTTAGGTCCCGAGCTAGGTAGTTGCTCAATAAGATCTTGATTCAATTTCCTTTCAGTTGTTTTTGATTCATCCCTAGTCTCAATATTTTTCTTTTTCCCCCTACGATGACTACCCTCACCCTACTTTTTCTACCTTTTCATTTTATAGAGCTCAAACCCTCCATTTCATTTTCTCAAATTGATAGAGTTGAAAATACAATTGCAGATAATTCACAAGCTTGAAAATATTCGGCTGCAAAAAATTCTTTGGCTTATGTCCGTTCTCCCATTCCTTTTGCTGCCAATCCTGCAAATTCTCCTCAATTATTCTCATTTCACTTAGAGAATTATCTATACAGTGTGTATCTTTGCGGCCATTAATGTCCATCTTTGAACACAAGTGTAGCAGATGTTTTGAATTTCTCACTGTCAGACCAAATGATTATATCAGCATGAACTATTTAAACTATGGACGATCTATGAGTTTGAATCAAGAAGAGTGTTCATTAGACACCTTATATGGTCAGGGAGACCAAATATCATTCTTACCAATGTTAAATAGTTCATCTTTCAATTCATTTCACCTTCAGAAAGAGATTTATTAAGTCACTTAGATATAAAAACTGTCACCAAGTGTTACTATAGCGAGCTTTTATCCATTCGTATTACCATCAGCAAGAGAATAAGTATCGCTGAAAGATCTGAAAGTTACTCTGATGTTATAAGTCTCCCTGATGTATCATCTTCCTCCTTCAAATGAATCAACAAGACTCTCTTCAATATTACTTTCATCGATGACATATGGAATCAAGAAGACATTTGAAACTCATTCTAACAGCACATGTCTCCTCGACATGTTTCTTTTTGCTTTATCGGTGAAACAGAGTGAACGTCTTACCGATGAAAGTCCATTGGCATGACATGTATGCTCAGGCTGACTTGAGGATCTCACTCTAATGGTATTGTTCTTGTTGATAACATTTTTGTCGGTGAAACAATAGGTTTTATCTTCTTGAATATGTATCCTCCTTAGTTGTTGATCGATGTGACAATGTTGACCTTTCGCTGATATGCCTAAAATGCCTAAATTGAAAGGTTATAACTTATGGGTTGGAGAGACATGGACATAGTCATGCCAATATGGATTATTTATTTAGAGGCTCCTACTCAATTATGATCAGAGGTATTTTGGTGTGTCAAAAGGTCAAATCTGATGGGATCACTGGTGGATATGATATGTAAAGAGGATTATAGCAATTTTGCACTCAAGATGTGGCTACCTTGTGGAGTTTACGAATGTAAGCTACTATTAAATTTTGAAAATTTTATAGTCCCAACACATTACATGTTGCTCACATCCTTTTTTTTCTTCACATTATTTTTAACAGTGATATCACTATTATCAACATTTGTGCTTCTGACTTTTACATTAGAAATCACTGTCTCATTTTTTATTTGATCAAATGTTCTTCACTGTTTTGCATATATGTTGAAGTTCACTGATGTTTGACTACTTAGTCCTCAAATCATGGAATTCCTTGCTTGTAACTCATTGTCCACTCCAACATATCTATTCTTTTTCATGAAATCTACCCCTTCATGAATTTATTTGGATGTTATGAACAAATTATTACATAACAAAACAACCAAAGTAAGAATCACCAAATACCATAGACATTTCTTGGTGATGGTGCTATCACCTAAGCAAATCATTGGTTTAGTTGTACAAAATGGTTTCCTTGCTACAATTTCATGTCCAGTTAAAATTTGGTAATACAATTTTTTTTATTGAACCACAAATGAAAACATTATTGATAAAGATTTGATGGATAGATTCAAATACATTGCTAAGTTTTTTATGCAACTGGCATTTCTGCAAGGCACCATTATTTAATATCCATTGACTAAAATACCCACAACATCTAATGATTGTTGTTGTTTTCAAGTGCTTTAGACTTCGTACATGTTTTAATGACTACTCATTAAAACTGAGACCTCATAAACTTGTATTTATGCAATTTTTGTTATGGTTAATTATCTTTGTAACAAGTTGCTAGTTTATATAGTATTGGTTTTTTGGACATCAGGAAATGAAAAAAAAAATGAAAGGAAAAAATTAGATGATAATGATCACAATGTTGAAATTCCAGTGACATATTATGAGTGTTTTCATGAAGAACATTTGGCCAAGAATAATGAATATTTATCACGTCTTGGTTTGCCAAACATGCAAGCTGTAAATCCACTAAGTAGTAAATTATTTGTTTAATATTGTTTAATGAAATTTTATAGGCAAGAGCTTTATGTACATAAGACATGATATGATATATATTTTTTTTATAGGCAAGAAAAACAGAGTAGAGAAAATGCAGAGGAAAAACAAAAATAAAGTAAAGGTACAGTGTTGCCGACTCGTAGAAGCCAATGCTTTCATGATTCAACAAATGAAGTTGGTGAAAAAAATAGTTGTGATGAAGTGAAATATGCGGAGACCACTACTGATCTACCTACTCATGCCACACATGATGTGGCCAAGGAGCATGAAGTTTCAGTTTTGCAAAGTCATGAAGAGAGTCCACTTGCATCTGATGTGCCTGAGAGTGCACCTATCACATGTATAACTTTTGAAGGAATTAGTAGATTAGCTAGAAATATTTGTAGTGTTGAAACAAAAGATGTTCCTGCTTATGTTAAAAGACAAAGATTGAGTCAAGATTTATACAGATCTATAAAGAGGAATGAAAAAGAAAGAATATTAGAAGGGAAGAATCCATTCTTGGTTGAGGTATCAAGAGATGGTGAACCCATTGGGAAAAATGCTGCAAGGTGGGCCTTTGAGTTGGGCATAAGATGTAGGGCCCATTTGGATGTCTGTAAATCAAATTTTGCAGAGAAAGATCCACGAAATGTGGAATATGTTATACAAAAAATGGAAAATGCCTTTGACACTATTGGTGGAAAAATATCTAAAAAATATTACAAGCACAAGATGGGACTTCTGATGAACAATTTTAGATACAATTGTAGAAAAAAAATCATGGAGGGAAAAGAGATGTTAGACAACACTCTATCTCCCAAAGAGTGGGAGGAATTGAAAGAAAGTATGTGTTCCGAAGAATATTTGACAAAGAGTAACAGAGGCAAGAGAGAAACAGATAATGTGAGGAATGAATATACATTTGGATGAGGTGGGTTGCAGGCCAAAATGGATAAATGTGGAGTAAGTGTATGGATTTTTTGTTCAATTTACATGTGCTATTTATTTCATTTTTTATTGAACTGACTATATGTTGAAATTGACATTGTATTTTAGGTGGAAAACAATAATAGTGAAGCAAGTGTAGAAGATGTCAATTATATGGCAACACTAGATCATACTGAATCTAATACTAGTATCATGAGGAAATCTAGTTTGTCAACAAAGATCTCACAACGATCTATTGAACTCCCAGTAAGAGCCTCTCTAAATCATGTCAACTCAAATGAAGAGTACTAACATATAATGAGTTGCTTAAATTGTCTCACTGAGAAATTTTCGTAGTTGGCTGCCTCTATTAAGCCTATAGTTTGTGCATGGAATGACCATAATTCCACGGGTTTAGATCAAGTTAGAGGCTATCCCTCAATATTTTGATTCTCAACTATATCATCTTTATATTGTATTCTAAAGATGTCTGTGAATTTCATAAATGTTTTCCACAACATTCCTTTATAAAATTACTATCGTGATCTCTAGGAAAAGTATTACAATCATATATAGAACAGTGAATCTATGAAATTTTTCCTTTTGTTTCATTGAAATCCATTGTGACTGTCCTAAATTTTGTGACTGTGAGTTTTATGAAAAAATAACTATGAGATCAATGAATGATCTGTTAGGTCTCAAAAGTACAATTTTTTAAACCATAAGGGGGTGCCAATCCCTTAATACACCTTTGGCCCATGAACAAGGTAAACAAGATTGATTCCCCTAATTTCTTTGTGTTTTCTTTGTTTTCTCCAGATTGTATTCTTCTGTACGGACTGTACAGGCTCATAAATGTTCTAAATTCCATTATTTAGTGTAGTATATTGTGTTATCTTTAAAATTAACTCCTTTTGAGAGTAACTCAAATTTTTGTGAAAGATCTCCTTGGTTCTCTGGAACTGCCTATGTGAGGGCAACAAAAGCTCTATTTGGGAACTTAATGATGTAAATTTCCATTCCATCTACTGTTTTCACCCGTGTCTCAGTGGAATGGTTTAGGATAGGTTTTCTTTTGGTTTGAGTGCAGGGAATGTAAGTTGGAGTGTAACCCCAAGGTCTTAAAAGGGTGTTTTCATGGTGAAAAGGAGGGTGCATACCTGTAGAGTGGTGGTGCAACATTTCCAAAGGGCATGTGAGAATTTATAAAGCTTGAGGGGGTTATAAATTAAAGTTTCTAAGCAAGTGGTGTCACTTGGAGGGGTTGGCAATATGCATTTTAAATATGGGTGCTTTAAAACCCTAGGTTCCTAGGCTACACAAAGGGTTTTTGAGTAGGGGATCAAATTAAGTTCTAGGGGTCATAAGACCTGGCAAATCCTTTGTTTTGAAGCATAAATCAAGAATTTTTTCAAGTTTTTTTAATTTGGTCTTGAAATCTTGGAGGGGTTCCTTTGTAAATTTGACCTATTTGAAGGCCTAAATTGGTGGAAAAGTCGGTTTTCTCAATTTTTTTCTAAAGGAGTCATATGGGGGGCTAAGATATGTTTTGTAACTTTGTAATGGGTGTTTGAATAATCAATTTTTTTGGTAAGTGTTTTGGGAATATATTGAGAAAAGTGCCTAAAACTGGGTTAGCAGCACTACTAGGGCAGGCTTAAGCAAATGTTGAAAAATTGAAGAGTTAAAGTGCGTTGTCTTTGAAGATTGTTTAGTGATCAATCATCTAAGTTTGTTTCTGATTATTTGCAATTCCAAGCTTTTGTACTTTCCCATACAGGGTTTCCTTGTTCTTTTTTGCATTGAATTAGGTGGTTGGGTGAGTTAACTTCAATTTGTTTATGATTTGGTGGATTCTTGAAGAATTTTGTGCATTTTATAGTCAAATTGCTGAAACAGGTCTGTAAAGACAAAGTTGAGGGTTTGTGATTCTACAAAAATGGATTTTCACCCATTCCACCTATTGTGACTTTTATTCTTGGAAAGGCTCTGTTGATTATTTTTTACATGAATTACTCATCTGGATTTTATTTTTTGCTTGATGGTTAAACTACATGCAAAGCAATTTTATCAAAGCAACACAAAAACAACAATTCCTTGATGTCAATCATAGTTGTGTTGAAGTTGAGGTAATATAATAGTTGTTGTGGACAAAAAATTATAGCTTTTGCATTTTTTACTTGACTTATATTAACTTTGCATGATGATTAAACCACGTGTAGGGCAATTAAATGAAAGAAAAACAAAAACAAAAATACCCTATCAATAGAGCTCTCGACAAAGCTACACAACTTCAGGACAATGTTGACAACGATTATGCTGAAGTCGAGGAGTATATGCATGATATTGATAGTACTATTGGTGTTGAACTTGAGGTGAGTGCTACGAAATGATACTTTTCCTTGATTCTAAAACCCTTCATGTATTAATGACTGTTATGATCCCAAACAATGAACAAGCTTATAGAGTAGTGAATAGACAACTAAAACATTGAATTTAACCCATAAAATAATCATTGTGCCTACTTTGTCATGTTTCAGTAGGGATTGTTGACACTTCAATACTTTATGATGCTTGATTGTGTTTTAGGGCATTGTAATTGACCTTGTCAACATCTTGAACTTAGCATGCTACTTATTTCATTGGATGATAACTGTTGTTCTTTCCTTCACGGATCTGTTGTTAACTCTTCATTATGGTTGTTATTATTAAAAAAAAGTTTCTTTTGATATTCTTGTCGCTTTCTCTTAATGTCTTCTTGTTGTTTAGTAATGATATTTGTTGCTCAATCCATTAAACTCTTTGTTACAACCATAAAACTCATTGCCCTTGCACTAAACTCACTGCTACAGCCATGAAACTCACTGCTACTACTACTTGTTCATTGGACATCATTCCTTACTTCTTTTTGCATACTCTTACACTATTTTCTAAAAGTGAAAGGCTCTTTCTCTATTATTTATGTGACCTCTACATCCAACCTTATTTTTTACTCCTTTACTATTGCTATGAAAGCCATAGAGAAAGACTGTATTGTTTCCTCAATGACTGCTCTTAATGGATGTCACATGTTGCCTTGATACATTTTTTCTTTGTTTTTATTTTATATTTCATCATTGACAGGGTTATGTTGATTGCATGGGGTTATGTTTTAGAGCTTTAATGCCACTATTTTTGTACATCCCAATGTATTTCACCTTCACCTTGCAGCAGTAGTAGTAGTGCTCTCATATTGCATTCTTTTCTTTTGTGCATTAGCTACCTTTTTTTATGTGTAATATTGTTGTCATAACCTTATGTGTCCGGTATGTGTGCATGGTAATGTAGTGTTTATATTTGTGGTCTTTGTATTTGATTAACATGAAGCTAATAGTAACATTGTAAGCACTGCTACGAGTGTTAGTTTTTTAGTAAATTAGTTTGATCATTGCAATTATTTTTGAAATTTTCCTTTTGCAATTATTTTAACACACACATGAAATTACTATTTAAGTAAGTAATGATTGTTTTATTATGAAAACAAGGGTAATCATTACCTATCTAATATAATGTGTTATTTGTTTTTCTTTATGCTGAAATGTATTGATAACTCAAAGAAGGGGATAAAGTTAGGGTGTTGGATCCGTTTGATGGTGATGTTGTGGGCATTGGGCGGATTCACTCCCTATCTATTGTACATGGAGTCAACTTGAAAGGAACATGAGATGCAAATGTAAACATTTTAAAAGGCACAAGTAACATACCCCTTGTTTATGAAGACAAAATAGATGGAGTTGTTCGTTTGAAAGAGAAAGAGGGAACCTTCACACGGTGGCCACTAAAATATTTGCAAAAAATGACATAGTTGAACATGTTTATCATGTAATAGTTAATGTTAAACATCTTGGCTCATTGCTTTATGCAGTATTTTGAATGTGTTGTTCAGGGATCTTAATTATCATGGCGTATTTGAAAGAGTTGGAAACTTTTAGAAATCTTTGACATTTTTCATTATATTTACATATATACTCTTAGACAACTTTGACATCTTGTAACTTGATATATATATATTTGCATTAAATTTTTTATTGTAGATTACCTTTATTTATCATGATGTTGAATCAATCTTTTAATTCTAGCATGTTGTAGCTTGTTCGTATATGTAATATTTTTATTTGCTTTTATATTTTAGTTCAATTTTAATATTATGTTAGTTTTGCATTATAAAATTTATGGTATTTAATAAATTATTCATTTCATGACTATATTTACTACCAATTAATGGAAACCTGTAAATAAAAATGACTAAATATATGACTAAAGTAATGACTAAATTAATGACTGAATTAATGACTAAATATATGACTAAATATATGATTAAATATATGACTAAATTAATGACTAAATATATGACTAAATTAATGACTAAATATATGACTAAAGTAATGACTAAATTAATGACTAAATATATGACTAAAGTATTGACTACCATGACTAAATAAATCACTACCATGACTAAATCAATGACCGAATCAATGACCAAATTAATGACTAAAATCAATGACTAAATAAATGACTAAAATTATTTAGTCATAAATTTAGTGGTGTTATAAATGACTACAAATAAACCACTAATAGTTTTTTATTTTTAGACTGCAGGAATCGGGTAGCACGACCCCCTATAAATAAACCACTAATAGTCACGTGACTAAAGTTAGTCATTTATATGCAATTTTTAGTAGTTTAATTAGTCATATATTGTTGTTTGTGTACTAGTGTTATCATCATAATTTTGGGGAGAAACCATGATAAATTATGGGTAAGGGAAAACCTCATGTAACATCCGTAGACACATAGAAATGACCAAGACCTGTAAGCAAGATTTTATCATCTTTAGTCCTAGCATAATTATGTTTCTAACCCACATTCAACTATTAATTAAATAATTCATGATTTTCCATTCTTCATGATTATTAAATAAATAAATCTTATTTATTTATTTAATGTGTCACTAATTATCAAAGTTGTCTCATAATTAAATAAAGTCTCATTTATTTAATTAATCCCTATCATTAATGTTCTCCTGATTATTAAATAAATATATTTATTTAATATGTCACTAATTCCTAAATCCTCTCTTAATTAAATAGATTCATTAATTTATTTAATTAATTAACTACCTCTTCTAAATTAAATAATTATTATTAATTATTTAATTGCCTTATGTGACATTTCCCTCTCTTTAAATAAAGTAATTTATTTTAAAATAACTTCATATAGTTAACTGATTCTTCTTTTAGTAATTAATTTCAAAAATCAATTACTCATTATCTCACAAAATCCATATTTTGAATTAATTTAATTCAAAATGGAAATATTCTTCTACAAATCAAGTAATTGCTAAAATTACTGATTTTCTAAAATCTCATCTCATTATCTCTTGATTTTTACTAATTTCATCTCAATGTCATGTTCATTTTCCATCATTGATTTAATTTCTTAAATTAAATCTTGTCCACACATTTGGGGATTTTTACCCTAACCCTAATTGAGAGTTGTCACTTTGAATCTTAACCATTGATTCTAGGGCATTTTTCCACTCTCTCTTCTCATCGGTCCATTCAAAATTGCATTTTAGATAAAATGACAATCTTGATCTCATTTTTGACATCTCTTATTATTATCTCTCATTTTGTTATCATCTTTAGGCTTCTTAGTTATTTGCATACTAGAATTAACTTCTATTTGCATTTAGCTTATAGGAAATCCTTCGAAGCTTTGTTTAGGGCTAGAAATTATAGAATTTGCTCACACCGAATCTGAGGGCATTCGTTATCACATCAAAGTTAGAAGGTACAATAGAAATGAGCCATGGAGAAGAAAGGATTAGACGAGAGCTTTCTTATTCATTCTTTTATTTTGTTTTTCCTATGCATTCTATTGACTTGTTGGATTTAATTAATATATCCATGCATTAGAACAACTAACAATCTATTGTGCAGGAATCCATCATTACAACATCATGCACCCTAATCCACTTACCCATGGTGCACTAAAACTATTAACTTGCATTTGGTTTGTAGCCTTATTCTCAGATGAAAATCTAAGTTTTGAGGTACATCTACCATAGATTTTAAGATCATACATATCATGGTATTCATATGTGAAACCTGGGGTTTGAAGAAATCCAGCATAATTTATTTTTTATTTGATTTTTCTCTACCTTTCCCAACAACTTTCTTTGGTTTTCTAGTGGTACTGGTGGCAGACATGCTTATAAAATGTGAAATTGTGAATTCCCTCTTAGTCCTCCTTATTTTTCATACAAAATAAGATTTTAAGAAACAATGAAATGTAGTCGTAGGAATTTTTTCTTTCACTTACCCGGATTTTGATTCTAGAGAAGATTAATACTAATTGGCTTTGTTGGAACCCAAAATCTCCCTATGTGCCGACACTATCACTTAAAAATAAAATCACTTAGCAGTAGAAAGTTCACTTATTTTTTTCAAATATTAAAGTAATGAAATGTCAACATGTTGCCACCAGAATACACAATTAGTACATTACATTTTTGTAATGACACTTAGAAATAAATTCTCAAATAAATTATCAATCGTTGATCTTTATAAATTTAGTAGTTATAGGGTGATTCCCGAGGTTTGAGTTCACAAGCCTAGCGCTCTATGCATTTCATTCCAGAATGCAACTACAACCGTCCATCAAATGTTCATCGAACAATTGAGTAATTTATGATATAAACAATAAACATGTATTTTCAAGTTGATTTAAACTTTAGTGTGCCAGGATTGACATCAAGACCAAGGGGCCGGTAACTTAACGTTTCAAAGGACTGAATAAAATGAATAATTAGAAATCAATAACATTTTGGTAAACACCAACAAGAGTGACAACTTTTAGTGTTTATAATGCTTTTTGTCAATTTGATGGCAAATTTATTTTTTCATTTGTATTGCTTTATGTTTTAAATCTGCATGCAAATATTTCATAAATAGATAATATTTCATTTCTTAAAGGAAAAAAAAACTGATTTGAATAGAATCATAGACACTGAACTCAAAAAAAATTCTTTACTATAAATGAATAATGAATAATAACGCAACCATTTATTTTATTACAACTGAATTACAATGTTACATTATTTCATATGTTTAAAAATGAGTAGAGCATGCAAGCTCTTGTAACCCTCTTTTGTATAAATGACATATGCCACTTTACATAGACACAATTGATTCCAAGTTGTTTCTCATGATAATGGATTATAAATTGATTCCAAGATTTTTCTAGTGACAACATAATACAAATGCGGCTCTAAAAATAAATGCATAGGGCTCGCCAAGCCAACCATGTTGGGGAAATGGGATTTGTGAAGATACAAAATGTACTTATTTTATTTGAGAACTAGAGTCATGTAGAAGATGAGGGGTAGTAAATATGCTCCCATATTTTGCACACAACTTCTATGCACTAGGATATCACATATCTCCATCAGAGCTCCTCATCTTGGTTCAAAACCTGTCTCAAAAGTCAAGTAAACCAGATCAACTTCTTTCAAATTCTACCCATTCTAAACTTGAAGGAAATTGTTATTTTACTTTGTAACTACATAACTAGAGGCAGGAGAATTCAAAGTATCCCCAATAATACCTCATCATCTTCTTCCTTATTAACCTTACAATATGAAAACCCTTATGCCAATTCAGAACATTGCACTCAATAGTAAATCCTTTAGCCTTCAACCAATGATTTCAGTTGTGCTTGTTATCCCTATTTATGGGCCACAAGTGCCACTACCAGCCTGATCCCTATTTACCTATGAGTCATCACTCATGTGAGGTTGAGTATAATGATAATTGCACAAACCAAAAAACCAACTTAATCGATTCATGTAACTTAAGTCTTACATTTATAATTAAAATATTTAATTTGATTGACGTTTGGATACATGCAAATTGTACCTCAAGCTGACAAGTTGGCGAAATTGCCACTCAAACAATATGAAATCATTTCAAATCTTATTTCAATTGATCACTGGATTAATGAAATCATCATCTACAATACGTCGTGTAGTTTTCAATATCAAGCTATCCAAGTAATCACTTCGGATGTATATATGACATTAATCTACGATACCGCACTTTCTTCAAAAAAATTGAGAATTAATTTACTTCGAGGCTATTGGAAAGAGAGAATTAAATGAATTGTTTTACCTTAATCATTATCAATGTTCACTAATAAGTCACAATAAATTTCGCTCACTTATGATCAGAACTATATGTTGATAATACCTTAATCATTATCAATGTCCACTAATAAGTCACAATAAATTCGGTCACTTATGATCAAAAATATATGTTGATAATTAGTATTAGTTTTAAAAGCCACATTTTTTATATTGAACAAAGAAAAAAGGATTTACAAGAATGGAGCCATGAAAAGTATTTTACTTTAAGTAGCTAAAGATTGAAGTACATACTACATAGCCTGCTTGGCCAAAAAGCCACTAACTGTGACAAAAAACTAGTCACATAATACATATTACAAGAATTGTTACATTGTACAATAAAATATAGACACAATTCATTACTAATTTTTTTTGTAACAATAGCTGAGGCCCTCAATTGGGTGTTTGATTAAGAAGTGTGAATCGAATTTAACAAAATAACAATAAAGAAGAAAAGAAAATCACTGAAAAGCTTCCTCCTAAACTCCAGACTCTTTAATGATTCATTTTTTGTATCACACAACAGACCACATCTCATATTAACTAGGGAAAGAGCCCGCGTTGTAGAAGCATGCAATTCCACTATCCAAAAGATTCCACCAACATGCACTAATCCGCTTTCAAAATTGTAATGCTCTAGTGCCAACTCCAACGAAGAAATAGAGTAAATGAAAGGTTGCAAATAACATATTGCCAACATCTTCACCAAATCTTTATCAATTAAAATTTTTATGCAATTGGACAAGAAAGTTGAATCTACCTCGGAATATAGAGCACAAGGGTTGTTCTAAAGCCATTCCCTACCCACAATTATTTTTATAGCATCCTCAACCTACACACGAGGAATTGTAAAAGCCATACCCAACTTCCGTCTGTCGTATGCATCGTCACTTCTTTTCTCCCAAAAATATTTGGGTAGCATGACATGCCATGAAGAATCCATATCACAGGTAAATTGAGAATAGAGAAGAAAGTAATAAAATCCAAATATATTATAAATGATATGAAGAACAACAAGTTGGTGAAGTATATATAAAAGTTAGAATGAAGACAATGACATCAAATACTCACACTTAACATTAATTCACCACTTGATGTGACAATATTATTTCGAAAGAAATTGTGACAATATTATTCCAAGTTACCCACGGGCTCCACCATATTCATGAACACTAAGAAAATCCAAGTGTCAGCCTCCCTGCTTCCCTGTTGGGTTTAACCCTTGTGTAACTTTCAACAACGGGGAGGCGGGGAGCGGCCCGGATTAATTCTAGCACTTCACATCTATGTGCTCTTTACCTTAAGACCATTCACCTATGCATAACCCTTAGACTAGATGAAAGACTCAGATTAAGATGTCTTTCTTACCTTTAAAACATGTGCTTAAAAGGCTCCTTTAGTAGTGCAGGCTTAACACTAGTCAACCTTATGTCGAAATATTTCCTTAATATTTCACACCTTGCTATAGTTCCTTCGACGGTTTTGATCATTTCATGTGGGACTTCCTTGCCTCCCTGTTAAGGGATGGGAGATGTAGGTGGGTCCCCCACAGGCTAGCGAGGAGTGGTCAAGGTTGACCCATGTCACTGTATCTCGACCGTTCATTTCTCAAACCCATCGTTTGCCTAGGTTGAGGGGTCGATCACCATGATGACTCCAAAGGCTTAAATCATAACTTAAGTGGCCTTCAATTGTTGGTAGCCAATGAACAATAAAATGTTATTTTGGTTGTCACGACTTTCAGTGATTTAATAAGTAATAAAATGTCAACCATTAATTTTTGGAAATCTATCAATTCCAGTGTTATTCTAGAGGTTTGAATTTGCAAGTCTAGTGCTTCAGATGTTTTCTCCCGGAATACAACTACAACCGTCCATTGAAAATTCATCGAATTATCGTGAGTTATATTGATTTGCACTGAAATCTAGCTTTAGACATAATGAATATGTTGACACTTTTCCCCATTTAGACACTTTATGAAGGAATTTGGATGTAGAATTTTTTTTCCCTAGAATAGAACAATATTGGCATACCAGTTTATTTTGCTAATGAATTTTTCTATTGGTTTGAGATCATGTTTAATTTGCAAATGGTTTTTTTCTTCATTTGAAAAAAGGTTTAATTCACCAATGAAAATATTTTTTTGGTTTGAAAAAAATTTGAGTTGTCAACAAAAATATTTTATTTGTTTGAGTACAACTTTAATTTGCCAATAGAAATATCTTGTTGGTTTGAAAAAATGTTTAATTTGCCAATGGAAATATTTTATTGGCTTGAAAACTGGTTTAATCGCCAATGAAAATATTTTATTGGTTTTAATAAAATTACAATTCACCAAGGTTTTCCACATACTTCTAGCGATTACAAAAGATTCGCCAATTGAGATGATTTTTTTCTCGAAAAACAAAAAAAATTGCCAATAAAATTAATATTTTTATTGGGAATTATACAAGATTCACCATGATTTTACACCTTCGTCGAGGGGGGGTTCTTAAATTTATCCTTGTTGACAAGTGAGTGTCCATTCAAATTCTACATCTTTAAATAGTAATGCAAATAGCAGAACTTCAAGTTTGTTAAAGTCTTGAATGAATCTCTTATAATACCCAACATGTCCTAGGAAAATTCTAACATCTTTTTGTCTTTGAGGCATAGGGAGTGTTGAGATTACTTCAATTTTGTTGGGTTCCACTCAAATTCGTTCATTTGACACAAAATGTCCCAATACAATCCCTTATGTCATCATCATGAAACATTTTTCATGACTCGGGGATAAGTTGTGTTCATGACACCTTTTTAGCACCTTCTCTAGATTTCCAAGTGCTTCATCATATGTATTCCCATATGTTGTAAATCATCCATGTAAACTTCCATGGAATCATGGGAAAAGTCTGAGAATATACTTAGTATTACCCTTTGGAAAGTGGTTGGTGCATTACATAGGCCAAATGGCAAGACAAAATAAGCATATGTGCCCCAAGGGCATGCAAATTTTTTCTTGTCTTGGTCTTCTAGGGCAATCTTAAATTGGTTGTAGCCACTAAATCCATCCAAAAAGGAGAAGTAATTTTTTCCTGCTAACGAATCAAGCACTTGGTCAATGAAGGAGAGTGAAAAGTGGTCCTTCCTAGTCACAACATTTAATTCTCAGTAGTCTACACATACTCTCCACTTTCCCCCTTTCTTTGGGACAATTACTAGAGGTGACACCCATTGACTATCGGAGATAGGATATATAAAGCTTGTAACAAGAATTTTTTGCAATTTTGTTTTAACTATGTCTCTAAATGTAGGGTTCATTCTCCTTTGTGGTTTTCTTATGGGTTTAAAACCATCATTGATGTAAATCCTATGCATGCAAAATTTTGGTTCTATCCCCTTCATTTCATGATAATCCCATGCAAATATTATTGTGTGTTCTTGCAACACAATCATTAGTGATGTCTGTTGTATATCAGTCAATTGATTGTTAACATTTAATGTTTTACTCGACATGATCTCTAAAGTATTGGATTTTATTTACATTGATGAGATGCAAAGTCCTTCTATGTTTGGAATACATTGGTGTGGTAACAAATTGTGAAATATTTGGGAAATTGACTTAGATGAACTGGTAGGGATAATATTTTGCAGAGGATCCTGCAAACATGTCAACCATACTTGATGTTGTGGGTCCCTACCATAGTCATTTTTTATGATGTATACTATCGACTCATCTTCATATTAGTGTTCTAACAAGGAATTGCGTTCAATATTCATCAAGGCTTGCAAGTATTATTGATCCTTCTCATCTATGTAATGCCAAATGTTTTGTTCTAGGTATTTATGTGGGTGGGTTGGTGGATAAAGGACTAATTTCTTAGTCACATTTCAATTAGAGATAATCATACTCCTAGACCTACAATCTATGAAGGCATCTATTATTTCCAACCAAGGTCTACCTAAAATGAGTAGGTAACCTGCAAGATTAGCCTTTGGCTACAACACCATGAAATTTTCAAGGTACTCCTATGAATCTAGTGTTATCACCAAGTCTTCAATGATATCCTCAAGTTTGACTATGGACCTATTTGCCAACTGTAGAACATTAGGTGTAGGTATAAATTCTATTAATTATAAAAAATTCATGGTCTCTTTGGTCATTACATTGATAGCTTATCCCAAGTCAATTAGGGTGTTATTAATGAGAGTTTCATTTATCTTTACATCCACCACAAGAGTCCCAAGGTCTGCATACTTGGGAACAACTATATTTCTCAACCTGATGTTTGCAAGTTATCATAGGACTTGAATAGACTGAGGATCTTTCCTCTTCCTAACTAGATTTTTAAGGAAAATCTATATCACTATTTTTGTGTAGGTAGGAGCCTCCTTAATGGCTTGGATAAGGGGTATTTTGATAATAAAAAAACTTTGTTTTCCTAGCAGGTCAGTTTTAGCTTGTGGTTGATGTCTTTGAACTACTAATCTTTCAGAGAATGGATGTTCTGGACTTGGATTGGTTTGGTTAATCTAATTTGAACTAGGATCCTTAGGTTTATTTTCCAAGGTCTCTATTAGGGTTTCTTCATCAACCAATTCAATGCTTTGAGGGGATGAAGGTCCAACTAAAATTTTCCTTGATATGAGGTGGACATCACTCACCTCTACCCCATACTTAGGGTATTGAACAACTTGATTAATGCCTGGTGAACAGGCTTGTTATTGGGATTGGGTGCAAGTTGTGCTAGAAGTGGAGGTGCTCTAGGTGGCTATGGTATTTGATTTTTTGGGTTTGGAATAATGTCTTGTTGTTGTGGCTGCAATGACTATTATGGCTATAGGTAATTCATGTTTTAGTTTTGACATTGTTGGACGCTTTTCCACTAGGGTTGCCATTAATTTTGTTAGGGTGACCATTGGGAATTATAGTTAGATCCTTGGTAACTTTATGATGGCCACATATTTTACTATTGTAGGGTCCAATTGGCTTGAGGAATTTTCCATTGTTGGTTTTGCATTGGCCCAAGATCGAGGAGTCCAATTAGGAAGATTTGATTTGTTATCAAGAAATGACATGTTATAACTCAAAGGATCTTGGGGCATACATTTTTTTGGCTGCCATGGTTTCCTTTGAGCTATATAGAATACTTGTCCATCTTGTCCTTCCAATGTAATAAATTTTGATGTCCCTTCAAAAATCTTTGCCAGCTTCTTGCATTTGTAGTTAGTCCTTCTTTGTCTACAATGTGGGTAGTATTCTATAAGAGCTACTTCTACCTCTTCTTGCTTCTTTTTGATATGGAGAGTATCTATTTTTGTAGCTAGATGATTGATAATATCCTCTTTCATATTGGACAACAAATTACTCAATTCAACTCTAGATACTCCATTGGATGGTTTAATGGTTGAAGATGCCCGATCTCCTCTAACCTTCTTTATGAAAAACCTTGAATAGTTCCTACATGCCTTACCAATCTCCTCAAATGGTTATTGAGAGATATATCCTACCCCAATGAGGTTAATTTCATCCATGCAATCCTCATTAATACCCCTTAAGAATATTAGCTTTAAAGACTCATCAAAGAGTTTGTTCTGGTGGGATTTCTTAGGGAAAAACTAAAACCTTTCCACATAGTCTTCTAGAGATTCATCCTCCTTTTGTGACATACTGAAGATGTCATATCTCTTTCTATCTATTCCTCTACAATAGTCCTAGAAATTCTTCAGGAACTTTATCTTCATGGTATTCTGGTTTGGAACATCTCTTCTCAAACCCATAAACCATCTCAAAGCAACATCCTTTAGGGTTGCTAGAAACAGTTTGAGCCTATGTGCATCTTTAGTATAATCAAACTTCTACAGAAAAAATCAAAATCAAATAAGAATGTATATGGGTCCTCCATGACCGACCCATAGAAGACAAGTAATGTTGAAGGAGGTATGTTCTTTAGTGTAGTTTATCTCTCCTGGTTGGCAATGGGGAATTCAAAGGTTACATGCTCTGGTGGGTCTTCCACTGCAACATCACCCATCGTGATGATATGTGTATGGGAAGTCTCCTCTATTTCTGACACGGATATTGGTGTTAGGGATGGTTCTTCTTTAGGAATACCCTCACTTTGTTCACTATGGTCATCAATATCCTCCAAAGTTACATGTGTTGAGGGGAGAAATCTTCCTAGAGCATCTCGTCACCTCCAAATACAATAGTTGTGACTATTTGGATCAGTGAATCCTACACATTATTAGTAAATTATTTTTATATTGATAACTAAAAACATAATTACTCTAATGTTGAAGACAAAATTCTAACTATGAAAGCTTGAAAGAACATAAGAGAATCTTGAATGTAGCACCATCCCTAGCAATGGCACCAAAAATGTATGGCCTCACTAATGTGCAATCAACTTGGTGCTAGACACACAATTCAAAGGATAGATTCCTAACTAAATAGTCCACTAAACCCTCACAAATACTCCATTAAATTATCAACCAGGGCTTCATAAGCTTTTGATGACGTTGACATTGTATGTGCATTCACAGACTCTACATGACCTATATCATCAAGTATAGGTGGTTTGTACACATGTGCAGGAAAAAAGTAAAGGCTAAAAAAGTAAAATAAAGTATAAATTTCAAAATAGGGAAAATAACTTAATCTACTACTGATGCTACGAGTACCTTTGGCTTAACACTGTAACTGTTAACTGCTAAACCTGAACTTTGAAATTTTACTAGCATTTTTTATTCTTACTTTTAACTAATTGACTCACTCTAGAGGATGACTCAATGATACATTATAGAACTTAAATCATGAGACCAAACATCATTCGCATGCATGTAACAATGAATCTATTAAAATAAATGCAATAGTGTAATCTAAATTAAAATATAAATGAAAGTGGATGAACAGTACCTTGAGTGGCCCTTGCTCAAGTTGTTGTACCCACAAGAGAAACCAAATATGTGCTACTTGATTCAACTAATCATAACAGTAAATTAGAACATCTTTATTGTATATAACTAAACTCTACAATCTAACAAGAATCTTCACATATTTCTCATTCATGAGTGCATAACAAAAAACTAACAAAGATATTGTTTGTGCAACAAAACTATAACTATCAAAACATATAACATCCAACTAGATCTGCTCCTCAACCACTGATCCAACTATATAGGTTCAAGAGGAGGTTTATTTGCATAAGGACTGAAAATAAAAATTAAATGAAGATGTCCACTCTCCTTCAAAATGGAGAGAGACAAAGTATTTTCAACTAAAACTATAATTGAAAAAGATAGAAGAAGACAAATAGATTTGCAACTTTCCTTTAATGATATGACAAAGATGTTCTCTGTACAAACAGTCATGTTAGTTTCCTAATTATTGCAAACTTCTTCTTTCCTCCATCATCTTATTGAATGCTTTGATGACTCACAATTGACCACTCCAATGATCGCTTCCATAATTTTTGCAACTATCACATTTCCAACATCCTTGGAATCTCCCCTGCAATTGGTCTGGAATCCTTTGGCTACAGGTTGGAACTTGGGTTCCCCAGTTGTTGCAGGTTGCTATTCTTTTGGCTACAAGGAGTTAGTTTAATCTAAAGCACACATACCATTAAAAATTATGAATTAAACATAGATTCATACTAAATTTCATACACATTCATCCATGCAAACATCATCATATCTTTATCATATTTCCATTCATCAAAGTTTGGTTTGGATGGAATAAAAGATATGAAAGGTATATAAGTTTAGGAATGTATATGAAATAAGCAACTTAAAATATTTAAAAGATATGAACTAAACAACATAAAACTATCTATTAATCAAGCTCATTATTAGGCACTCTTCAAAATATTGTTTATTGGGATTTAAAAAAAAAAAATCCCCCTAACTTTGTTATGGGTTGTATCTATCCAGTTATAAAGGTCATGAATCGAGTTGAGGTGGACATTTTGTATGGGATGAGTCAGAATTTCTTGGTTGACAAGGATGTTACAATGTGGTATTTTTATGACAATAACCTTGTGTTCTATAATAATAAGGAAAGTAATAATTATCCTAATATGGCTCACACAAAGTCTTACATCATTTTGAATCAGGTTAATTTAAATAGAAATTGGTGTTTTATTAAAAAGAGTAGGGAAGATCATAAGGCGAAGGTTTATGATTGTGTTGCAACCTGCAATCATTACACTTGGTAGCTAATTATGGAGTTCTCTATGGAAATCTCCTCTCCCTCCATGCAAAATTTATTTCTTGCATGTTAGGGTGATATTTTCTCTAAAAATACCATTAAAGGTGTATACACCTAAAATTGGTCTGGAAAATTCCTAATAATTAAATGAAAATTTAATTATGATTAAATATCCTAATTTCCTCTACTGTTTGAATAAATAGAAATATTTATTTATATAGTTCACGTTCACATTCACATTTAAATTCTTCTATTATCTCATCTTAATTAAATAAACAAAAGTAAATACTTTGTTTGATTTAATTATCAAATCCCTATTTTATTCTATCACATCAATCTTAAATTAATTAAATAAAGATTAAAACGCTTTATTAATTGATAGACATATTCTTTTGTTTAATTTAATAAACAACTTCTATAGTTTGTTTTATTAAATTATTTATCCCTCTTTTGCTAATTTAAATAAATCAAAATATTTGAATAAAGGCACAAAGAATATTCCAACAATATTTCCTCAAAAATGAATTAGATATCCTATGTCTAATTTATGTTTAAAATATGTCACAATTAATGCTTTGAAACTTCACGGGAAGTTTTGGAGAGAAATTGGAGACAAATTCCAAAATCTTCTCTCAATCCTCCTCCATCAATCTTTCCTTTTCTCTTGCCTGGTGTTTTCATGGGCAGAGACAATCACCAAAATTTTCTCAATCTCCTCCATCTTTCACCATTCAATCCTCCAGATTGAATCCAAGCCTCTCAATGTCATCCCTGTGCATTTCTACAACCAAGAATTCTATAAATACAACCTCATTAAACCAAGAAAAGGATCCAGAGAATCTAATTTATGCACTCTTACCTTGCAGGAATTCAGCATCAAGCATCAAACATTCAACATTCAAGCATCAAGCAATCAAGTTTTCATATCATGGCTGCCTCCTGTAGCTCTTCATTTTTCCATTTTCATGTTTAATCATTTAGAAATCATCATATAGGATTAGTTTCCTGTATTTAGCATCCATCTCGTTCTTTGAATTGTCATTTAAACAATCATAGTGCTTAAATGATCTGAGAGCCATAGTGATTTAATAAATCTTTGGAGATAGAGAACAATATGACACTTTCAGTAGATTATTGCTTTGAATTAGTTCAATTTGATTTGTCTTTGATATAATGTCATATTAAGAAGTGTTTTTGTTTGTTTACACCTTATTCGCCACTTACAAAAGGTATAACCATCAAGGCCAATGATTATGTCAAAAAAGGTAAATTAATTTGAAGATGCACCATCTATTTTGTCACTAGGTGGAGTGTTTGTTTTTTGAAAAAAAGACAAGGTAATTCCCTTTGCTATCAAAATTCAACTTTGGTATTTAGTTGCCTTGGCTTACTTTCAATTAGTTTGTAGGCTTATTGTGTTGTTTGGCAAAATTAAAATTATGGGTGGATTGCATCTTAGGATTGAGCCAATATCCTATGAAGCCCTGAAACAAAATGTGGAGCTTTGGGATCTATTCGACAAAGGTGGCTACACACCTTTCTTCCAAGCCATGAAGGGATATAACAACAAACTTACCTCTAAATTTGTCAATTTGTTGTCGTAGGGAGAGGTCACTATTGGTGGTGTCTATTTCAAAGTCTTCAACGACTTATTTGCAAAGGTTGCTGGTTTGTTTTGTGAGAGTCTAAAGGTGGAGAAGAAGAGTAAAGGAGAATACAAAAGGTTTATTGTTGCCTTTTTTGTGGGAGAGGAGAAAACAATTAAATTCCAAAATGGTTTCAGTAGGGAAAAGTTGCTAGCTTCGTGGGTCATGGTGAGTTTACATATCATGAATTACTTTACTCTCGAAGGTAGATTTAAGACCATCCATGGCTACCATTTTCCCATCCTTAACCATATAAGATATGGTAGAAAAATCAGCTTACCTTTTTACCTTTTCTCGTCTTTGGAGACTTGTATCATTAATGGCACGTACCCCCCTTTCCCCATGGCCTTATTATGGCTCTTTACAAGTATTGTCTTGCTATGAATCCTAACCCTAACCCCAACCAAGATCAATGTAAAAACTAAACTGTTGGAGGACAAAAATTGCATGGCCTCTCATGTTTCTTATAATAAGTCTAACCCTAGCTCAAAGGATAAAGTGGGACCAGGAAAAAAGGGTAAAGTCTTTGTGGGGGTTAACACTCCCTCCCCACTACATGAGTTGTTGTTTTCCCCACCCAAAAAAAGGAAGGTTTTGGATGTGATCATGCAAGAGAAGTTGGATAAAGACCAAAACAAACCAAAGGCTCCATTAACCCTCCCCTCTCGGTGGCTGGTGGGACAATTGATATATCCAATGTTGATGGTGGGGATGAGGATAATATGGAGATTTGTTCAAAGTGATTCTAAAGTGTCGGGTGGTCGTAGATCCGCTAGGCTAGTCAAAGCCATGAGTGCAGAGAAATCTAAAAAAATGAAAGGTAAAAGAATATTGGATGACTTCGAGGAGGAAGAGAATGCCGATGAGGAATTTCTTCCTCAATCGAATGATGAGTGGGAAGAGGAAGCTTTGAGAATGTGTTTGAGAAGCATATGCAAGAGAACAACGATGTGGAGGAATAAGACAAAGCAGAAAATGAGGAAGATTTGGATGAGGATAATGAACAAGAAAAGGCCAAGGATACAAAGGTGATGGATATGGATACATTGGATCCTTCTTTCCCTAGCCATGAGGAAGTGAGGGGTAAAAATGTGGAAGGGAGTCCTATACCTAATAAGGTCTAGGTTACTAGAGGCAAGAATAACATCGAGCTTAAGGAACTCCAAGCTAATGTGGAGGAGCTAGAAAAGAAGTTGGAAACCAACAACAAAAACGACAGGATAAAACATATGGAGACTGTCCTTTTGAAAATCATAATGCTTACTAATGGCATTGTGAAGAAGGTTGTCATGTAGATAGTTCTAGGTTACTCTAAAATCGAGATACAAGAGAAGAAAATGAATAAAGGAAATGAGAAGAACGAGAACGACAAGAACGATGAGGAGTTGTCCAACAAGGAGGATTGAGAAGCATCTCTAGACGCCCTCCTCGCTAACTAGAGCCTTATTAGTTAGCTTTAGTGTTGTGGTTTCCTGTTTTTTGTTGTTTCATGTCCTTCGTTTTGCTATTATGTAGGGCATACATGCCCCTTTGCTATTTGATCAAGCCTACGTGCCCACTTGTTATTTCTTTGTTTAGTATTATATTGTTTTAATTTATGAGATCATTAACCCTTTACCTTCTTTTTTAATCAAAATCATAAATCAGATCTAAGATTGCAAAACTGATCTAAATTAACTCTATACCCACAAATTTAATTCAAAATAAAAAAGAAATATAAAAATCAAAAATAAAATTCTAACCATTAATAATCACATATCAAAATCTAAACCAAAATCTATACATAAAAACAACACTTTATTTATTAAATTTTAGACACCTAATCAAAACAAACCCAAAGCAGAAAAGATAGTATAGCATATAGAAACCCTAACGGTAGTGACGCACGTGCTGGCCATCACTTTATGTCGTTTCTCCTCCATAGAAAGATGTGCGGATCTTCTGGTTAGATCAAACCCCCCATGCTCTCCTTAAAATTATTTCACTAACCCTTTAAAATTGTGTTCAATCTTTTTTAAAATTTAAATATTGATGATGACGCTAACTTTTAATGTACTTTATTCTTGATTCTATTTTAATCATATTAAACTGAATTATTGATCTTGGAAGCATGTGTTCGATTATGTGCTTTACAACAAGTTAGAATATATTTTATGGTTTCCTTTTGGCTGGCATGATATTGGGTGCTAAGTCTTTTGTCCTTTTGGTGACGATTTTTCCTCACAAATGGATGCATTCATCCATGTTCTTAATGTTGGAGTTATGTGCCATAATAATGGTGGGAAGTGTGTTATAATATTCATATTTGTACTACTCAAAATTGAATATATATGTTTTTTTTTTAATGATTTGTGTATTGGGATTATTTAAATAATTAGGTATCATAGAGTATTTACGAGAGCATCATAGGAATATTACGAAAATATTATATTTATGTACACCATCTTAGTTCTATTGTATGATTGTTTGTTGTCTTTTACCTCATTTCAAAATCATTGAAATTGTCTATCTAGGGTTTGATTGGGGAGAACTTGACCTTGACAATTGAACGAGTTCTCCAAAGGTGTTTATAAGTTAAATTTAGATATCAAACAATTGAAGAGATCAAATTTTAAAAGTTAGTTTTCTATTAGTTCATTCATGTAACTATTTATTTAGATCTACACCATAGTTCAATTCTACAAGCATAGAGATATGAATCAAATCAAATCATAATCAATTTGTAGGTTTTGAGACACTTTTTTGACCAATCCTAAATATTCTAGCATTGCGATGAATCAATTCATGGCATCTTCAACATTGTATTTCCATCTTCGAAATCCAGTTAGCACATATAGTTTTATTTAATTTTAGCAATTAAATTAGCTTTATTTTTCAAGCTCAACTCATAAATTCTAGTGTTAAACATTGTTTGGTTATTGGCACTAGGTAAAAAGCAGTGAATATTTTATTTTCATTGTATTTTTGGTGAGCATGAATAATCTTACACGCCTTAGGGTTTTGCCTTCTTCTATCGAGGTTTTCAATTTTTTTTTCTAATTGCATCATCCCAGTTTTAGATCTCATTTGGGTTTGGATTCCCTTGGTTTGCACTCCAAAGTTATATCCTTTTTTAGAGTTTTGTGATTCATTGAACCACCTTGATTTCACATACCCTATCTACACTTTATTTTTCCTTTAGGGTTATATTTGTTGATTTATTTTCATATCTATTCACAAACTATTTTTTTGATTTCATATCATAGATTTTGGCATTTAGGGTTTATGTCATTTTTATATGCCAAATTCCTATCCACATCTCTACTTTCCTTTAAAGAGAAGCCTTCATTTAAATCCTCATATCACTCAATCTATTAAGAATGGTATTCATATTGATGTTCCCATTAATGTTCTTGTTACTCCTATTGTTGAGCATGGGGCTAAAGATTATGATCATGATAAACACTTAGAACAACAGTAATTTACACATGAGTTTGCTAGTTCAACTATGATGGATAATTTTAGTTGTAGTGTCGTAAATTGTCAACCTTGATTATTTCACACTATCTTGACACCCTATCTTGCTTATAACATTAATTATAATAATTATTTACTCATTTCGGGGCCAAATAAGTAAAATATATTTAAATCCTTGTCATCCCTAGAAATTTGGGCCAAAAAGCATTAGTCAAGGGTGTTGGGCGCCCCTGACCAAAAAACAAATTTTAAAATATTTGAAATTTTGATTGGCGACCTTTTATGATTTAAAAATGATCCTAGGTTGGCCCCTACTTAAAAAGATTAATCAAAATGCATATATAAACATGTTTTCCCTCTCATTTTGAGGATTAAGGAGGCAATTATGAATGAGAAGTTCTTATGATGCAATTATTATGGAGAAGTATTGAGTTATCCTCTACATGCTATCTACAACAAACGATTGTGTTTTTGGAACTAACCTTTTGTAGGTCTATCAAACAATCAAGGCATCCATCAATCAACATTTATGGAAAATTGTGGTGTGACATTACTTCATCAAGGATTTTACATCCGGGTAACATTGTCATTATCATTTATCATTTCAGTCAGTTATTGTTGTTTTGGCCTCTGCTCAACCTAGGGTATATGCCCTATTGATCACCATCAATCATTGTACATGGAGGTAGAAATAACGAAACAAGTTTGAATTAGGCAAGCCCCTATAGCTCACAACATTTCTCCATTTTTCATGTGTGCAGGTCAGATTCAAAAGTTTCAACCAAAAAATAGTCTTAGGAAAACAAAGAGCAGTCTGTAACTTAAAACTTAGAGTTTGTAGTTCTGAAAAAGCAACATCTTGGTCTAGGGATCCCCACACCCTTGACCAACTATTTCAGGCTCAAATTTATAGCACAGGTTCCTCTCTGTCTCTATTTTTTAGATATGCCTTCTATTTCAAAAAAATTAGTTCCGTTTATGTAATAAATTATAGTTTCAGATCTAGGACTACATGTCAAATAGGCTTATTAAGACATACATAAAATTTATCATCCTCACAACTCAAGGAAACATAAACCCTAGAAGGTTGGCTTTCCCTTGTGGCAACAAGTCAATCATAAAACCCTAGTTGGTTTATGTTTGAATGTGAAGTTAAAGTGAAAAGGAGATAATCCTAGTTAATCTAATTGGATCTAGGATCACTTTTCCTACTCAACATTTTGGTGAACCCAACATATCCTACACTTGCAATTTTTTTATTTTTATTAGCATAATTTATGAAAATTAATGTAAAAATATAGATGCTTTGAAGGTCTTGTTGTTATTTTGCATTTATTTTATTTTCAAACTATGCATTTGTATTTTTTTGTCTATTGTACATCAAAAGGAAAAATTGAAAATAAGTTGAATTAAATTGCATAAGTTGAGATATGATCTTTTCTTGTTTGGGGGCTTAGATATGAGTTATTTCATTAAGAAATTTGAATACAATCTTAGGTTGTGAAAATTTGACAAAATTGCATGCATATTTTATTAAAAAATATTGAAAAGGTGAAAAATTGCATATCAATTACATTTCAAAAGATCAAAACACATTGTTTTCTACATTTTCTAGAAAAATTTAGTCAACTACATTTTAAATTTTAAAAATCATCATTCCAAAATATTAAATTATTTTAAAAATATAAAAATTGCATGCATGTGTGTTCTTCATATACAAAAACTAGGTTTTCATGCATTTCCAAAAAATTTTTTACTCCTAGACTTGGACCTCTGCAATCTGAGACCCTTACACACTATAGGTGGTTTCCAGATCCTAAGTTTTCTAAAATTACCTCTCTGGTCTAGGGCGCATAGCGACCTTGTCCAGTCAGTTTGGAGTGAAATTTTATGTGCAAATCTCTATCTGTGGTCTTTATTTAGATCCAGTTCCCGTTCTAGATTTTTTTTTAAATTGTTTGATTTTGTTGTGCATCACTAGTTTGATCCATATAAAATAGCATAATGTTTTCATTGCAAGAATATTGTTCTATCATAATTGATATTTTATTGGCAAACTTTATTAAGCAATTTAAATAATTTTTCTTACATGCATATGACATTGGTTCCTCTCTCCTCTTTTGTTATTTTTCGTTGATCTCTCTTCCAATATCTCTCCTACTTGTGAAGGTATCTTGGTGCAAGAGGATGCAATAACTAAGGATCGTGAGAATCATGTTTGTTCTTCTCTCAATATCTCTCCTACTTGTGAGGGTATCTCAGTGCAAGAGGATCCAATCATTGAGGACCATGAAAACCATGTTGTTCCTCTCCCATTACCTCTCCTACTTGGGAAGATATTATGGTGCAATAGGTTGTAATCATTGATACATTTCATTCTTGAAATTATAGTAAGATGGATGGAATAGATGAACATTATACATTAACATTAGATCCCCCATTGATAGAAGATCATCATCAAGTAGTTAACTCAGTTGAAGTTATGAACACACAATTGACTATTGGACCTCCTTTAATTAGTGAACCACCTAAACCACCTCTCATTATAGTAACTCAAAAAAATCATGGCCATATCCTAAATTATGCAAAACAACTCACTCAAGTAATCATGCACACCAAGATGTGTTGCAACAACCAAGTTATCACATGGTGACGCACACATATAACACTAGAAATAATAAGCAACCAAAATAAATGCCAATTTCCATTCTATTTCATCAACCATATCTCCCACCCCCACCTAGCCTTCCTCAATGTATTGGTAAAGAGTATGATCTTGTTGAGCAACTTCGTAATACTCCATCTAAGATCTCCCTTTGGGATTTGATTCAAAACATCACCTACATACCACGAGATGCTCTAAGAGGCTTTGTAGAAGATTGATATCTCATATTTTGTCAGATTTAATGATGTAGTAGCATTATTTGATTGTATGCAGTAGACAAAGTTGGATATTACCTTCCCTCAACATGAATTACCTCCACTTGAGGTCCAAAACCAACATGAGGCTCTAATGATAAGGGTTTTTATTAATAAAACTGGGGTTAGACATACTCTTATTGATAATGGATTAGGTCTTAATATTTGTAGAATTGATCTTCTAGATAAAATTGGTGAGGATAAGAATCTTATAAAACCTAATGATCTTTCTATTCATGGCTTTGATAATATTAGTAAGAAACCATTGTGGATAATCACACTACCTATTAAGGTAGGACTTATGATTTTTCCTACTCCTATCCATATCATGTCAAGACCTCTTTCATACAATCTTCTCCTAAGTAGACCATGGATTCATGCCATGAAATGAGTCTCATCTACTTTTCGTCATGAGATGAAGTATGAATATAATAATAATATATATATGATAAAAGTGAATGTGAATAGTTATAATTCACAAATCAAAGCCAAACATAACACTTCCAACTCTCTTAATACTTTGATTCCGTATTTTAAAGTGGAAACATTACCTTCCAATGATAATGATACTATAGATACACTCTTGGGAAATGATTGGGGATCAATAGATTTTACACCTCGTTTCATCAGGGAGTCTAAAGTCTCGCCCTCAAAGCCAAAAGAGTCAAATTTTGTAGCATCTAGTATAAATAAGGACCAAAATAATGCCTCATCTTCAAACCCATGCCTTAGTGACGATTTGGGTTCATTATATTTTACACCCTCCTTTGTGGGAGAGTACAAAATCTCACAATCTCAACCTAAGGAGTCTTGTGTTTCACTTGCTCAATCTTGTTCCATATCACAAATCCATTAAAATAATCCCATTATGGTGATGGGGGCTCTTTAGCTTTTGTACCTCGTGTGTTGGTGATGCCTAAATTTAAAAATCTTAAAAGGATTTGCATTATTGCGAAAGAATGAATTCTTCTCATAAGATTTTAGACATGACTTCTTCATCTAAGTTGGAAAAGTTTTATGGGTTTGGATATAAAATACTTTCTAAAAATGGATATAATGAAAACATGGAACAAGGAGCTAAGGATCATGTGGAGTCTATGTCATATCTTTCAAAAAGGGTTTTAAGTTTCCAATCTTCTCCTTTATCTACTTCTCATATGCCATCATCTATTATATTTAAAATATTGTGTGGTTAGCGAGCAAGCTTTTATTTGCAAGAGAAAAAATTATCTACTCCACCTTTATCATAGCAATATCATATTTTGTCAAGGCTTCTCAAAGCCCTCTTGATTGCTCTTTATCCTCCAACATAAAATAAATTTTATAGAAATAACTCTTTTTGTGCATATGATCGAGTGCATGGTCATTCCACCAATGAATGCCAAGACTTGAATAATAAAATACAACTTAATGATTGTGGTGATATTTTATGTGTTGATGCACCTAGTCACTCTAAAGAAGAATGATCCCTCTTATATGGTGTTGCTCCTCACTATGTGGCATTTGTAGCTTTATGTGTTTTCTAATTTCTATTCATGGTGGTAAAATATTAAGTGCAACCATATTTATTTATATGGTAGCAACATGATAGTCTCTAGCATGGTTTTTCTTGCCTTTATGCTTGGGTGCAAGGATAAACAATTTTGGGAGGTGTGTATTATTTTCAAGGATCCCCTCTTCATCTCTTGTTTCCTTAAAATACCAACATGGCAAGTATGTTGACATTTTAAGGAGGGCATATCACCCTATCCATTTCATTAACGTCTTGTGAGATTTGACTTATTGACATACCCCTTTGGTGGTTGTGTTTTTTATAACGCCCTCTGAGGCTTGGTTATTGATTCGTCCCTCATGACTTTAAACTTTTGTGTGCTCCCTGAGGCATGATTGATAAAATAGTCCATGAATGTGGCATATCAGATCTTGTTGATTCATGAACTTAATAATTTTTACATGGCCACCCAACATAACATAGCTTCCTTTCTAGTGAAGCCATGTGTTTTTTGAGTGATTCGGTATAATGAAACTTCCTAATCCTTATGAGAGTACCATTTTGTCTAACACATTCGATGGATGGCGTTTGGTATTTGAGACAAATTTTAGAGTGAGGTCTCTTTACCTTACTAAATCAAATCCTTTTTAGTGTACTAACCTTTTGTTTATGTTTTATTTTTATCATGTTTGTATTGTGTTGATTGTGTTTTTATTTGCATCTTTGGCATTTTTTTTTTTATGGTATCATTTTTTCCTTATGTCTTTTATGGGTTTGCTTCATGTATTATGTGTTTTTCTTCATGTATTCCATGTGTTTTCCTCATGTATTCCTTGCATGAATTGTGTTTTCTTTATGGATGTGTTGTGTATGCTCTATGTCTTAACATTGTGGATGGATGAGATCCTAAGCTGGGGGCTCGTACACCCCTCAACTTGGCATCATCTTATCTCTTCGATATTTTTATTTCCTTTAGTGTGATTATGAATGTAAGATCACACTCTCACTAAAGTGGTGGCTAAATGTAGCATCACAAATTGTCACCCTTGACAATTTTACACTACCTTGACACCCTATTTTGCTTATAACATTAATTATAATAACAATTTACTCATTTCGAGGCCAAAATAGTAAAATATATTTAAATCTCTATCATCCATGGAATTTGGGCCAAAAAGCACTAGGGCAATCCATTCAAGAGAGTTAGTTTGATTAATTCTTGTGAATCCCTTTTCATGGAAAAAAGGCTTGGTATTTATAGAATTTGGAAATCATGATCAATGGTGAGGACAAAAAATGCTAATCAATGGATGAAATTGAATGAGAAGAATGAACATGGATCAATGATGAATCAAACGGTTGATGATCCATGAGACATGGATCAAGGATCAAATCAATGGTTCAAAATCCATGAGAGACTCAACCAATTCCCTAAATTTTAGGAATTATGTTTGGAGATATTTCCATTTGGAGGGAAATATTTGAATTCAAAAAGGGAATATTCCATGGGAATATCCTTTGTGCAAGTTGACGAAATTGGAGGATTGGAAATAAATTAGCTAATTAAACAATAATTAAAATCAGATTTTAATTGTGCAAGTGAATGAGATGAGAGACTTTAATTAAATAATTTAACCATAAATAGAAGCTTATAAAAGCAAAAATAGGATTCAACATCAACAACTTAACTGATAACAACATAATGAAACTAATCAATGCAAAAATCTTAGTTAAGTTGCTAATGTTAAACTCTGTTGTTGCTTTTATAAGAAAGCCAAAAATAAAATCTAAACCTAAGTTTTCATGTCTTGATAACAAGGTTGATAGAAAATGCAACTTTGCAAAATTGCTCCTTTGATCAACTTTCAGTCCTACTTCACTTGTAAATCTAAACATACAAAGATAAGTTTTGTTTTTTTTGTTTTTTGGTGAATGGGAGTTTGCCTTAGTCAAACCCCATGTTTGGTAATTAAACCTTGATAATAAAATAATGATAAAATGAAGGAATTAATGAATGGACACTTGTTACAACTCGCCAAACCCTTAATGAATTCCCTTAGAGGGATGAAGTCAAAAACATCACTCTACGGTTTGGATCTTACATGAATTGTCTTGATTGATTGGTGCTTGAATGCTTTCTTAAACGCTTGAAACCTACATCACAATGTTAGCTCCAAAACATGACATGAACACACATGAAATTTGACATCATGATATGATCTTGATTGCTATTCTAGATGACTGGTAAATATTTTATTCAATGCTCTTGACAATAATTTTTTCTATAGGATTTCTCTCATAAAATTGACATTAGATTTGAATTGATGAAAATACCTTGTATTTATAGGTGTTTATCTATTTTCCAAAAAATTAGATTCCAAAAGCTGACACTTGAAACTTGAATTTCAATCATTAAAATACCAACAAAAACATATTAAAAATTGGGTCCTAGGACTTAAAGGGGACCCTTTTTCCCTTGGGAAAATTTTCCTATGACCTAATTCCAAGACACTCAATCTCCAAGGTGATTTAATTAATGTTGGTAATTATTTGATATAGGTTTCCCTTTTGGAAAATAGGAATAATAAGGCTTTTGAATGCATAATTTGGTCAATTAGAGACTTAATTAAGTCCAATTAATTAAGGGGATGCAAACATAGTGTGAAATTGTAAAGGTATATAAGTTTCTACACTATATTTAGCCTCCACTTTAGTGAGAGTATGAAATTTACACTCAGACTCACACTAAATTATAAAAATATATGTCAAGAGGGGTCCAAGTGTACAAATGTTAAAAATATAGGTTGAAAAAGATCAAGGAGGTTGTGCAAGCCACCAAGATAAAAGATCCCATGGAAAACCAACATAAGGACAAGGGACACACAAGATTTGTAAGATATGAGCAGTAAGACAAGATACACAAGCATACAATGCCAAAGCTAATGCAAAATGGGATGAACTAGTAAGTTGCATTATGCCACGCCCATCACTTACAAAAAAAATAGCTCCACTGGTGAATAAGCTACGTTATGCTCGGTGGCCATGGAAAACACTCACAATGGCTGGTGTAATTCTGGTATACACTAGGTGATCCCCCAAGACAAAGATTAGAAACAAACACTAGGTATACAAGGTGTGTACTCAAAAAAAGGTGGTAGATGGGAAAGTCATGCCAGGTCTACAAGCCCTCATATGTCAACCATACCAAAAGTTATACTCCCTGATAAATTTGATAAGGTACTGCAAAATGAACATGCTCCACAAGGATAACAAGTTGTATTATGCTAGACACTCATGTAATACATAAAGGTTTACATGCAATAAAGTTGAAAAGATAATCAAGGGGGTTTTTACTTCATCCATGAGAGGCCTCACCTTAGGGAACATCACATTTGACATCACCACCAAGAGAGGACTAGTCGAGTAACAAAAGATTCATGTCAGGGAATACTCATCATAGAATTACCAGAGTGTCATATGCCAAGAATGGTCACACTCTTGTAGAATATCAAGCATAATATCACCACAAAGAAGACACTTATGTTGCAAGTATGCAGACATTGTCATTGATGATAGTAGTGCAGTGGTTGAGAAGAGATTGTTTCTTTGATTAGTTGCATTTTGTTGTCATCAGTTAAGTTGTTGATGTTAACCTCTATTGTTGATTTTTAAAGATTCTATTTATGGTTAACATCATTAGTTAAGTTGATAATGTTAACCTCTCTTGTTTCTTTTATAAGATTGAATTTGGGGTAATTAATTCAAGAGAGTAAGTTTGATTAATCCTTATGAATCCCTTTTCATGGAAAAAGGCTTGGTATTTATAGAATTTGAACATCATGATCAATAGTGAGGATCAAAAATTATAATCAATGGATGAAATTGAATTAGAGGAATGAACATGGATCAAAGATGTCCATGAGACATGGATCAAGGATCAAATAAATGGTTCAAAATCCATGAGAGACTCAACCAATTCCCTAAATTTTAGGAATTATGTTGGGAAATATTTCTATTTGAAAGGAAATATTTGAATTCAAAAAGGGAGTATTCCATGGGAATATCCTTTGTGCAAGTTGAGTAAATTGGAGGATTGAAAATAAATTAGCTAGTTAAAAAATTAATTAAAATCATTTAATTGTGCAAGTGAACGAGATTAGAGATTTTAATTAAATAATTTAATTATTTAATCGAATGAGAATGAAATTAGCATGAAGAAAAGTGAATTAATTGAATAAAATTGACTTATTTAACTAATAGGAGAAAAGGTGAATTTAACTAAATAATTGATATTATTTAATAAAATGGATAAATTATGTGAAATAAACTAGAAATGGTGTTAGTAACGAGATCAAGTATGTTATATCATGAGGATAATTTTAAGTCTATTGTTGGATAGGTCAAATCATGAATATATGCACAATTTATCACAATAGAAGATGATGTAGGCAAGACAAGATCAAGATCTAAAGATGAAAATGGTGAGGCAACTTCATCAAAGTTGACATCATAGAGAATATGAATGTCCTCAATGTTGTCATCCAAATCTTCGATATAGGATTATACGTACAAAGATGTGTTGTTTGATAGATATGCATCCCAATGTGGTGAATCTAGAATGATGATAGCAATGTCATAATACAAAGAATTGGTGGAACTCGTGGACGAGTCAATACTAGATTCAAATGTAGCAATAGGTTATTCAAGATTTGCGATCTTGAAACGAAATTGGATGAGAGAATGTGAGGTATGAGGATAAAAATCATCCACATGTTGAGTGCTCTCACAATATGTGCATTTCATTTTGCAATTTATATACATGGTCTAATTATTAGCAAAATATCAATGTGAAATTCAAGTGTAACCCCTTAGAATTACTAGTGTTGAAATGTAGCCCCCCTATAAAACAATGTGTAAGATAATCACAACTTGTGTAAAGATTGGATGCCATAGTGACTATTTATAATTCATGGTGATTTTTATAATTTATAAAAAAAATGGGCATTATAAATCTTAAAATTGCAAGAAAAATTGAATTCCTTATGAAATTCTAATAGAAATAAAAAAAGTACAAAATTTATATTAGTGGGGTGGAAGTTATGCCCTATCAAAAATTGCTTACAATGATGACTTCAGAGAGAAAAAAATGATATTAAAAATAAAAAAATATTAAACATCTCAATGATAAATTCTCTGTCATGGAAAGAGCTTTTTGTCAACTATTCACATTTAAAAAATTGACTCCCTATTTGCAAGTTATGGCAAAACAACAAAATACCCTTTACAAGATATGACAAAATTAAAATGTCTCGCCTTCCCTTACAAAATTGATGAGGCCACCTAAGTAAACTTAAGCTAAAATAATTATTTTTTCTACAACTTTTTTGTACAGTACAGATTTGTACAATGCAACAAAGTACAAAGAATAAAAAATGTAAAAAATTAAAATTATTGAATTTCACCAAAGAAAAGACTATTCTTTATTTCTCAAGCCTTCTAGACCTAATGGTGGTGTCAATTTGGGTCTATGATACTCTAATGATAGGGCTATGTGTAGGAAGGAACATGCTCTCATGGCTCTAATACCATGTTGGAGAATTCCATGATTTGAAAGCATGAAACAACCTTCCACTAGTGAATACAATATAAGAACAATATATATTATGTCTATCAATATAAAAATTAAGAATTTAAATATATAATGATAGGTTTTCTTATATAGGCAAATATGGGAGGTGAGAAGGTAGGAGTGAAACTCTGACTACCCTCCAAATGTGCAACACTTGTGAGCTCACTTGAAAAGTGTGTGAGAAAGTGGAAAGTATGAATGTAATAGGTGTCTCAAGTGAAAAGGACACATGTCTCAATGCTATGAAGTGAGAAAAAAGCATAATAATCCTAAGTAAACTTAAGCTATGAGTGTTAATATGTCAATCCTAGAAAGGTGAATAACTAACTAGGTGAATAATGATTCTATTTACACTAACACCTTCAATGCACTTATTCAATTATACTCATTTTAAGAAATGTTTGTTAGGAAAACTAGAACCCATAATTATAATTTTGTAGTGTGAGAGTGTATGCATCAATAACAACTAATCTAGTATTTCTATACTAATCACATCTATGCATTCTTCAAGAAACACTATGAATTATATTTCCTTAGAGTTGTGTAGGTTCTTTTGGTCCTTCTATTTGGGATTTAATACTAGTGCATAATTTTTTTATAAGTCTCCCACCTCCTTGAGAACATATTTAGCTAAAAACATCACTTTTCCCTTATACACAACTTCTTCCTCATCCTCCACAAAAATTATCTTCTACTTATTATCATCTTTCTTGATGGTGAATGTGTTCATATGCTCACCATGCAGTTTACATCTATAATACTACCACATGGCCTTCCCAATAACACATGTCATGTTCCCATCAAGATCATATTACATCATGCCTTATCCTTGTATCCTCCAGTGTGAAATTTAAGTTGACATTTATCTATCACTATGATTTAGTGTCCCTTTTGTAACAATAGATTTTATATAACATTAGGTGCATGACTATCTTCAATCCCAACATCTGTACCATCTCCATGTATAATAAGTTGTTAATTTTTCCTTCGTCAATAACAGATTTTAGCACTTCATACTTACACTAATTTATGAAGAGGATCTTCCTCAATTATGAATCCTTATTCTCATGCACATTTTTTAGTAGACATTGTGCATCATTAGGTTCTTCCCAACTTTTGGGTTTGTAATTTTTACTTTTATTCCCAAGGTTCCTTCTCCATTAGCCTATAATACATGCATACATTTCTCTAAACAACCTTTACCTCACATGATGTATATATTATCAAATTATTTGTGACCTACGTATCCATATTTTAAGGAAGTACCATATAATATTGTACAAAATTAATTTATTAGATATCTTCACCTTTGTCAAATATTTAGTCATTTTTTGTGCTTTATGTAGTGCCACTTAATTTTGTACCATCCTTGTATGCATAGGTCTACCTTATTCCTCCTTGATTTTTCTTTCCATAATTTTCCTTGCCACTACTATAGATACTTTATACATGCCAAATTATTCACTTTGAGACCTAGATAGTAATCCTTCTTAATGGAGTGAATCATTAGAGAACAAATCTCATCTTGTATTGAGATGCACAAACCATTCACATACCTAGACACCTTCTTAGTTTCATCCTCCACATGTCTAGTGTGAATGCATATTATACAAAACTTACTAGCATATTCCTTCATGGTTTTATTCGTTTATTATAGGTTTTCACACTTCTTCTACAAATTCAATGCATAATTGATCAACTTAAACTTCCTCTTAATTTTAGTCACCATGTGATCACATTACAAGATATTATGCTTATCATTTTGCATGCTACTCTTTTGGACTAAATTTTATAAAAAGGTAGCATGCCCAACTTTAGCTTGATTGTGGCATATTTGCATCCTCAATTACATTTAAATGTAAATATTTTTAAATTTATTAGTGATCCACTCAACCAATTATTCCAAATTTAAGATTCCTAAATAGCTTGGGAGATCAAATTATAGTTTTCTTCTAGCCTCCATCAAGGTGAATATTTAAGTATTTCCTTTCTTGTGGCATCTCAACATGATCTAGATCCATGACACCATCTTGCACATCATGATTTTCCCTCTCTTCATCAATGACCTTTTCCATCATCTCCATTCCTCTCTGTTGGTTGGTTTTGATAGCGTTGATTAAAGTTTGAATAAATTAGTGTATCAAATAGATTTGTAATGTTGATCACTTGATTATTTCTTACACCTTCTATTCCACATTTGTGAGTGATATTCTCTAGTCCACCTTGAATGTGACAACACTTTGCATAAATGCTTATTGTTAATACAACTCACACAAGAGCACCTATAAGACTCAAAGAACTCACTCTAACACCAACTAGAGTAGAATCTAATTTTTTGTTAACTAAATAACTAGTGAATAGACATCAATATAACACACAAAAAAAGACACAAGAAATAAAATGAGGATTGAATAATACAAAGAATACATTTAATTACAAAAATAAAGGAATTATAAAGGATCACCAACAAATGAGTCCTAAAAATATCATGCTACCTAGATCTTGAGAAACATGTGTAAGGACTCTTTGGACTACAATTAATTCACCTTAAGCTCTTCCCAAAAATAAAATTGCATGTTGATATTCACTCTCTTGGAGGTCCATTCATAAATTATTGTCAAACACATTCAAATGTCTATTTTATAATAAATCGAATGAACCAAAAATTTGATTTGTTCAAACATGGATGATTAAAGTATTTCTTTTACTATTAATATGTACTTAGGAGGAAATTCAATATGCAATGTAATATGTGTTGTTTACCAATAGAGAAATTCGTCCATTCTTTGATAAATACCAACTTAACACTTCTCTAACTTTCTTAAATAGAAACTTTCCATTATAAAATCTAATTATTGTTTTTTGATATAAGTTGCTCTAACATTGACCAGTTGTTTTTCCATTAATTGGATTTCCAAGGCACACACATGTCAACATGTATAAATTAAGAACACGGTGTGTAGGATTGTGTAGGTTGTTTCAAGGATACATAGGAGATAAAGTAAGGTTGGTGTCAAGCTCAATAATATAGGGGAAATCTTATACTTGAGAAAATATGTGCTCATTAGTTCATGTTCCAACCAACAAAATTTGTGCAAGGTCAAACAGTGTTGTGCCAACATACATTGAATGTGTGAGACATAAAAAATACTAATAAAAAATATGTGGGCACACATTAAACTTATGTACAACAAACTACTAGACATAATAAAAAGTACACAAGATAGGCTTGCATGTAGGTAACTACAAGGCACATAAAATTTTTTTTTTTTGATAATGCAATGTTGTACAACTCAAGAATTATCTTGTATTAACCATGGTTGTACTCAATGAGATAGTGATTAATAAATGTAGTAAATATTTTTTAGGTTAAATTCCCAAATGTGTTTTGTATGCATTAATTATGATAATTTTATATCTATAAATAACATGTAGGCTATAAAAAGGTTATATCGTTTCTAAGTGTGTGCTTTAGGTGAGACTAGAAAGTGAATGCTGATACACAATATGTAATGAGTGTTTAGCCATTTTTTCATGTATTATATTACGAGTAAGTGCATGGATCTATGACACAATTTTGGCTCTTAAGATGCCACTTTTTTTTTTTTTTTTTTTCTGAAATCAGCAAAATCTAATTTGCACGAGAAAATGAAGATAGTTACGCTCAAAATTTCAAGATGCAACAACAATAAAAGTTGAAGTGCTCTGATTCTATTTTCTAAGCTACTAATTCTTTTTGAAATTAATGAAGATTAAGGCTTTCAAAAATGGAGGGAGCAAAATAGCTCATTTTTTTATAAAAAAAAATAACATAACACCTGAGGGCTCCCCCCTTTTTGATTAAATTTTTTTAGAATTTCAAAAATCCCAATAGTGAGAAATTAGCTAACACTATTTAGTTTATCCTCATTCTTTTGGATAATTTTTTTAATGAATATATAATATTTTATGAATTTTGAAAGTGGACGCATCCTAAAAAGCTAAAATTTGAGAGTGCTCCTCCCTAATTTTTTTGAAAACTAATCGAAAATTGATTTTTTTTTCATCATGTGTAGAATGGAATCTAGTTTTAAAAAATGTAATGTGTTTCACGTTTCGATGAATGAGTAAAAATCTATCCTAAAACTAGCACATGTTGGTTTTTGACCAAAAAAGAAGGCATTTATAATAGAAGCTATGGATCAAAACCTTAATTGAATCAAAAAGAAAAAATAATTATATATTTAGATATCTAAGAGAGAGGTTAACACCATCACATTTTTTTATAAACTTGCATTGAAAGACATGCAAACAATACGGTGAGCACGAACAAAAATATGAGGAAATTTGGCAAATCCTATCAATTAACATGCCCAAAGTAGGTCATTTGGCAAGCACCAAATTTGGCGCTCACCAAATGACCTGCTTTGAACAAAACCTTAATTTCTCCTCTCTTTGGTCAACGACTTTGATAATGCTTAGAGTGCACATTTTATGGTCGTAGATGGATAGTTGAGGTTTTACCTTTCATATGCTCTCTAACTCATTACCCTAACTGGATAACTCTCTATCCCTCATAAGTCTCTCTCTCTCTCAAGTCTCACTCCCTCCCATGTGACCTAGACTACTCTCTCTCTCACTCCAATCCCCTCTCTCAGGTCTCTTTCCCTCCCACCTAGGTACCTAAATAAATCTATCTCATTCCAACCCCCTTTCTCACACTCCCTCTCTCTCTTCCCCTCTAGTATTTTTGTCTCTCTCTCACTCCATCTCCCTCTCTCAGGTCATTATCTTTCTCTCTCTCTCTATCAAGTCTCTCCCTCCTACCCCCTATTGGTTGTTTTTACTATAACCAGGTTGATCTTCTAATCTACCTATGGAATTTCCAATTCCAATCAAGGGTAGCTCGAAGGACCTAGACCAATTGACGAGGATTTTAAAGACCTCCTACACTTTGGGATCTGCAAGACCCAAGAGGGTGATCCCTTAATGTGTTTACAACCTCTGCACCATAATTATAAACAACATTAACCATAACAAATAATCTCACTCAATAGCTCAATAGAACGGGATAAAACTAAATAGAATTGGTTGCTCATCAATAATATCAACCATTTGGAGTGTGAGATAGTCACACCAATACTTCAAAGCAAAAGATATTCATTAATTTTCAATTTGTAGCAACCTCTAGGTGAACACAAATAAATATTGAATCACAAAGAACAAACACAACTTAGATCAGTGCCTTACTTCCATTGGAGGAGTCAAATTCACAAATACTTAAGGGTTTATAACATATTCAACACATAAAATATAAGATCTTTGATAATATTGCCTTACAATATCACCAATCTGTAACCCTAACTCAATACTACTTATCAGATCCTTGTACAAAACATATCAACCTACAATCTCATTTAAGAATTTTAATTAATTCCTTGAATTAAAGCTAAAATAAGAACAACACACACCACAATAGTGAGATGAACAAAGTAACCCTTGATCACTTTATTCAAAATTAAAATATGCTTGTACACAGGAGAGACATGAGATTGAATTTGTCAGTTTAATTCAATTGCCAGTACTATCATAAAACATTATATCTCCATGAATTCAAAACCTACAACAAAATGACTCAGAACCTAAATTGCATTTCCTCTGTAACTGCCAGATTTTACATTTTTCTCTGCAACTTCACCTAGACTCGACCTAAGAGTTCTAACTTGCTAACCTGTAATTCTGGCCTTGAAATCCCTCTTATAGAAAATGAAAGAGAAAACAAGCATCAGGCTAGAGAGCACACATGTCACTAGCCATTTGGACCGCTTTGTGACATTTCAAAAATTAGTTACAATAAATATTCCCTTTGGAGAATCTTCTTGTTCATTCCTATCTTGCCCGTTAAGGATGGTTTGATCTATCAATAAATCTTCAAGAACTTCGTGCTTAGACTGCCACCAAAAACAATTTGGAAATTTTTATAACTGTAACAGTTGATTGATTAACTATTAGCAGCTTGCTCCTGATTTTACTCCTCCTCAGTTAAATATGTATTCACCCACTGTTGGTAGTCCTCATCACTTGGCCAATTAAAGTTGATTACCTCATTTACTTTGACACTATAAGGTGTATATTTAACTACCACTTGGTTTTCTTCTCATTTAAAAGGCTCAAGGAATGAACTGGTGTTGATAATTTTATCCATGCAACTCACTAATAGATCAAAATTTGAGTCATCACAAATTAAAGTAATTTGAGCCTTGATGACCCTATTAGCCTGATCCTGCCATTGCTGAAGTGACCTGATATTACCCTACTCATTAATTATATCAGGAATAAATGTATCACTCCAATCATCAAAACATTTTACCAATTCCTTGATATTCCTACTCAAGTCATCTGGTAGGGATTGAAAGCCTTGAAATGACTTAACCAACACTTGAGTAGGTCTTAATGACTGGGGCCTATTATTGATATCAAATCTTGAGGCCTTAAACTTTACATTCAAATCATTTTCCCTAGGGATCCACTTCTCAATTAATGGTATTGCTACTTCTTGATCCCTGACAATATTATTTGTTGCACCTAAAAATAAAGAATAAGAAGAATATAAACTGGATAATCTATCATCAACCCTTTCATTTAAATGCTCCAAAATAGTAGTAACAATTTCCCTTTATCTTGAAGATACCCTCTCCTCACTTACCTCCAGAGAGTCCTGTAGCTCTACAATTTTCTGCATTAACTGCTTCTTTATTGGATCAATAGAGCACTCTAATTCCTCCTCAGTTGGTTCCAATGTGGGGCTAAGGGAAGGAGTATGATTGGGAGATCCTGGTGTGGAAACAATGGGGGAAATGGGAAGCAATGACCCTGATGTGGAGGGCAAGGATTTAATCACCGGAGCAATTGATGTTTCCCCAATCTACATGTACTTTAATCTTTCCACTTTTGTTTGCAGCTCAATATTCCTTTGTTGCACCTTATTATACTCCCCAATCATAAAATTATACTTTTCCATAAGACTCCTTTTTTCAGCTTCCTCTCTCTCTGTAGTTTTTTGTGCCAATTCGGCCACATTCACAGACAAATTTGTCGCCTCTGTGGTTGAAGTCTCTGAAGCTCTTTTTATTATTAAACCTCCTCTCAAATTTGGGTTAATATCGGTTATACTTGGATTTCTTCCTTGTGGGGCCAAAGTCCATATTGCCAAGGTTTCATATTCCTCACTAAAGGCAGAGTCTTGCAATACTGCCTTGACTTCTTACTCTGAATTTTGAAGGGGATGTTTGGACTTCAAAATAGCATTAAAATCCACTGCATCAACAATATCCCACTCAGGTAGAATCAAGACACTAGCTTGATTAACCAAATTTCTCCCTTCTTCTGGAGTAATGTTCCTAAACTCATTCATCATTTTAGCCTTCACCTCATCATCATTTTCCTGATCCAACCTGTCAGGCCTTTGTTCTCTTCTTTTCATTCACTTCTCCTGATACTCCTCCAACTTCATCCTCCATACCAGTTGCAAGAAGACTGGTGATTTCACAAAAGCATTATCATCCAAAAATTCCTTACAAGCCTCCATTCTTGCATCTTGTAGACATTTTCCTTTGATGTCCAGGTCTAATAAAATTAACTCAACTGGTCATGGAGGGGAAGGCATTCCCATTTGTATATCTTGGTCAGTAGTAATAATTTCATCCACCAAGCCCTCCTAGGACTGTTCAATCCTTCACCTTTTAGGGCTTGGCAATGATGGTGGTAGTGAGGGACTCCTCTCAGGTGATGACTCAAGATCAATTATTTTTATTGCCCTAGGTGTTTTAAGATGTGAGCTTGGTTGTTCATGCAGTTTCATTACCTGTTTTCCTTTTCTGTCTATTTCCTCTTCATCACTGTTGTCATCCCTTTTTCTCCTATAAATAGGCTTGTCATCTGGAGGTTGATAAGTTGGCCTTTCTTCAAATTTCCTTGCAGCTTGTTCCTATATACCCAAGTCCAACTCCAGATTTATTTTCTTGGTCATTAGAATACCCATGATTTCCTTGAAATTCATCAAAAAATCAATATTTTTATGATAAGAATTGAATTCCATCAATGGATCATATTTTGGATTCATCTTATCTACAATAGCCAATAGCTTATCATAAGCTACCCCTTTCTCTTTATTTAACTCCTACTTATTCAAATCAAATTCATTTTTGACTAGGTCCTCTGGGAAATTGAATTCATGAACAAACTTAGCACCCTTTATTCTTTGTCTAAACAGAGCAAAGAAACCCTTAGGATCATATTGCCTCCTAGGACCAAAAATTAAATAGTATAAATCAAAGAATTTTCCAAAATTCACCCAACCTCCCTTTGAAATAATAAAATCAGACACCACCGTGTAGTCAGGGTAAAAAGTCCCCTTACCCTTTCCAGTGAGTTTATCTTCATGAATGCATTCAATTTGCCACATAACCTCAACAAATCCGATCCTTGGTGGCACATTATAAGGCAATATATGTGAGGTCCCTTGAAAACCATATACCCTCAAAACAGTGTTGATTGTGTATGGGATAATTTCACCCCAATTGTGGCAAATATTCAAATTAAGCCTCCTCCCCTTGGGCCTGAGAAAATCATGCAACTCCTCAGGAACCCTGGGTAAATTCACCATCAATCTGGCTCTCAGTCTTGATGCAAAGCAGTTGTCAAATTGTACATAGTTGGCATTCTCTCTATTGTATGAAAGGTCAGCAATCCACACCTGTACTGACAACCTCTCTTCATTGAAAAATTGATTCAGTCTCATTTTCTCAGAGAAAAACTCAACATTCTTGAACAAAAACATGTGCATAAGCATAGAGTACTAGTAAAAGGAATTGTTGTATCATTCTGTTGCAGTTTCAATAACCCTTCATGTATCTTATCAGCCAAGAAAGAAGAAAAGTCATATACCACAGAGAAATTTGAGTGTTGTATCTGCACCCCCATGAACATAAATACTACAGGCATCACTGTATTAGGGCTAAAACCCAAAATTTGGCATAATGAATAGAAAGTAGCCAAGAAGTGCTTGGCAAAACAATCTAGTCTGAAAGGCTCTTGGACACTAGGGCTAATATGGACTCTTGAACCTCCTGTCCTTTCCAAATGAGGTGGGAGCATCTTAGCTCTGAAAAGGGACTTCATCTTCCCATATTCCTGTTTCATTACTTCAAGCTCAATAGGGACCAAGAATTCACTGGGCTCACTCAAATGAAAGACTTGTTGAAACTCCTCTTTTTTAATACTTAGCAGAACCCTTCCATCGTTATCCCTAACCACCCGTGTGACAAGATCATACCTTGGGGCCACTACCTTGAGAAAACCCACATCAGGAAACACATTTGAAACTACCAATTTCCCCATGTCATAAATCCAACCATTTGAGAAAGGATGAGGCAGATTTCTTTGTCCAAACCATAGTCTGAACATCTCCAAACCCTTAAGTGGCACCCTAGCATCAGCTATATTAAAAAAATTATACACTAACCCCTCCCCAAGGGTTTTTCCTCGCATTAGGATTAGCCCCCTCGTCCTATCATTTGTTGAAAACGACAATTGATCTAGGAAATCATCATACAGGTTTCTATTCAAAAAAGTCAATCTAGTCAGAATGATGCTTTAATGGTGCCATCTTGAGAAAACTAGGGATTCCTTGTATTAAAGACCTTAAACTAGCTAGGGCTTCTCGAGAATACGAAATTACAAAACAAGTACTTTGTAGTTTCCAAAAATTTAACTCACTTATAACCCTAATACAATTATGAATAAACTTCCCAACAATCACACAACAAAATTCCCCAAATTTGGACTGCAATTTGACCAACAGATGCAAAATTCAACTTATGGCTTTGTGCTCACAAAAACCCTAATTATTCACTACAACAACTCATGAATTCATCCTCAACTCTAAGACTGCTATGAGAAATTGCTCGAATGCTTTGTGATACAATAAAATGGGAAAAATAGTTGTTTTATTTCAATCAAATCACACCAGAAAATATCTCGTTCGCCATTAAAGATCACTCACGCACTGCACCAACGACTCCAATCACATTTGATGCAGATTTGAATATTATTCGTCGATCTTTCACTTTGGCTGGATCATTGAATGACTTCCTTTTAATCAATCTGACATGACCTCCACCATGGAAAATGGCCCACCACCTTCTACATCGCCAAGGAAATCCACGCGTTGCCTTTCCCTTGATATCGCAATCAGTAACTACCCTACAACTTACGATCATGCGATGGTGGGAAATTGTAGATCTTAATCATCAATGATCCTTCTCGTTCAAAACAACTGCCAACTCTGACATTAAAAATCGAGAACCTTTCCTACCAAGATTAAAACATCTTCATCCATTTGAAGCATGTGTGTCTTACACCTATTTTAGTAACCCACCAATTAATGTATTAAAGTCGGCTAAATATATTAAAGTACTCTCAACTTTCCTTTGGCTTCACTAGATGTGACAAGTGGCGCCCGCCCATGACATCGCGATCAGTCAAAACCATGTGGTAGGGTCATCACAGGATAATGAGGAACAACTGAGATCAAATGACCATTCATCAACGACCATTTAAAATCACTCCTCTGCAAAATATAAAAAAAATATTAAAAGAAGAGGGGACATGACTAGGTCGACAAAAAATGATGACATGGAGTTGTTTTTAAAAGGGAAGCGTGGGGCCATCCTAGACTTAGGAAGAAATAAAGTCTAGCAAAAGAAAATATAATGACGGATTAGAAGGGGACCAAACCTAGATGGATCAATAGGACTCAAGTTGTTTTTGAAACCCTCCTCCAAAAAGCAATGACCAAATAGATCCAAGCCATGGTATAAAATAAGACATTAAGGTTTACACAAAAACATGGAAACAAATTTAAAACCCAAACCCTAGGATTTTCTCAAACATCATCTGGAACCAGAAACATAGGCAAGATAAAATGGAACTAGCAGAACAAAAAATAAAGTTCCATCACCCCCTCTCCCTCTCTTAGGTCTCTCACTCACTCCCTCTATCTCTCTCCCATTCCCTCTCTCTCCTCACTCTATCTCTCTTCGTCTCTCTCTCTCACTCTCTCTTAGGTATCTCCCCCCCTCTCTCTCTCACATA
>CM021103.1:207482130-207766956 GCA_007115665.2 Sequoiadendron giganteum
ATCTCCCCCCACCCCCTCTCTCGCTATCTCTCTCTCACTCCATTCATCTCTCTCCCATCCGTCTATCTCGAGCACTCCCTCTCCCTCCCACCCCCTCTCCCTATCTCAAGTCTCTCTCTCACACTCCTTGTATCTCTCCCATCCATCTATCTCCCACTCTCTCTCCTACTCTCTCAGGTCTCTCCCTCTCACCCCCTCTCTCCCTCTTTGTCTCCCTCTCCTTCTCTCTTAGATGTCTCCCTCCAATGCTCTCTCCCTCTCCCTCTCTCTTAGGTATCTCTCTCCCATCCCCTCTCCCTGCTGCCCCCTCTCTGTCTCCTCCTCTCTCTTGGGATCTCTCTCCCACCCCTCTCTCTCCCTCCCTCTCTTTAGGCAGTCTCCGTCCACCCTCTCTCCCTCTCCCTCTCTCTGGTCTCTCCCTCCCACCCCCTCTCCCTCCCTCTCTCTTTCTCTCAAGTCTCTACCTCCTACCCCCTCTCCCTCTCTCAGGTCTCTCTCTCACTCTCGAGATCTCACTGACTCCCTCTATCTCTCTCCCACTCCTCTCTCTCTCTCTCTCTCACTCCCTCTATCTCTCCCTATGTCTCTCTCACTCCCTCTATCTCTCTCATCCCTCTATCTCTCACTCCCTCCCTCTCTCTCTCTCCCCCTCTCTTAGGTAGGAGGGAGAGTTGAGAGAGAGTGAGAGGGACTAAGAGAGAGAGAGAAAGAGAGTTGAGGGCTTAGGGTTGAGTGTTGAGTGATGAGTGTTTAAGGGTTGAGGGTAGAGGGTATTGGGTTGAAGGTATAGGGTAGAGGGTTCAAGGGTTTAGGGTTTGAGGGTTGAGGGTTGAGGGTTGAGGGTTGAGGGTTGAGGGTTGAGGTTTGAAGGTTGAGGGTTGAGGGTTGAGGGTTGCGGGTTGAGGGTTGAGAGTTTAGGGTTGAGTGTTTAAGGGTTGAGGGTATAGGGTTGAGGGATTAGGTTTGAGGTTTGAGGTTTGAGGGAATAGGGTTGAGTGATTAGGTTGAAGGGTTGAGGGATTAGGTTTGTGGGTAGAGGTTATTGGGTAGAGGGTAGAGGGTTCAAGGGTTTAGGGTTTGAGGGTTGAGGTTTTAGGGTTTAGGGTTGAGTGTTTAAGTGTTTAAGGGTTGATGGATTAGGTTAGAGAGGGAGGAATGGAGGGAGGGAGAGATGGAGGGAGAAGTGGGATAGAGATAAGGATAGAAGAGGAGGGAGGGACAAAGATAGATGAGGGTTGACGATGCAGTGTTTAGGTTAGAGGTTGATAATTGAGGGCATAGGGTTGAGGGTAGATAGTTTAAGGGTTTAGGGTATAGGGTTTATAGTTTAAGGGTAGAGGGTTTAAGGGTTTAGGGTTTAAGGGTTAAGGGTTGAGGGTTAAGGGTTGAGAGTTTTAGGGTTTAAGGGTTGAGGTTTGAGGGTAGAGGGTAGAGGGTTTAGGGTTTAGGGATTAGGGATTAAGGGTTAAGGGTAGATGGTTTAGGTTTTAGGGATTACGATTTACAGTTTAAGGGTAGATGGTGTAGGGTTGAGAGAGAGAGGGGGGGTTGAGGGTTGAGGGTTGAGGGTTGAGGGGTTTAGGGTTTAAGGTTTACGATTTAAGAGTAGAGGGTTTAAGGGTTTAGGGTATAGGGTATAGGTTATAGGGTTTACAATTTAAGGGTTGAGGGTTGAGGGTTGAGGGCTTAGGGTTTAAGGGTCGAGGGATTAGGGTAGAGAGTTTAGTTGGGTTTAAAAGGGTTGAGGGTTGAGGGTATTGGGTTTAAGAGTAGAGGGTAGATAGTTTAAGGGTTTAGGGTTTATAGTTTAAGGGTAGAGGGTTTAACCTGGTTAAGGGTTGAGGGTTTTAGGGTTTAAGGGTTGAGGGTTGAGGATAGAGGGTAGAGGGTTTAGGGTCTAGGGATTAAGGGTTAAGGGTAGAAGGTTTAGGGTTTAGGGATTACAGTTTACAGTTTAAGGGTAGAAGGTGTAGGGTTGAGAGAGAGGGGGGTTTGAGGGTAGAGGGTAGAGGGTTTAGGGTTTAGGGTTTAGGGGTTTAGGGTTTAGGGTTTAAGGGTAGAGGGTTTAAGGGTAGAGGGTTTAAGGGTTTAGGGTAGATGGTAGAGGGTTTATGGATTAAGGGTATAGGGTACATGTTTAGGGTTTAGGGTTTAGGGTTTAAGGGTTGAGGGTAGAGGGTTTAGGGTTTAAGGGTTGAGGGTTGAGGGATTAGGGTAGAGAGTTTAGTTGGGTTTAAAAGGGTTTAAGGGTTGATGGTAGAGGGTATTAGGTTTAAGGGTAGAGGGTAGAGGATTTAGGGTTTATGGTTTAGGGTTTAAGGGTAGAGGGTTTAAGGGTTAAGGGTATAGGGTACATGATTTAGGGTTTAAGGGTTGAGGGTAGAGGGTTTAAGGGTTGAGGGATTAAGGGTTGAGGGTATTAGGTTTAAGGGTAGAGGGCATATAGTTTAAGGGTTTAGGGTTTAGGGTTTATGGTTTAAGGGTAGAGGGTTTAAGGGTTAAGGTTTGAGGGTTGAGGATAAAGGTAGAGGGGGTTTAGGGTTTAGGGATTACAACTTATAGTTTAAGGGTAGAGGTTTTAGAGTTTAGGATTCACGGTTTTATGGTTTAAGAACAGAGGTGTAGGGTTGAGAGAGAGAGAGGGGGGTGTTGAGGATAGAGGGTAGAGGGTAGAGGGTTTATGGGTTTATGGGTTTAGGGTTTAAGGGTAGAGGGTTTAAGGGTTTAGGGTAGATGGTAGAGGGTTTAAGGGTTAAGGGTATAGGGTATATGGTTTAGGGTTTAGGGTTTAAGGGTTGAGGATTGAGGGTAGAGGGTAGAGGGTAGATGGTTGATGATTGAGGGTTGAAGGTTTAGAGTTTAAGGGTTGAGGGATTAAGGGTTGAGTGATGAGGGATTAGGGTAGAGAGTTTAGTTGGGTTTAAAAGGGTTTAAGGGCTGAGGGTAGAGGGTATTGGGTTTAAAGGTAGAGGGTAGAGGGTATTGGGTTTAAAGGTAGAGGGTAGAGGGTTTAGGGTTTATGGTTTATGGTTTAAGGGTTTAGGGTTTGGGGTTTAAGGGTAGAGGGTTTAAGGGTTTAGGGTAGATGGTAGAGGGTTTAAGGGTAGAGGGTTTAAGAGTTAAGGGTTAAGGGTATAGGGTACATGGTTTAGGGTTTAGGGTTTAGGCTTTAAGGGTTGAGGGTAGAGGGTAGAGGGTAGAAGGTTGAGGGTTGAGGGTTGAGGGTTGAGGGTTTAAGGGTTGAGGGTTGAGGGACTAGGGTAGAGAGTTTAGTTGCTTTTAAAAGGGTTTAAGGGTTGAGGGTAGAGGGTAATGGGTTTAAGGGTAGAGGGTAGATAGTTTAAGAGTTTAGGGTTTATAGTTTAAGGGTAGAGGGTTTAAGGGTTTAGGGTTTAACCTAGTTAAGGATTGAGGGTTGAGGATTGAGGGTTGAGGGTTGAGGGTTGAGGGTAGAGGGTAGAGGGTTTAGGGTTTAAGGGTTGAGGGATTAAGGTTTGAGGGTTGAGGGATTAGGGTAGAGAGTTTAGTTGGGTTTAAAATGGTTTAAGGGTTGAGGGTAGAGGGTATTGGGTTTACGGGTAGATGGTTTAAGGTTTAAGGGTTTAGGGTTTAGGGTTTAAGGGTAGAGGGTTTAAGGGTTTAGGGTAGATGGTAGAGGGTTTAAGGGTTAAGGGTATAGGGTACATGGTTTAGGGTTTAAGGGTTGAGGGTTGAGGGTGGAGGGTTGAGGGTAGAGGGTTTAGGGTTTAAGGGTTGAGGGATTAAGGGTTGAGGATTGAGGGATTAGGGTAGAGAGTTTAGTTAGGTTTAAAAGGGTTTAAGGGTTGAGGGTAGAGGCTATTGGGTTTAAGGGTAGAGGGTAGATAGTTTAAGGGTTTAGGGTTTAAGGGTTTTGGGTTTAGGGTTTATAGTTTAAGGGTAGAGGGTTTATGGTTTAGGTTTTACGAATTAACGATTAAGGGTAGAGGGTTTAGGGTTTACAGATTATAGTTTATGGTTTAAGGGTAGAGGGTGTAGGGTTGAGAGAGAGAGATGGGGTTTGAAGGTAGAGGGTAGAGGGTTAAGAGTAGAGGTAGAGGTTTTAAGGGTAGAGGGTAGATAGTTTAAGGGTTTAGGGTTTATAGTTTAAGGGTTCAGGTTTTAACCTCGTTAACGGTTGAGTGTTGAGGGTTGAGGGTTGAGGGTAGAGGGTAGAGGGTTTAGGGTTTAGGGTTTAGGGATTAAGGGTTAAGGGTAGAGGGTTTAGGTTTTAGGGATTATGGTTTACGGTTTAAGGGTAGAGGGTGTAGGGTTGAGAGAGAGAGGGGGGTTTGAGGGTAGAGGGTAGAGGGTTAAGGGTAGAGGGTAGAGGGTTTAGGTTTAAGGGTTTAGGGTTTAAGGGTAGAAGGTTTAAGGGTTTACAGTAGATGGTAGAGGGTTTAGGGTTTAAGGGTTGATGGATTAAGGGTTGAGGGTTGAGGGATTAGGGTAGAGAGTTTAGTTGGGTTTAAAGGGGTTTAAGGGTTGAGGGTAGAGGGCATTAGGTTTAAGGTTTAAGGGTTGAGGGCTGAGGGTAGAGGGTATTGTGTTGAGGGTAAAGGGTAGAGGGTTTAAGGGTTTAGGGTTGACGATTTAGGTCTCCCATCCCTCTATCTCCCACTTCCTCTCTCTTGCACTCCCTCTCTTAGGTCTTCCCACCCACCATAACTAAATAAATCTCTCCCTATCATTTCTCTCTCTCTCGGGTCTCACTCTCTCCCATGCTACCTAGACTAATCTATGGCAATCCAATGCCCTCTCTCACACTCCCTCTCTGTCAAGTCTCACTTACCTCCCAACCTACCTAGACAAATATAATTCACTCCAACCCCCTCTCCCACACTCCCTCTCTCTCTCCCCCTTTGGTATTTTTGTATCTCTCATGTCTCATCCCTCCCAACCCCTCTCTCATTGTCAGGTATTTCCCCCCACTATAACTGGATAACTCTCTATGCCTCTCAAGTCTCTATCATTCTCAAGTCTCAGTCACTACCACACTACCTAGACTAATCTCTCTCACTCCTATAACCTCTCTCTCTATCTCAAGTCTCACTCCCTTTGTCTCTATGGAAGGTGAAGATTTCAAAGCAACACATTTGGCTCTCTCCAAATTTGGCGAGCACCAAATGTTTTTTATCTTGAAATGGTAAAATAGGGGTTGACTCCATGATTCAAGCCCACATGCTTTTGTATTTGTCTGATTCAAAACTTTATTTGACTCAAAAATGCCTTTTTTATGCAATTGACTCCATGTTGTACCAATCTATGCTTGATCCATCACCTTTTTACCACCAATCTGCATGCTAGACAACGTAGAAAAATACATTTTGAAGTTTCTACATCATTATACATTATCTAAGGTAATATATTCATTTTGGTAATATTGAAATTTTTATATTTAGTATATTTTTTTATTTTTGACAATATAAACTAAATTCCTTTAATGATTTTATTAATCATAACAATTGGACATAGAATTCAAAATTGAATTAGATGGGAGTTGCATAAAAAAAATTAATATTTTTGAGTTTGAAGAACAAAAAAATGAAAAAAATGATATTTAATTAACACAAATTTACTTATGAATTCTATTTGCATTGCTTATAGCAGTCCATTACCAGCATGGCTAGTGGAATTCACTCTATTTCAGTTTAGGTAGATGTTTATATTGAGTTTTTTAATTTTGTTTTCACAATTTTTAGACCATTCATTTGATGATTTTTTTAATCTTCATTGTTGCACATAGAATTCAACATTAAATTGGATGAATGTATACATGTAAAAGTTTAACTTTTAGGAGCTTGAAGATATAAAATGGAAAACATGACATAATAGATTCAAATTCATTATTAGTGATGGTTGTGGGAAAACTTTTATTTTCAACTAATTTGGAAAACCTAATAGCTTTTATCAATGTTAATGCAAGTTTCCATTAATTTTTTTGTTCCATAAAAAATTCACCTTCATCACATGTGCTTAGATAAATTAAAGTAAGTTGGCATAGTTGTTAATGCAAGTTTTCATTCATTCATACCATTTGTCTTTCTAATAAATAAAAAAGGGAAAATTTTGTGCAATTGAGAATGCTTAAATACCTCATTTCCAAAGAAATAGAGAATAATTACAAGATATAGAATAAAAAACCCTTCTTTGAATTCATCTTCTTCATGGCTTCGTTGACAATCACAATGTGGTTTTGAGAACAATAAACACAAGATTCTCTAGTTTTCATTTAGGTGGCAGCAACTTGTACCTTGGGTTTGTGATACAAAGCAGGGAGGCAAAACCTTTAACAATCACAATTAGATCATTTTCAAACAATATTCAATCTCAAAAACCTCAATTCAATGCTCAATTTACCAATTCACCTTCACTTCGTTGTAGCATTCACAACAGAGAAAATTGTTCATATCTTCTCAAAGAAAACTCAAACCCACAAACCCTTGACCTTTTCAGACACCCATTAAGTCATTCAAAAACATATCTCAAAAACACACTAGGTCACTTTGGACCAACATCACCAAAATAGTGTTGCTACGCTACCCCAATAGGCCAATTAGGCCACTTTTACAAAGCATCATACCTTCAAACACTTTTCCGATCTCAATTCTCTTTTGATAGACCTTCACCAACCTACAAAACTTCAGATTCAACAAATTTTAGTCACTGAAACCCTCTCTAATGCATCTAAACACTAAAACCTTGCTTTAGGCCTTTCTATCATTGAAACAAGGAGGTTTTATTGAAAATCAACATTCTAGGCCTCTAGCCACTTTGCCAACTCTTCAAAAACACTCAAATATGTTTTCCCATGCTAAAAAAATCAACTCCCTTCCTCTACCATTTCTCTTTCACCAAACTCCCATTCTAAACCACCATTTTCAAGCCAAAATTCACACAAATACCCCTGGGGCAGCATCAAAAATCCATCATAGCCTACTCCTTGCTCAAAATCCCTACTCTAACATCTAACCCTATGGATATGTAATCAACGGTATGGATATGTTTGAAAGTTTATGCATTACTAACTTTTCTTGCGGTATGTTTCATAAAATACATTACTTACTTTTGTTCTATGTGTGTTTGTGAGCATGTAGTATTCAACGTCATGCCGATGAATCGATCGAAGCCTCTAGCACTGGAAGAATGTGCAGTTGGAAATGCAAGGAGAAGATAATAAAAAAATGTAGCTCATGAAGCAAAGGAATTGCAACCCATACATCCAAAAATTCTTGTGGAATCTAAGAGATGTCAAATTAGAGAAACAAAGGGTACAAATGAGGAAATTTCATGGAAGGACAAGAATGGATACCAAATTTGGGGGCACATAATCAACCATAGGTGAAGTTCAATGCAAATCTCCAGTTTAAGACACATCAGCAAGAACATGTGGTTTTCTAAGTGCATTGGAAATCACATCTCCAATTGAAGACACACCATCAACAACATTAAGTTTTGAAAGTACATCAAAAAACACATCTCTATTTTAAGGCACTCCACATATGACATCTCAATTTGGAGGTACAACATCATTTACATGTCAATCTCTAGGTATGTCATCAATTACACCTTTGATTGAAGGTACACGATCTATCCTCGATGTTGTTGACCTTCCTAATGTTGACACAAATTTACATTTGAGAACTCCTCCTAGAGTTTTGCATAGAAAACCTACATTTTTTATTGATGTTGATTCCAATGTTTTGAAATGGATGCCTAATAAGTTTCCAAAATGTACATGTCAAAGATATGCACAGAGGATATGGAGTTTTTTTTTGTGAAGCTAAGTGAGGGTGGAAGATGCCAACTATTTGTTGAAATGATGAGGCGACTCAAATTTAGGCCCACCATGAAGGATCTTGGGCTAAGAGTTTTGAATGACTCAAGTGAAAATTCCATTGTAAAGAACTTGATGAGTGCATACAATAGTGTGGGTTCTACCTCACGCATGAAGGATAGTTATGCCACATGACGTGTGATGAAAACAACACTGTTAAGAAGTCAAAAAAGGAACAAGGTGAACCTTAAAAAGGCAAGTAAGTCTTTTAAAATAAGTAGATCATCTCTAATGAGAGCCAAAGGAAGGCGTGAAAGAGTGGAGGATCCAAGTAGCAATGAGTTATGGGCATTCTCGGGTAGAGTGCCACGAAAAGGTAAAATAATTGCTCAAGGCTTGAGATATTTAATAGTGAATTATTGGAAGGATAACACAAGGATCTATCCTAATCAAAGATATGTTTTAAGAAGGAGAATTGGTAGTAAAATCTATGAGCCACATCCAAAGCATTATTTGGATACCACTCAAACTCAATTTTTTGCTGATTTTGTACAAAAGTTTCTTGAAATTAAAATATGTCAAAGGTATTTTGAAATGCTAAAGCCTTTTTATGTCAAAATAAATCACACACACACTACTTTTTGTAGAGTTCATATTGAGTTTTCTAACCATTATGATGTTTATCGACATATATGTGTAGATATGCATACTGACAATGTTTTGTAGGAATGTAACATAAGGCCTCCACCTAAATCCTCAAGGGAATTCTTATCTTCCATTTTATGTGAAAGAGAAGATGGTCAATTTTTTTGCAAGTCATGTTTGGATGACACATGTGATCATTGTGGTGGCATGCAACATTTGCCAATTTTCCAACACATGGCTAGTACACACACAATTGGAGACATAATTGTGGAATTTGGAAAATACAAGATAGTGGCATGCAGTCTAAAGGATGGGAAAGAAGCAAAGAAGTGTGAATTGGTTAGTGATAAGATTCCAGTGTATCAGTTTATGGGAATTTTTCATGATCAAGTGGTCTATGAGTATGCAAGGCATACACACATAGCACAATGGTTGGACTCACAGTTCAAGTTATGCAAGGACATGTTTCCACTTCGTAGCATCATTTCAGATGTTGACTTCATGGAGAACTACACACTACAACCACAAAATGAGGTGCAATCATAGTACTACAACTCCATGTAGATTGCTATATTTTTGCATATAGCATTCATTCATGCAAATGATAGTACAAAGGAAAACAAGAAAGTATTGAGGGAGTATCACTTGTACATCAGTGATGATCACACACATTCTACAGAGTTTTTCCAAGGTTGCTTTTAGATGTTCTATGTTGATCTGGCTAGTAGGGGCATATCATTCAGTCAACATATCATATGGTCAGATAACTGTACATCACAATTCAAGAATGCCAGAATGTTTTACTGGATGAGTAGGATGCATAGCATCAGTGGTGTTCAACATATGTGAAACTTCTCATATGTCGGTCATGGAAAGGGGGAGCATGATGGAGCAGGTGGATGTATCAAAAGAGCCATAGCACAAGAAGAGTTAAAGTACACAAACATTGTAAAGCTGACAGATGCAAGATCAATTGTCTAGTGGTGCAATCATGCAATGGGTCCAGGTAGTGAATGTAATTCTTTAGTTTATATATTTTTTCATTTAGTAGATGATACTAACATTGGAAAATATGAGGATTGTTGTACATTAACAGGATCGAGTGAGCGAAACTCTTTTAGAAGCTCCAATGCACGAACCTCTCATTTTTCACACAATAGATAAGGGTTTATTGAAAAACCCATCTCCAAGGATCATGTGACCTTATCACCACTTAAAAAACCCTTGTTTAAGCTTGTACATGCTTAATAATCCTTAATATTATACTGCCCCCAAACTTGATCCACTTTTACTCTCTAAAACCTCAATTTTCCTTTCAAAAATGCACTTCTCTCAATTAGGGCTTATGCCCAAACATACACATGACCTCCCCAGTACTTGAAAACCTTAAAACACATGAAACCCCACTAGATCTCACTAAAACCATCTGGTTCTAGCCTTATTCAAAACATATTCTTCAATCTGCTACTTCAACCAATGCCTTTTAGGCCTGAATTCATGCATTTCCATAGGGGCAGTGTAGAAAACCTCCTAAAATATCCTTTCCCAAAAATAATTTATTATTCCTACACCTAAAACTATTCTAATCAGGCCCATTCCATTGAATTATAGTATGTACAGTAGGTGGAATGGCCTTTTATATCATCCTAGGCCTCAAAACCCTTAAATAAACCCTTAAACAATCACTCTTAGAAAATGAGTTCAATCTCCCTTAAAATGCAAGGTAAAACCCTCAAACCAATTAAAATTTGAAGGTATAAAATTTATGAAACAATACCAAATAAAATAAAATAGAAAGATACATGTACAAAGTTGTACAGTCCCACTAAACAAAGATTTTTCTGGAAATTACAGAATTTTGAGAACCTTTCAATATTTTTATTCAATCAAACTTCATCAAAAACAACTCAACGAGTTCCAAAAAACTTTTTAAAGACTTATCCATGAAAACCAATCGAATCAACCTCCTCAACTACCTTTCCAACCAACTTGACCGTTGGCCTTCCCTCTAATTTCAAATTTTGCACTTTACACTATTTTGGAATGACAACATTTTTAATTTTAACATTTACAATATGACCCCACATTGACTCTAAGACTAAAAAGTCATTTCAAAATGGCCTAACATGGCCTTATTTGACAACATCTTGAAACATTCATCCTAACTAGACTCAACTCACAAAATGGAGGACAATGTGCTCTGCACCATATTCCCTATTGGTGTTTGATGTCACATGCATTTACGGCTGTCATTGATCCATTTGTGACTGTAGGCAATACTTAAGTTTGTCAAAGTTTAAGAAAAGAACAACATTGGTTGTTGGTGCAAGTGTTCAGTGGTACGAGAAACATCGATTGCTGGTGCATTTTCTAGTTCTCAATCTTCTCCTTTTCCATATTGTAGATTTCTCAGATTCTTATATGCTACATGTTTTATGTTAATTATGTCAGTGATATATTTAAAATTTATGTACGATCATCGAGAGATGAGAAAGTAGAAAAATATGGGTCACATCACCATTGAAGGACCTTCAACCGACCTACTTATAGCATGCATGAAGGTGATAGTAGGTCTTGTCAAGTGTATGACTAACATTATTCAGTTATTGCTCTTTTAATGATTTTTATGTGAGTCCATGTCTAAGATTGATAGGCTTTTGCAAGGTTTTTATGGACCAAATTCCTATGAGAGTACACAACCATGGAGAGGCTACTACCCATGTTTTTCCAAGGGAGTAGGGAATGTACATGTTTTGAAGCATTTTGGAATGCAAATAACTGGGCCACCTGAGGTGGATTGGAGATAATAAACTAGGCAACAACTCCTTTTGTTTCTTCTTGTACAATATATTTCATGATTTGGGCTACAAATGGGAGGATTATTTCCCTGGATGTATTGCTACAAGTATTAAAAAATGGGAAGATTTTCAAGATGTTCTTCCTTCAATATTGTAATATTTGTTATTGAATTAGTGTATTTTTTGATATACAAAAATTATGAGAAATTAATATATACAAATGTGTATATTCCTTAATATATGCCTCAATTAAATGTGTATATTACATTTAAAATTAGTTGTAATGCTTCATGGTTTACATTTAAAGTTTTCTTCAAGGAAAAGCATGTGGATTTGTGACAAAGAATGGAAAAATGTCTTATATAATTGTACAAAGGAATATTTTATTGCCCCTACCTTGTCAATCCTACTGAATTGGAAAGCTAGTGAGATCATTGGCTTGCCAATTCCGTACGGTTGACAAGGTAGGGGCAGTGTATGCCTCATAGAAATGGGGTCTCACGGTGATGAGATCATTGGCTTGCCAATTCAGTGGGGTTGACAAGCTAGGGGTAGCATATGCCTCATAGAAATGGGGTGTCACAGTGATTTGTTGATATGGATTTAATAGATGATTAGACAAATATGTGATAGTGTCTTAATTCATTGCAATGTTTTGTGATGCTCTTTTCATTTTTTTCATGTGGATGGTTGAAGTTCTATTAGGATTATTAAAGAATGTCATCATAGTTAAAAGAAACTATGAGACACTTGTCTCATAACTCCCATATTCCCTCCAACATCATAATAAGTAAAGAATCCTTCTAAGACCTTTTTCCTTATGGTCTTTGTGAGCATTGTGAGAAGTGGCTTCTTCTCCCAAATTTCACTTCACCTTGTGAAAGAAATACCATTTAGGATACCTATTGTTAATAATGTGGCTCAGTGGAATGAGTCCAAACATATTAGGACAGGGAAAAATTTAGTGGCGAATTCTAGGAATTGGGAAAATTGACATTGACAAATTTACCATATCCAATAGGGTATTCAAATCACCTGGATTTCATGAAATATCGTTCCAATGCATGTCCATTCGCCAATGGTTTTTTTTTTTGAGGCATGTTTAGGCAATAAATTCACCATAACAGACTACGCGTTTCCAATGGATCGATTAATATTTTCACTTGGAATCCCAGGGAGCATGTCATAAAACACCAACATATTCGCCAATACCATTAAAACAAAATTATATGAGGACACCCATTTTGACAATTAAAATTTAAAAATTGTTGCTAGTGAAGACCCATTTCACCAATTAAAATTTATAAATAGTTGCTTATGAGGACCTATTTCGCTAGTAATATATAAAAATAATTACATTTGAAGACACATAACAGCTAAAAGAGAACTATAACAACAAAGTAAATCAAACTAGAATCTTAACTTATGAGTGAAGACTCATGAAACATGAGAAGAAATCCAGAAATGCACCAATGGTCAATGTATTTCTATTACAATTTCTGCAACATGTCTTTACAACTCAACTCTCTTAAAATGAGAGGATGAGATCCCTATTTATAGTTTTCAACAAATAAAATGAGTGGTCAAGATTCAATTCCATTGTGTGGCCAAGATTCACTTTACAATAGGGTTTTACCTACCCCCAAATATTTTACAATTTAAAAATACAATTTTGTCTTTTCCCTATTTTGTCCTCTAGTGATGGCACTGTAGCATTTTGTCTTTTTGCTGATTGCTCTTTGCCACAACTACTCCTTTAGGGATTCTTCATTAACAACAAGGTTTCCCTCCTACTTTTTCAAAGCTGCATATTCTATGAATTTCATAACCACCAACCGAAAGTTTTTGACCTTGATGATGTCGCACCTCAACATCTGGTAACTCCATTCCTTTGAATTATTGACAGGATTTTCCCAGTCCTCTTCGTATTTGGAAACATGTTCCTTGAATAGATCGGATTGGGAGAAAGATCGAGCAACAAAGCTCATAAAATTTGTGGTGACCTCGGTTGACATTCCATCCTCCATCCTCCTTTAGAAGTAAGGCTTTATGCTTTCTGGATTGATCTTGACAGCAGGCACCTCATACCCTGTCATTATCTTCAAGTAACAAAAACAATCCCCCTGGCCTCCTTGGAAAATTCAATATCAGTAGTTAATTACTCAAGGACCTGTTCCAACCTCTCCTTCCAGTGATTGAAGTCTCACTTCCACACATCCATTAACCAGTAGTCATCGTCCTTGAAGGAAAACTCCTTTTCCCAAACCTCACTTGGCAGTGCGAGGATAGCCTTGATTTTTGGGTAGGCAACCTTATACTTCTTTGGGAACTCATCGCAGATTTGCCTCGTGCCTTCAAGAGACAATTTCACTTCTAGGAACTTGTTTGTTGTTTGGACAACCAAATTGATGCCTGTATTCCCAATGTCCAAGACCTGCTGAAACCATTTTTCTATGGTCTTATCCAAGTTCCTCCTACTTTCCAACTTGTTGATTTGTTCTTGGGATAGAAACTACGGTGAGGCTAATGATATGGTAAGCTATTCCTTCGGAGATGACCATTGTTGAATATAGGCTGTCAAATCAACCACCTATGCCTTGAGCTCTTCCTTCAAAACTTTATCTTGTTGAATTAGGTGCACCACTGTGGTGACTGATTCCCGGAGGTGGTCAAACTTTTGTTCTCTGGTGGCCATTCCCAAGTCAATAGTGGAGATGTTGTAGCTTACCCTTGTTCTCCCACTACTGGTGTAGATATTTATAAAACCCTAGATCTAGAGGCATCCATCGTTATCTTAGATCTGATTCTAGGTTTCTTCTTTTTCTCGGTACCTATCTGAGCTCTAGTTAGTATTGCCTCCAGTCTTGCTTTTAGATCTTTCTATGCGGGAGTCTTCTTTTCAAGCTATCTTTCTAGCCAGTTAGGCATTAGGGGACCTTCCTTGGGTGATTCATGTTGATCCCTGCTATCCTCTACTCTGCATTCGATGGCCCTATCACTGAGGGTCTCTTGCTCAATTCTTATATCTTCCTTCTCCTCATCATAATCCTACATGAGCATTATGCGTTTGATAGGAGATTTGGTGGGTAGGTGTTTATCAGGGTGGTCCTCCCTCTCAACATCCTTTTCTTCTTCATCTTGGTCATGCCCATGCTCTTCGAGCTTATCTTATTGTTTCCCTTCGTCGAAGGATGTCTCTTCATTGTGCTCAGGTTTTTGATCTTGTCTTTCCGCAGGAGACCCACTACCCTCAGTCTCTAGAGCAGCAACTTTTTCTTCCACCGTAGGCTGCCCCTCAACCTCTTTGTCTTCTATTTCTTTGATTTTCTTGGCCCATTCAGCGTCAAGCTTCGGATCAGCCATTTCCTAGATTATGTCTGTCCCCAGACCCTTACTATCATCACTGGAAGATTCATAAGCCACCTCATCAATCACCTGATGTTTGTATATTGGGTGCTCATGATACTCACATTCCTCATCTTCTAGCCTCTCCATTGCCTCTAGTTGTTGTTGTTTTAGCTCATCAAATATTTGCATTGTAGCCTCCATTCTAGGTGGTTTCATAGGAGGAGGGAGAGTTGGGGTGTTAACCATTTCCTGGGCGATTGCAGCTTGCACCATTGGATTTGCAAGCATTCTCGAAAGTTCAGATGTCACATTTTGCATATACTTGACAAAGGACTCCGGGAGAGCGAGGGTAAGCATTGTAGTAGTAGTGACAGTGGTGGATTCATCCTTCGCCACTACCTCCCCAATCTTTTCATCCTCCATGTCTCCTTCCTTTCATGGTACTTTCACAAATCATCCACTATATCTCCTTTTTCCTGTGGCATGCACACCTTGCCGATAAATACATTCTTTACATTCCTAGTCATTCTGAGGTTATGGGTATCACACTGGCCACTAATGGTGTCCTTAGACTACTGACCTTGATCCTTGATCTGATCTAGGTCAAAGATTTGTTCAAGTTGGGCCATCCCCCTTGGGATGGTGTTGGTATTCAAATTGATGACCCCTTCTATATCCAAGTTAGCCTCTTGAGGTTCAACCTTGTCTATTATTTGAGTAGCGAACACATAAAAAATGGTGATAAAATCCAGGATGTGTTTTTCATCATTGAATACCTGGAAGTTGGCTACATTGTTAGGCATAGATGGAACGGAGGTAAGTTCCACAATGAATCTTTTGAGGCCCAATAGGGACAGTGGTTGTAGCGTTCTTGCAACCTGCGCCAAGGTATTGGTGGTATGATTTCAAGAACGCAAGATCAATTGGATATTGAATGCATCCAATCCCTCCAGTAGATCCCATACCTAGTGCCTGTAGCTAGCGAGTCTTCGATCATAACAGGAATAAAGCTTCCTGACCTGCTTAATGACCAACTCTGAATCCTCGAACACTTGGAGCATTTTGACACCTTTTCTTAATGCCATTAGGAGTCCCACCAACTAGGCAACAAGAGCTCCTAAAAATTCATTCTATCTCCCAAACTGCACTGATCTTGCACACATTTTACCATGAAGTTTTGGAAACCGTCCAACAATCCAAGACTATCATCCTCTCTTGATTCTTCATCATCCGATTCTATCAGCACTTTAGTGCTCTTAGAGGTGTTGGCCAAGTTAGCAGGTGGGCTGCAGAGTACGAGGAAGACCTCACTTGTTCCCTCTTCTTCAAAGTATTCCTCATCATTCAGGTATGATACTGGGGAATAATTCCCCAAATCTGTTTTAGGAAACAATACCTCATTTGTGTTGTATTTTGTGATCATAAATTTCATACATGGCTCTCAATCAATCTGAATTTGATTCGGCATTCCTTTCCATGGCAACCACATGTGCGAGTAGTCAGTCGTAACGTATCCATTCAATGCCCTTATGAAATCCCTTCCTAGGATTATGCCATATGTATCTAGGATATCAACCACCTGAATATCTATGTTCTGTTGGATCCGGGGATCATCAAAAATTTGCATAGGTATTCTATTAATTTATCCCACTATGTTAATCTTAGACTTGTCCAGTTGTGCTACCTTGCACCGAGAAGGAGTTGGCATTATTCTGAGTTCTTTGCACATGCTCAAGGGTATAAGATTAGCAAAGGCTCCCAAATCTAGCAAGCAATTGTGGAGGTTCTTCCCAAACACGCAGATGGTGGTCGAGAAAGGGGGAGTTCTGAATCTGCCCAGAAAAAGTCCTCCTGAGACATCCACCTGATCAACCTAACCCTTGTCTTCATCATGGCCCTTGCTTTGGGTTTGTGTCTGATCCATCTCCTTGGAGGATTGCTTGCCTACTTGTTGATTTACAAGGGATCAACCTTCTTATTGAAGACATGTCGAATGATGGGCTCACTTTGTGAGTCTTCGAAGGAGACCCTCTTAGCAGGAGTTTCTGGAGTGGATCCGACTGATGGAGTCTTGTTTATCATTCTAAAAAAGGTCTTTCTCACGACTGGCACCTTGAGTAGCTCAAAGGCGGACACACTTAGCTTCACCTTTTTAAATTCTTTAGCAATATACTCCCCCATCTGCTCAACCTCCTGATCATAGGAAACGTTTTGGGAGGAGTTGGTAGGTTGGTTTGGGTTATGGTTTTGTTGTCTATTCTTATTGAAGTACCATGTGGGTACATGGGGAAACCCCAAATTATTGCTCACCTTTGGGTCAGGGGGAGTGTTGAAATTGTTAGGCGGAGTGGAGGTCGTAAAAGGACCTCCAGCATGACCATCGACCTACCTATTTCTTAGGTCATAAGGGGTAGTTCTTTGATGAAAAATGTGGACTTCATCTTCCTTAGGCTCCTCTTCATCCTCATTAGGACCATTATCTACAAAATCAAAAAGTTGAGCCAAAGGGCTTTCAGAGCTTACCTCCTTCGCCTTGTCGTTGTTGTTCGTTGTGGGGCCCTCTTGCTCTGACGTGTTACATTCCGATTTTGGGAAAGGAGTCTGATTCACTACCAGCACTGCAGAGTCATAAGGGTCGGACGAGACGATGTCTCTGCACCCCGATTTGTCCACAACATTTTAGACCTCCACCTGGAAGATGTTAGCAACAGTCTGGAATTTTGGGCAATCCAGTTCAGAGTGCCTACTTGTTTTCTGTATGTGACACCAACCAAACAAGGCGGCCTCAGCCAAGTAAACTCTGCTCGTAGTGTTCTCATTGCCACTAGGCTGGTCAAGGGGCATGGGGATGCCACCATTGTTGGACCTCATATTCAATGTCCGATTTTTCTTTTGGAAAGGCCTCATGTCGACGTTTTGACCCAAGTTCTAATTTTTGTCATAATTTTTCCCAAACAAAGTGTTGGCATCCCAACTGTCTCGAATTTCACGATGATCTCGATTGTTGCGGTTAAGGTTAGCCTGGATGCTTTTATGTGACACTTGCAGCTGGTTGTTCTGATTCCTCAAGTGCATCATTTTTGTGGACATTTTCTTGATCATCTCAGTGAGCTCATCAATCCTGTCCTTTTTGGTATTGTTTGGCTATGAAGCTGAATTCTAAAGGAATACGGGTTGTACAACCAATTGATTTTGATGAGTGAATGGGAATTTAGATGCTTGGAGGTACGTCGACATCTGGGACGGATGAGAATGGGTGTGCTACTACTAGGGCAACAAGTAGTGGGGAACTAGAGGTGCTTGACTCATTGGCTGCCCAGGGTGTGAGACAATGGGCAGCTGCGGTACCGGATTTAGAAGGGGTGTTTGATGCTGTAAGGCTTGAGCAAGCCCTTGAATCTGTGTCAGATGTGCAGTTTTCCTGAGAGAAGGAAGTGGACAAGAAATGTTCTTCCCCAGATCTGTGCTAGCAATAATGGCCTTTGCGTACACATCCACCAACCTAGCAGGCAGTGGTCGCATCCACTTTACCAGAGCCGAAGTGAGGTTATCCAGTGCTGCATAATAAACAGGAAAAAGAGCAGCGTTGTTGAAAAAGTACGGGGATTGTAGCCAAGTGTATGCTTTGTGGAAGCGATCATTAAAAGAGTTGATTGGTTCATTGATCTCCCTTTGAACTGACATGAAGTGCCTATATGAATCCGTAGGGCTAACCGGGGTCTTGAACTTCAGCAGGAAAGCATCCTTCAAAAGAGTCAAAGTATTGATAGTTCTGTCGGGCAAGTTGGCATACCAGTAGAATGCCTCCTCTTTGAGAGAGTAGGGAAAGATCCTGCAAGCCACATCTTTATATATAATATGCATAGTTTTCAAAGCAATTTCAAAGATCCTTACATGTTCCTTCATAGTCCTCTGTGGGTCTCGAGCATTGAATTTCGTGAAAAAGCTTTCATAATTCTTTGGCATATCATGATAGAAATTGAAGTCCAAAGGGGATGAGTTATTACCCAACCAAGCCATGGGAGGGGGTGGTGGAGGCGGTTGTGCCATTTTGAATGGTGGTTGTAAAGGGACAACAACAACCCACGAGACAACAATAAGGTTTGAAACTGTGATTGGCTGAAAGGCAACGTTCAGCTCAAACAGAGTGGTAGCCTAGAAGGATGTTTGAAACGGATGGATGGAAGATGGTGCTACCGAAGATAAAGGGGAAGACGAAGGTGAAAGGGAAGTGAGCTGGTCAGGTGAATTGGAGGTGGATGCTTCCCTTCGTTTAGCTCTTTTAGCTCGGATAGGGGGGTTGTAATTCCTTAAATTCCCCTTTGTTCGGTGTAGACCTCAAGATTCGGTGAAATCTCTTAGGGGAGAAAGACCCGATTCGATCCAATTTTGTTTCCAAAAGGCCCTCCTTCTAGTGCCAGTTCTGTTGAGAAGTGCATAAAAACACCATCAATAGGTTGAAACTTGAGTAATTTATGATATTAACTTTAAAAAATAAACATGACACATGTGTTTTAAAGTTGTTTTAAAATTTTGTGCGCTAGGATTGGCATCAAGGCCAAGGGGTTGGTAACTTAATGTTGCAAAGGACTTGAAAAAGTCTCACCGTGTGCTGACCCTCTCACTTAAAAAAAATCAATTGATAGTTGACACTTAGCAGTACAAAGTGCTTTAAATGCTTTGTTTCTCGAAATTGGAACATTAAAGTGAATGAAATATCTTCGATCTACAAGTTGCAAATTCTTAACTGTTGATTTTTTTAAATCTAATGGTTATAGGGTGATTCTGAAGGTTTAAGTTGGCAAGCCCATCACTCTTTGCATTTCATTACGAAATGCAACTACAACCATACATCAAATGTTCATCCAACGGTTGAAACTTGAGTAATTTATGATATTAACTTACAAAAATAAACATGACACATGTGTTTTAAACTTTTGTGCACTAGGATTGGCATCAAGGTGAAGGGGTTGGTAACTTAACATTGCACAAGACTTAAAAAAATATCCCCGTGTGCTGACCCTCACAATGTCTCACTTAAAAATAAATCACTTGACACTTAGTAGTAAAAAGTGCTTTAAATGCTTCTTTTCTCAAAAATTCAAAATTGGACATCCCTTAATGGCACCTTACAATTCATTAAATGAGTTGATACTTTGAAAGTTGTGCATCCCACCGAGGTTGCCCAATCGCTGAGAAACAAAAATTTATAACCATTTGTATGGTAATAATATCTCAACCATTGATTTCTAGAAATCTAACGGTTCTAGTGTTATTCCAAAGGTTTCAAATCACAAGTCTAGTGCTTTAGAGATTTACTTCCGGACTGCAACTACAGTCATCCATCAAAAATTCATTGAATGGTCCCTATGATTTTTCGTTGGCGTATCCATTTATTTTGCCACTAGATTTTTTTATTATTTTGAGATTCTTTTTAATTCACCAATGAAAATATATTTTTTGCTTTGAAAAAAGGTTTTAATCGCCAACAATTTTATTTTTTCCATTTTGAAAACAAGATTAATTCGCCAATGGAAAAAAATTTCTGGTTTGAAAAATGGTTTTAATCGCCAATGAAAAATATTTTATTCGATTAAATTTTTTTCAATTCACTAAGAATTTCCATGGACTTCCAGGGATTATAAAAGATTCGCCAATTGGGATTATTTTTTTCCCCAAAAAATGAAAAAATTTGCCAATAAAATTAATATTTTTATCGGGAAGTATACAAGATTCGCCAAGATTTTACACCTTTTGGGGTTTCTTAAAGTTTTTCATGTATTAAGATTAGAAGTAAATGTAGGAGTTTGAGTAGGGAATAAGTTTTGATGAGGTTTTGATTGCTACCCCCATTGAATTTTTTTAGTTTATGTTGTGAAAGTAATGGCTCCAAGTTGAAATTCATTTTAAATGCACTCAAGAAGGTTTTAGATCAGTTCAAAAAGTGTGTGTAGACCTTTTACAAGGTGTTTGAAGCCTTAGAAGAGTAGGGGAGGCGAATTTGAGTTTTTGGGCATGATGCCCTAGTTGACAATATTATGCATTTGAGTGAAAATTGGTGTTTATGAGAAGGAAAGTGTGTAAACACTTGAGGAAAAAATCACTCAGATTTCCAAACTTTGTTCCAACACTTTCAACAGGTTTCAAAACCTCAGAATCAACTATTTTGATCAAGGGAAACAATCACAAATTCACCAAAGCATCAAACCTTGTTCTAGACCATTTCAAGCTTGTACAATGAGGGTTTATTGAAACTATGTTCTCCAAACCCTATTTGACCCTATGAAGCTTATTCCATCAACACCTCAAAATCATTGTTCAAAATATCATCCATCAAAAAACTCAATTCAGTGACTCAAAAACAAGAAAACCAGGCAAACTTTCAAAATAGTGACATTTCTAGTTTGGCGCATAAACTTCCTGTTTTGGTGTGTTTATCCCATATTTCAAAGCATAAGATTTTTGTTCTAACGCATTCAACTGACATTCTAGCACATATAGGCCCTGTTCTGGCACATTTACCTCATCTTTCAATGCATATACAACCTGTTTTAGCACATTCACCTGATACTCAAACAAAGAAAAAAGTTGCACTTCTGTCTGACAACTAGAATCATATTTAGGGACCCTTTTCAGAGCATAAATCATTTCTCATCAAAAAATTGGTTTAAACTTGAAGAAATTGTCTTTTGCAAGTGCAATCCCTTTAACTAAACTTAGATCAAACAACTTAATGTGCCCAATCACCTATCTCATCTCTGATTGTTAGCTGAGTTTCATTATCAGGATCTATCATCCTTTATCATGAAACAAACGTTGTACATTAGATTTAGCCTAGTCTCATCAATAGGATCTATCATCCTATTTGAATTAGGTATTTCATTGGCACTCCCAAAACAAAGATCAAAGTATAGCAAAACTCTATCACTTGCATGACTGTTTTAACAAGAGCTCAAAAGCAAAAACTTAGAGAAAAAGAAACAAAAACCCAAACCATCATGGAAGAAGGAGAAGAAAATCCTTATCATAGATTTCATCAACCTAAAACAGATGAGATAACTGATGAGGACATTCAACAAGCTCAACAAGACCCTAAATTTCACAAATTCATGGAAAAAATTATAGAAAAGGATGGAGAGAAATACTTTCTGATGCTGGAAAATCAAGGTGCTAAACTACCCAATGATTTTGACGTCAACCAATTGAAGGAATCTCCCAAGAAAATAGAAGCTAACTCACGAATCAAAGATCCATTGAATGCTTTAACTCAACACATGCAAGATCTTCAACAACAAATCCTAGACATGCAAAGGGGAACAACAAAGAAATATCTATTGCAGGACATTTGTCCTTATCCATTTGACATAAATATGATCATGATACCTTTTCCACCAAATTGTGAATTGCCAAGATACGAAAAATACAATGGAAAAACTGATCCTCAAGATAATGTAAAATAATTATGCACCATGAGTTTAGAATTTGCACATGAAGAAACCTATCTAATGAGATTATTTCCAAGAAGTTTGGGTGGTCAAGCATGGAATGATTTTCAAAACTCCCACCGGTATTAGATCATTTGCGGAGCTATTAAATGAATTTATCTCCCAATATTCATACAACATTCAACATGAAATAACCATGAAGGATCTCTGTAACACAAAATAGAAAAATGGTGAACCGTTTCTGACATTCTTACAAAGATGGAGATGATTATTTGCTAGATATGCCCGTATGATACCTGAGAAAGAAAAGATGTTATCTTTATTGATAATCTCAACAACGAGATGAGTTATAGACTCCAATTGCAGTGTCCACCCAGTTTTGAAAAGATGATTGAAAATGGACTTAAGATTGAGGAAGCCTTGGTTAAAAGAGGAGTATTGAAAATCTATAATGAAGGAACAAACTCTTCTAACCATCATAACAACAATGACAAATCCAAATTCTGGACAAGAAATAAGAATTTTGGTAATGATGGTGTAGTTGAAACACATAAAGTAAAACCAGTCTTCAATTTATCAAGTACTACACCCAAAAACAATCAAAACAACAATGAATCAAACAAACTTACAACTAAATTCCCTTCATTTTCACTTGTTTTCTCTTGGCTAAAAGACATCAAACACCAAATCTTGCTTCAAAACTTTTACCAAACCCCAAAAAAACTTCAATCATCATGATTTTGATTGAATCAAAGCAAAAACACTTTTAGAAAACTCCGAAACAATTAATTAATCCAACTCATCTAACTTTCACCAACTCTTCCTCAAAGAAACTCAATTTCACAAGCCACAAAGACACCACAAATGGAACTATAAACCAATAAGCTCAATGATTTCATAAAACAACTTGAACATCATATTTTAAGATAGGATCAAACCATCAACAGTCTAATAGATCAATTCTTCCAACCTTTACACCCTAAACACTCATTTTGCTTGTAGTAGTCCATTATGAGAAAAATGGATAAATCTCCTAATCCACATTGATTCACCTTAGACAATGTACATTTTTAGGGACCCATTATTGCATAAATCAACATACCTCAACAACATGTATACTTTTTTTGGAAATTATAATAGAATAATTGACTGTCCTACGACAAATTGCACCAATTAGGTCAAATTTGTAAAGAAAGTACCCAAAAAACAACTCCAAACCATAAAATAACCTTGAGAAACATTGAAACAGGTTTCAAAACTTCCAAATCACCAAATTTTAGAGATTGGAAGACTCATTAAGACCCCAAGCATCAAAACCCTCATTCTAGGCCATCTTAAACCAAGCAAAATAGGGTTTTAGTGGATCTATGCTTTCCAAACCTCTTGCCACCTTGCCAGTTATTCAAACATGCTAGAAAATTTCTACACATGGTAAATTAACTATCTCCCAACCTTCTTCTCTACAATTTCTTCAAACTTCAACTTGTAGGCATCACTTTATGCATGAAAAACACAAAAAAATTGTGAGGGCAACAACATAAACCTTGAAATATAACTTCCCAGTACCTACACCCATGAAAACAACAAAAAAAAACCTATCCTAACCCATTCCACTGAATTCCTAATCCTACATCGGTGGAATGGTTGCCATATACAAATTAGACTCTCAAACCCTTGTTTTTTAGGGTTACAGGCAGTTTCTTGAAAAATCTACTCTTTACCCCTCCAAACTTAATGTAAGTCCTTCAAAACACTTCCAAAAAGAATCTAACACCTTATTATATGAAATATAATTAATATTATGGCCTATGTAATACTACACTGACTGTACAAGGTCTGAAATCAAAAGATAAAATGTTGAAAATGCAGATAAGAGTACTTTTACTGCAAAAATTGTTCAAGATACAATGTACCCATCCTTTGCTCACCCTCACAATGATTTAAATAGATTTTTACATCAGTCGTAAAAAATTATGCATCATCTTCAACTGAAAAACAACATGACCCTTCATCTTCTTTTTTTTACAACTTGTTTTGCAATTTTGCAACTTTTTGCATTTTTGTAACAAAATGACTTTTTTTTTGCAATTTTAACTTCCTTGACCACCTAAAGACCTATTTGTGAATTAATTAAATTAGAATGGGTCCATACATGACATTACATACATTTCATGGAGATAATTCAAATTTCACAAAATTGCCTATTGGAGGAAAACAATGCACAAGGTGCTCTTGCACCACATAGCTTGTTCGAAATCACCTGTTTTAGGATTTTAACCATAGCAGAAAGGTAGTGAACTATTATGATTTGACAAAAAAACTCTGAGAATCCATCACTTTCTTGAAAGCACTTGTTGTAGGCTCTTAGCCATAGTAGCAAGACAATGAACTGTTTGATAAAATGCTTTGGTAGACATGTATGAAAAATGTGGTAGCATAGACAAGGTAGTAAACTGTTTGAAAAAATTCCTCAAATAAATGTGGTCTCATGGTGATGGAATACCATGAAAATCCAGGGAATTTTCTTGTCATAGCATTCCATCACCATGAGACCACATTTCTTTGAGGCATTTTTTCAAATAGTTCACTGCCTTGTCTATGTTATGGTGTAGGAGCACCGTGGTTTGAATTTTGCAAATAGGATTCCTAGTTTGGATTTTTGAGTGTTTTAAGGAATTTTGATGTAATAAGGCCATGATAAGGCCATTTATGTTGTTCTAGAGTCATTTTGAGGTTATTTGAGGAAAAATGTAAAAAGTTGAAAAAATTGATAAAAGTTGTCAATGCAAAAATGCAAAATTGCAAATTTAGGAAGTTGAAAGGTCATTTTGGTTTGGGGAATTTTAAAATTCAGTTATGTTTGGTTTGGGAGGTTTTTTGTGTTTAAAAGGCTTTGTAGACATTGTAAAAGGTGGCTGATTGAAGAAGATTCAAAATTTGAATATCAAAGGTGGCATTTTCTTGCGTTTTCTCTGCATTTTCTGTTTTCCAGACCACTTTATGGCTCATACATGGTGATTATTGCTTTGAGATGAATTGGAATAGATAGTAGAAGGAGTCTACTTTCACTTTCAATCGGTTTTGTTAAATTTCATAAAGATTTGTGGGTTTTAGAGGTCTTTTTCTAGAACTGCTTATGTAAATTCATTTTAAGGGCTTTGAGTGTGTAAAAATGAATTTTTAGCCATTCCACCCATGGTATCCTACTGTAAATCATTGGAATGGTCTAATTAGGGGTAGGGAACATATGTGAATTGTTTTTGGAGCATGTGAGGCATGTTGAGTGGTTTGGTGTGATACCCTAGTTGGCAATTTGATGAATTATGGTGAAATTGAGTGGTTTAAGAGTGGAAATGGTTAAAATCCTTTGGGGTAGTAGTATGTGAGGGAATTTTTAGAATGTGGAAGTTATTTTAAGAATTTTTTATTCTTTGGAAAGGTGTGATGAGTTGTGGGAATAGGATTTTCAATAAACCAACCCTAAACTTGCTAAAAATGAGGGTTTTGTAAAAGTGGGCTTAAAGGAGCGATTCTTAGGTTTGAAAGTTTTGTGGTTTGGTAAATAAATATGTATATTTATTTGGTGTGGTAGGATATTTTGGAGTACAGTTGCTTTGAAAATTTGGCCTAATTGGCCAATTAGGACAACGTAGTAGCCCTGTTTTGTTGGTGTTGGTCCAAAGTGACTTGGTGTGTTTTTGTGATATGTTTTTGAAGGATTAAAAGGGTTTTTGAAAAGGTGAGTGGCTTGAGAGTTGGAAGTAAGCTTTGCAATCAAACTTCAAGAAGTTTGTTTTGCAGACCTACAAGACATATAGTGAAGTTTGAGGAGAATCACCCTTGATAGGGTTTGGAGGAACAAAGGCTTGGTGTATCAGTTGGATTTGTGTTTAGTTGATTGAAGGCCTCCTTGCTCTGCATCATTCTATTTCTTAATATTACGCCTTGATAAAAAAATTCCAAGCGTCTATAGCTTGTTTGAAAACTCCTGTTTTAGAATTTTAGCCATAGTAACAAGGCAGTGAATTGATTGATAAAATGCTTTGGTAGACATGTATGAAAAATGTCATAGCATAGACAAGGCAATGAACTATTTGAAAAAAATCCTCAAAGAAATGTGGTCCCATGGTGATGGAATGCCATGACAAGCACATTGAGACCACATTTCTTTGAGGCATTTTTTTGAACAGTTCATTGCCTTGTCTATGCTATTGCTTGCTATTATGCTTTGGTATATTTTTTCCAAGCATCCATAGCTTGTTCAAAAGCACATGTTTTAGGGTTCTATCCATAGTAGCAAGACAATTTATTTTTTGATCGAATGCTTTGATAGACATGTATGAAAAATGTGGTAGCATAAAAAAGGCAGTCAACTCTTTGAAAAAATGAGGTCTCATGGTGATGAAATTCCATGGCAATCAAAAGTAATTTGATTGTCATGGAATTCCATCACCATGAGACCACATTTCTTTGAGGAATCTTTTCAAATAGTTCACTTCCTTGTCTATGTCTTGTCATGGCATTCCATCACCACATTTATTTGATGCATTTTTTCAAACAGTTCACCGCCTTGTCTATGCTATTGCTTACTATTATTCTTTTGATATATTTTTTCCAAGCATCCATAGCTTGTTCGAAAGCACTTTTTTTAGGATTTTAGCCATAGAAACAATGCAGTGAACTGTTGGACAAGATACTTTGGTAGAAATGTATGAAAAATGTGGTAACATAGACAAGGCAGTGAACTATTTGAAAAAATACCTCAAATAAATCTGGTCTCATAGAATGCCATGATAAGAAAATGCAATTGGCAACTCCTCCTAGTTATTAGTTATGCAATGTGGAGTAATTTCATAATTGCTTAGGTTGAATTTGTAGAAACTATATTGTAATTGAAATTTTGTCATCTATCAACATCTAGTTATTAGTTATGCAATGTGAAGTAATGCTTTGATTTTGAAATATGTGCAATGCAATGTAATCAATGATATGAATATAAACTACAAAAATATATTTTTTACAATTCATTAGTTAAAATAATTATTTTATTTTCTCTCTATATCTCTATATGCTATGTAAATACCTTTCAATTTAAAAAAAAATAGTTTTTTTCTCTTGTTCTACAGTTTTTTATGTTTTTTTAAATTTGTTTTTTTCTCGATTTTTTCAAAAACTCTTATACTTTTGGTTTGTCAAAATTTTCCCCAAAGATTTTTGTTGCTATGCATTGGAAGCATGAAGCATACATGTGAATACACACAACATACGTGAAGTATACATGTGATTAAGTGAATCATACATGTGAATAAGTGAGGCACAAGCAATTGAAGCATTCCAAAGGATACAAACCACTAGGAATGGAGCTTATATACACAAGATGCTTTAGATGGGGCTTATTGAGCAATAAAAAATAATTAATTAAGAATTAGATGTAAATAAAATCCATGCCTACAACATTCAAGCATACATTTTACACAATACACATGATAACATCATTCAAGAATGGCAGTAGAAAAATAAGATTTTCTTTAATCAAAAAGCTATAAGGCTATACAATAATATATATTGATAAAATTATATACAATATATCCAAAAAATCCATATAGGCTTAGTACAAAGGAGCCATATGGATATAAAATGTCACGTATATATTGATAGAACAAAACATATGTTCCAAAATGCCACATAGGCATACAACAAACGACCCTAATACATAGTCATTTCTCTCTAGGGGAGGGAAATAGATCTCGTGCTGCCTTCAAAATTCGGTTGGATGGAGTGACTATTGGTTCTCTTATCTTTCGAACACACTTTCTAGTCCTACTCTCTTCACTTTGGACCTTCAACTGATACAATAAAAAGTAAAGATGTTAATACATAGAAATTGAATTGTGGAATGACATATAACAAAATATAATCACTTACCACATACATATAGTCATCATGCACATTTATAGCATTATTACATCCACGATATGGTGTGACAACCACCTGTAGCAACCATCAAGATATAAATTCAACTACATAAAAGTATCATGAAAAATTTCTATAATAGACCATAAAAGAGTAAATATAATGTCCAATCGACTAATTTGTTGCATACATCTCTCAATGGATCAAAACTGGCTATTACTGCAACAACTCCATGGTCCATCGTGCCACCAACATCACCAGGGTTGTCTAATGTCAACAACTGCAAATGAAACAACATATATAACATCAATATAAAGAAGTTTAGGTAGTCCCTTTATAACTGTCATAAATGAAAGAGTAAATGGTTGGCCTCGGTTGAGACTACAATATAGTGCTTATAGATCACAAAATGGTGAAAGTACTAAGTCCACTAGGATAGTCCGAACTCTTACAAATGCCAAAGTTCAGTGCTCATTGAGATTCATATTGCATATGTTGATGAACTAATGTTAATGAGGGCATGTTGTCAACATAGTGATAATGCCACAATGAAGTTCACATGAATGAAGTGAGGATTGCTATGTTACTAGCATCTTTCAAAGGGATAATGGAACATATGATGAATTACGACGTGTCTAGGGTTTTACTATAGCACATGAAGTTGGTTGTTAAGGTGTGCAACAGTAATGGAGAAGACAACTTTGGTCAATACTGAGTGAAATAAAATTTATTTCTTCTAACGGTGTATAGGATAAAATTTGGATGTAGGTGCTATAGCATAGACAAGATAAAGAGACAAGACCAACAAGGGATAATGGAACATATGGTGAAATAATAAAGGGTACAATGGGATGGGAGTAAAATGCGATAATGAAATATTGGATGGACTAGAGTATGTTAATGGGATGGGCTAGGATGGGATAACAAAATATAGCGTGAACTATTAGAGATTAATGGGATGGAATTAGGAGGGAATAAATGAACATAGGGTGAATTAGGGAAAGATAGTGGGAGAATACCAAGAGGGGATAATGGAACATAAGGTGAATAAAAGAGGGTAATGGGATGGGAATAGAAGGGATTAATAGAACATAGGATGGACTAGTATAGATTGATGGGATGAGATAGGATGGGATAACAAAATATAGGGTGGACAATTAGAGATTAATGGGATGCGATTAGTAGGGAATAATGTAACATAGGGTGAATTAGGAGGTGTCTAGGGTTTGAATATAGTACACGAAGTGGGAATTTGACCCGTGTGTAGCAATAATAGAGAAGAGTTATCTAGGATGGAACGTGAATAAAGATGGTATAACATAAAATGGATAAAGGAACATAGGGTGGAACATAGGGGATCATGGAACATCTAGGGTGAAATAATAATGGGTACAATAATATGGGAGTAGAAGGATATAATGAAACATAGCATGAACTAGAATATATTAGTGGGATGGGCTAGGAGGGGATCACGAAAAATAGGGTGAACTGTTAAACGTTAATGGGATGGGATTAGGAAGGAATAAAGGAACAAAAAGTGAATTAGGAGAAGATAATGTGACACGATCAAGGAATACAAATGCAATTTTTGTGTTTCTCATCATTTTTTTAGATTTGTATATGAAAAATTATGAAAATTAGATAACATTGTTTTACAACACCATTTAAAGGCTACCCGAGTGTAAGTTGTTTGAGGAAATGAATTGCGAGGTGTGGAGGTCGAAGGTCCACTAGGAAACTATTTAAAATCCAAAGCATGTTATGAGACAAACATTCAAATATAACATTCAACTATTCAAATGCAATAATAATATATTTAGTACTAGTTGCATACCTGTAGACTCATCGTCGAGAACGAATAAGGGTCTGTAGGAATGGAGCACGTCTCATTAACAACTCAAACCTGAAATTTCATCATATCGAAATTCTACTAATTTAGTTATTCTTAAATTTCAAAATATAATTCAATAAACAACATTAAATGAACTTGCTGAATTTTACCTAAGTGTCAATGCTAAATGTATCATTCAAAAAATCATTTGTGAAAGTCATTGCCTCTGCAACTGATGTAGGCCGTGCAATTGCATCCCAAGCACTCTGATAATCGTACATGCAAACAACACCACAAGCGCCACAATGGTGAGGTGGAGCTTGGGGCCTACACGTCTCCTCCACATGAGGCTCTACTAGAGGCCTCACACACTGTAAAATGGTTTGGGTGAGTGAGCCAATCGACTCCAACATGTCCACCTCTACATTATCCTTAACAATTGAAGGAACAACGACATGCTCCACCATGGGTCTGGCCAAGGGTCTCAATTCCAACTGTGGATTACGTCGTGCAATAGGTCTATCATGTGTGGAGCCCCCACCTCTACCCTGAAAGTCTAAGGTGTCAAAATAATTTGGCATTTTATTGAAGAAAAACTCACAATAGAGTTTCCTCAAAAATTATTGCGGTACCTCATGGTTATTGCATGAAGGTTGGTCAAATACCATCCACCACCACTCCCAAAATTTATTTTTAATTAAATCATGGTGGCACCAATGGATGGGGAACCTCCTGCATGCATGAGACAAAGGTTCATTAGTTCCCGGGTCTGTAAATAGGGCACACAAATCAGATTTGCTAAAAAAAAAAAATTTTAACATCTGCATATGACAAACCACTAGCATAGAATTGTTTCATCTCATGCCTCTCATTGGACCAAAAATTTATTTTCTCGCTCATTTCTCCTACATGAGTTACAAGTCAATTCAATTATTCAACAATCCCTCTCCTATAAGGGTGGGTTTTGACATACTCGGTTAATCTTCCAATTAATTTTTCAAGGTCTCTTTTATTGTTTTCAATTTTATTTAAAATATTTTCTTGTGTTCCTTAGGGATGCCTATGAATTGCTGGAGGGGTTTTAGGTTGTTCTTTATAAGAGGCTCTTCATGAGGGGGTGATTGTGAATTCTCAATGTTTCGAGGTGGAGATTCATTCCCTGAGAATTAGAGCAAAGTTTTATTATAAAACCATATTTCAATCTACATTCTAAATCAAATTCAAAATAAATAGAATAAAAATACATACCTCTTCGCAATCTTTGACCTCTCTGACGTGGTGGCAGAATCCTCGTGAAAAATCACAAGTTAAGAGTGCAAAAAATGGATGAGATTTGATGAGTGTGAGTTGCAAAGTTGAAATCCTCCAAGCCGAGCCGCGGGTTGAAGTGAAATGTAGGTTTCAAATGCACTTTTTGGGTTTTATTTTACTTTTACATTTGGCGCATGCCAAATGGTCAATTTCGGCCTTCTTTTGTGAATTTTTATAATTTGGCACCAAAATTGTGTCACAGATTGGTGCACTTACCCATACATGCCATAGGATAAATGGCTAACACTTACCCTCACATTATTTTTGAAGTGAGAAGCTTCATAGGTCTTGCAAGATACTATTGAAAGTTTATTGAGTTTATTTAAAGATTTCCCACCCAATAAATAACTTCCTTGCAAAGGAAGGTCAATAAATATACATGGTCTTTAGAATGTGAGAATGATTTTAAAAATTTGAAAGAAACATTGACATCAACTCATTTTGTTAATACTTGACCCATACACCAATTCACAATCATAATCACTATACTTGCAAAGGCTATTACAAAATCTATATGTTTTAGAAAAAAAACATGATAATTCCAATCTACATCATGATCAATATTATATATCTTCTAATGAGATTTTGTGAAAATGCCACTACAATATCAAGTTATTTTTTACATATTTTTAACTATATAAGTTTTTTAATTCAAATAGATTAAGGTTTTAATCTTTGTTTACTTTTAATTAGGTCTTCGTATGCCATAAAAACACACGTATTAATTATTTTCTTATTTATCTATCTATTTATTCAAACTGGAAAAACTAAATGTCACCTCCTTCACTTTATTGTGTACACATTGAGAAAAATATTATTTTTGTGGAAGTTAAGGGAAGCATGGTTAGTGATCTATTTTTTTGATAAAAATCGACTCTCACACCCTCATATTCCCTCACACATTCTCATATCAAATTGAGTAACACGTTTCTCTGCCTAACACCCAGATATACTTCTACAACTTACTAACAAAATCATGACAAGAACTATAAAGGTTAACATGGTAACATTATTGATATGAAGTTTAGGAATTCAATCACAATTTCAATATGCGATAGGAACCTGCAATCAACATACCACTAGTCCTCAAGGCGACATGAACTATAGTGCATCAAGAACTCAACAATTAGACTATTATAGTAACCAACATTTAATTATCACTCAAGGTTCCAACTTAAACAAACAACAATACAAATAAAAAATATGACACCATTTCTATATTATGAAAGTAATTGATTGCAAATCTTTGATTTCATTCAATGCCCTGATAAGATGGACTGACAATGGATAACCAATCACTTCCTACACTAACTCTTCTACCTACCAATCCTCCCTATCAATGGTATCTCTCACTTTATTCTCGGTTCTACTTTCTTTTTTCTCATCCTCAACATTCTTCATTCTCTGCACATTCACGGTTCAACATTCTTTTCATTCTTCGAACTGTCTTGCCTCACTCCTTTCCTTGAATACCCTCTACATGATCTTGTCTGGTGCTCTTCCACTCCACTACTATTCTGCCTCCTCTATTTGACCTCCTCTATAATCGACCTCTATTCGACCTCCTCTATAAATGGCATGTGTTGCTGAATGGTCTTCTTCTTCAATTCCTTCAATCAACCTCTTCCTTCCATTGATCCTTCCTAGAATCAATCCAACCATCAACCTCTCTTCAATTTGGCCGCCCCGAACTCTCTCTCTAAAACCATTTGGTTTTTAACTTCCAAGAATGTGCAATGAGAAAGGAATGTGCAACGTAGGAGGAAGATACCAAAATCATAATATTGATGCCAAACAGAAATGGCCACCTGCCGCAAAGAGACAAGGAAACAACAATTGGAAAAAACCAAAAATTATAAAACAAAATTGATGGAGAACGACGCCCCTACATCAGACTCCCCAAGGGACTAAGAAATCATGTGCTCCTACACATGGAAGTAATAATCAACAACTTTTCCTTTTTTTCCCCCTCCTTTTCCAACATCACTCAGGAATAGTCACCAAGTGCCTTTGACATTGTTGTGCCAACTTCCTTCCTTCCTTTCTAGATTCATACCTATCATATACATTACTCCCCTATAATATCCTTTCCCACTCATCCACATACCAATTAGTATAATTGATTAGATGGAATTTTAGGTTTCCCATATTCTCAAACTCATACCCCCTATCCACTTGTTTGTCAACTTCATCAAAATCATCCTTCCTTAATAGCCCATTTCGGATTTCCCCATACATATTATAACTCAAAATATCCTCACTAAAATATGGATATTCCACTCCATATGTCTGTCCCAACTCATCACTATTCAACATATCAGCATAATGTAAAACAATTCCCTCATTAAGATCTGAGAGTTTTACCTCTTCTTGTAGCTCTGTTGCAACCTATTTATAATAGGCTGCCACCTTCCTCTTCGGATCCTTAACTATTCCATTTGACTTCATGTTTTCATCAACAAACCTCTCCATCACATTCATTGCACATTCACGAGAATCCATTCCAGCTGCATAAAAGGAATTTGGAAAGGGAAATATGATCTTATTGTCTGCCGCCTCCTTATATAAATCTATGCCTTCACTTTCATTTCCTTGGAACCTTTCACCATATACTGGACCTACATAAATTATATTACCTTTAGTCTTTATTGCTTCAACCTCTACAATTTTTGTAATATCATTCGTGGCTTCTTCATTTTTTGCAACTCTTTCTTCACTCTTCATGCCTCTATTAACCCAACCTTCTGCTAACCATTATTTCTCTCTATCTCTCTTGTCTTTAATTAGAAACCTTTCCTATGGTCCATTCCATATTCATATTTATTCTTATTGAACTTCCCAATCTGCATTTGTTTGTTATCCTCCTTTCTCTTGTATCTTCTCTTCCTTATTTCTTTCTCATCTACCAACCTCCACATTTCCATCTCATATTCATACATCTCCTTATCACTATTTGTTTCCTCAACCTTGTCATCTTCTTTTAAACTAAAAATTTCATTCAAAGCCTCATTATTTAAATTAGGTTGCTTACCTTTTACCTTACATGTGTTCTCCTCAAGATTCTTCCAATCTGCTCTTGCAATCATTTCAACCTTCTTCTTTTCCCTTGTCTCAACTTCTACTGGCATTTCCTCTTCATGAAGTGCCATTGCTTCTTCCCATTTCTTGAGCTCTTCATCATAGCTTCCAACTTGTTGTCTTTGGTTATCCTTCTGCAACATGAACTCTTCATTCATGTTCTCAATATTTTCTACATGTCTTCCATTATTTTGAAAGGCTTTCCCATCATCATATCTTGCAACTCCACTTTTCTTTTTTGTTGTCTTACACTTAACCTTCCATACTTTATTTTCCAGAGTTTTGAGTTGATGTCTTCTTATTGTTGCACTTGTCCTTTCTGATTCATAGACTGATCTCTGCTTTAAATAATCTCCTACATGCTTCCTTACTTTCCAACTTACCCTATCTTCTTGTATCCAATTGGATTTTGTCATGCCTTTTATGCTTGGTATTTGCATGTTTTCATAAATTCCATCATAAATACCTTCTTTACACCTTCTTTGCTATCCCTTAACAACTGATTTACTTTGCCACCTTGGTACTATATACCCATGATTCACCAATTTCCTTCTCTCCATATAAAATTGCTTATCCACATCCTTACTTCTACGTATATGATTAGAATTAACATTTGTATTTTCACTTACATAATCAAAATCAACATTGTGACTTCCTTTTTCTTGTTGTCCCAAATTGTTTCCACCATTGGATCCTTTGTTTACCATCTTTTCCTCTATGTAGGCATCTTTTCCTACATCTACATCATCTTCAAAAGCATCCTGAAAATTCGGGGTTTCTTCCTCATATTCATTATCAAATTGGAAATCTTCAACACCATCCTCATTTTTATTCTCAAAATCTTTGCCATGCTTCTTTGTTGCAACTAGTCTCCTTTCATTCTCATCTTCATCACTTTCCATAGGTGCTCTACTAGTCCTTTCTCTTATCAACTCGAAGGTCTTATTCTTGACCTTCCTTATAAGGCTATTCATACCCGCATACACATACTCAAGCACAACATTAAAAAAAAAAATAAGACACCACAATGTCTCCATGAGTGTCTCCTTCCTAGAAACTCTCCTCTCTTCTTTACTCTCTTCCTCCATGACTTCTTTCTGCACCATTTCTCTTCTCTATTCTTTTCTATCTTTCTTCAAGTCCTCTATAATGAGAAATTCCTTCATCACTTCCTTTATATGTTGCTCACTTAGAAACTTCTCGTTGTCTTGATTTCTTTTATTCTCTCTTTTCAAGGTTGCCACACCTTGTATTCTTCCTTTCTTCACAATCATCTTCATAGGCAACTTTACTTTCTTCCTCATTGGCCAACACCAAGCATTTTCTTGGCTTCTTTCTTCAAGCCATTGCTTCACCAATAACTTACATATCTATAAATCTCTTCTCAACTCTTCCATTTCTCTTTCAAACTTTGAATCTTGTTTCTTTATATTGCCTTTCTTCTTGATGCTTTCCTTCTTAGTATGCTGCTACATATTCTAACCTTTCCTCTCTTTTTTCTGCTTGATACCTCACCTAAGGCTTCTCTTTTCTTTTCCTTTGCCCAATACTTTGGTACCTAGGTTCTTTTCATTAACCTGCCATTTTGCAACACACATATTTTTCCAAGAATCTATGAACATAACTAACTTCTCCATCACACCTTTTTCAACTCTCAACTTCCTCTTCCTAGACCTTTCAGGGCTCTCCCATATCTTTTAGGCTCTAATACAAATATGATACAAGTCGACTCCCACACCCTCATATTCCCTCACACATTCTCATATCAAACTGAGTGACACGTTTCTCTGGCTAATACCCAGATATACTTATAAAGGTTAACATGGTAACATTAATGATAGAAAGTTCAAGAATTGAATCACAATTTCAATATGCAGTAGGAACCTACAATCAACATACCACTAGTCCTTGAGGTGACATGAACTATAGTGCATCAAGAACTCAATAGATTAGACTATGTTACAATAGCCAACATTTAATTATCACTCAAGGTTCCAACTTAAACAAACAACAATACAAATCGACAATATGACTACATTTCTATATTATAAAAGTAATTGATTACAAATATTCGATTTCATTCAATGCCCTAATAGAATGGATTGATAATGGATAAGAAATCACTTCCTACTATTATTTCACTAATGTTTCTACCTACCAATATTCCCTATTGATGGTATCTCTCACTTTATGCTCAACTCTACTTTCTTTGTTCTCATCCTCAACATTCTTCATTCTCTGTGCATTCATTGTTCAACATTCTCTTCATTCTTCGAACCATCTCGCCTCACTCCTTATTTCCCTGAATACCCTCTACACAATCTTGTTTGATGCTCTTCCACTCCACTACTATTTGACCTCCTCTATTCAGCCTCCTCTATAATCGACCTTTGTTCAACCTCCTCTATAAATGGCCTATGTTGCTGAAATGGTCTTCTTCCTCAATTCCTTCAGCTAACCTCTTCCTTCCATCGATCCTTCCTAGAATCAATCCAACTGTTGACCTCTCTTCAATTTGGCCACCCCGAACTCTCTCTAAAATTGTTTTTTTTTTTAATTTCCAAGAATGTGCAATGAGAAAGGAATGCACAACATAGGAGGAAGATACCAGAATCAGAATCTTGACACCAAACAAAAATGGCCACTTGCCGCAAAGATACAAGGAAACAACAACCGACAAAAACCAAAAATCACAGAAAAAAAATCAATGGGGAACGATGCCCCTACATCATTTTTACAATGTGTCAACTTCAATAATTATTAATAAAAACTATTCAATAGAAAAATTATAAAAACTGCAACTTACTATGTGGTCTTAACTAACTTTCTACTAAAAAGTTTTGAAAATAAATGAATAATGGAACTAAAGGGGGAGCATGCTTGATGCTCTTGAATGCCATTGATAAAAATAAGCGCACCTCATTATACTCTAACTATTTGGACTTAAACTTCACTAATTTGAAACAAACTTTAATTAATTTGAAACAAACTTTATTAAATTTGAAAGGGATTCAACATATTGAAATTTGTGTTCCTAAATCATTTTTGAATTTTAAGTTTAAGCATCTCAAATTATTTGAAAAATTAAAGTTTTACTAATTTGATTGAAAAATGACCACCTAAGACCCCTTTTTAATCCACCATTTCTCTTGCATACTCTCTAACTATACCCACACCAATTCTATAATATATCAATAAAATCAAGGTGCAATGGATGAACAAACCCTTTAGAAATAAGAATTTTACAAATTTAGTTTACCTTTGATACAATTCTATAGTATTTATTCATTTTAGTTAGAAGGATTTTGTTTATATTAAAGTTGTGTATTTACATATAATTTATGTAATGTTTAAAATTTACAATAGAAATATTAGATAAAGTGAAACACAATCTTTTGAAGAATGTCTATATAATTTTAGAGAAATAATTATTTAAAATTTAATAATTAATTTGTTATCTTCCTAACTAAGATTTCTTAATTCTCACAAAAAATTACCATTGAACTTCTGCCTTCTCTTAATACTATGGGTATTGTTCTAATTCTTGTGAATAAGACCCTAAGAACCTAGGGAAGATTCATATAACCATTTTCTTTCACTTAATATGTTAGGAGAGGCTCTAGGGGCACAATGCCCCTTTGCAATAGGATTTTCATCTTACCCTTGTTTTTAAGATGATTAATGTTGAATACCCTTCTTCTCAAAGTAATTGATCTTTAGATATATTATCATTTTGAAGTTTATTTTTATTTATTTATTTAATAGAATTTTTTCACTTTTATACAACTAGTTCTATGAATATTCATATTTACATAATATATTTTTTATATCTATTGAAAATTAAAAGTTAGGTTATTTTCTTGATTATTATATTGTATATTCTTTAAATTTAATCTTTCTCAATATTACTTAGATTTCAAACTATAATTTATTATCTAAACTTAAGATAAGATTGTTTTTTTTTTAACATGTATTTATTATATTTGAATATTAAAATTGAGATAAGATTAAAAATTACATAAAAGTTATTTCAACATCTCCAAAAGAATAATACATTAAATATAATGTACTAATTATTTAAACTCAATTAAATTGATATGTATTTTATTATTTTATTCTAAATTATTACGTGATTTCTTTGAAATAATTGTTATTTAGTACCAAAACTTTTTAATTTAACTCATCTAATTATTATGATATTGCTATCAAGATTGAACTATGTAGTTTTCGAGTCAAACTCATTGACCCATGATTCATGAGTAGTGGTTCACAAGAACCCATCTCTCATGATAATGAATGGTCCACTTAGCACTCATTGCATCTAGGTGATGTTCACAGAGGTGAAGCATTGGTCCGTCCCAGAAGGTCACCCTTCCCTGTACTTTTGAATTCATCTAATTTTTTTTCACTGAAATCACATTTCTCTCAGTATCAGCTTTAATAAAAATCTCTGAACCTTCTTCATGAAACGACTGACAATTGACACAATTTGAAGATGTATATATTTTTTAAAAATAAAAAATAAAAAATCTTCTGATGAACAATAACCATGTGCGTGAAATCCATTTGGATTTCCTTTGTACGACATTACTCTTTTCATGGATGGATTGGCGTATCATAGAAGCACACGTAGCTACTTCAATTATTTTTTCACATGCAACCAACAACTGTGATAGCTGTTGGCGTACAAATCGACGTAAATTTAGGGAAATTCCCAAACTGAGATTTAATATCGTACAGTTTGATTAACAGTAATTATTACTCGGAAAAATCAGTGAGTCGAGGAGACCTGGAATTTGGGGATTGCTTTGCTCTTTGTTTATGGCTGTCAGTCTTTATCTATATATTTTAAGCAGAACTATTGACTATTTAGTTGGTATGGGTTTTTTTAACAGTTCATGAAATTCTGTCGCAAATTTTTGAATTCAACTGTGTATGTTTAAGATCATTATTATGATCTAAAATATCGATTAAAAAACATATACAATTGAATCCAAAAGCTTGCGATAGAACTATTGACTGTTAATTTTATCACTTTCAAATTTGAGTAGTAGCTGGTAAGTCTTACAATCAGTATTAACCGAGAGTTGAATGTTATGATACAGACTTCCTCTATACCATTTGTCTTGGCCATTTCAGACAGTTTGTAAAAGAAATTGTGTATAAAGAGTAGTAGGTAGTATAGTTTGCTTTGAAAGCTGTATGTCAATGGCTTGACTGAGACATTGCTCTGAAAATTTTAAAATATTAATCTCAACTGAATGAGAGCTTGATTGGGGCAGGTGAGGTGCATTATTTGAAGTTATGTGTAATAAAGTGAGAGGATTGAGTAGTTGAGTGTGTTTTAATATTTGTGGTAGCGTTTGTTGATTTCAATTTTAGGATGACTTTTATGAGCAATGTCTATTAAGCACTTTAGATGTATATTGGATCATATTTATTAATTAGCTGATAGGCTACATATAGTGTGAGATTTGAGCCTGAAACAAATCTCACACCTGAAAACCATTGTTGAGTAGTTGAAAAACAAGTTTCAGCTGTTGTTTAAAGGTAAACCAGTTAGCCGCTGTTTAATGGTAAAAGCCTCCAAAATCTCACTTTATCACATAAAAGCTAGATAAATATTGTTTTGACAACTAGATGGGAACATTCTATTTTCATTTGGAGTGGTTTTTTTTATCAATTTGATGGTAACTTTTTTTTTTTCATTTGCATTGCTTTATGTTTTAAATATGTATGTAAACATTTCATAATCAAATAATACTTAATTTTTTAAGGAAAAAACTAGATTGTCTCTATATATTTGAATATGCATTGTGTGATTAGAGTGGCAATGTGAGAAATTGGATGCAAGTATAAAACCATATATCTTATCATACCAAGCCCTATGAGCTTGTTTGAGACCATACAAATAATGTTGTAGTGTACAAAGAAGAAGAGTCATGTACGGATCCTAGAGGTTTCTCTATGTAGGATCCTCATGAAGATCACCATGTAAGAATGCTCTCTTCACATCCATTTGGTAAATAGGGTAACCCTGAGATGAACCTAGAGAAATGATAGGGAAAACACAATATATCTTGGATGGAAGGGAAAACGTCTTAGATTAGTCAATACCCTCAAATTATTAAAATTTAGCAACAAGACATTCCTTGTAGTGCTCAAAAGAATCATCGGCTACATACTTTATACAATACACCTATTAGTATTGAACCAACTTGCTCCTTTGAGGAAGAGAAATTGAATCCTATTTTTGATTCTTCATCAATGACTAATACTCTCCATCCATAGAATGATCCCACTCTAGAATACTTGAAGTGGCTGAAAAAAATTGTGTATTAGTAAATATAGCATGAGTTATACGATTAGTGCAATAAGATTGAGAGGGAGTGCAATGACAAGTTATAGGATAACTAAGTAAAGATCTAAAATCTTGAATAGTATTGTGGGCTGTCATAGGAAAATATGAGTGATAGAAGGTGGAAAGTGGTGAAGTAGGAGGTGGTGGTATGAAATCATCACCTAAACTATCCTCATGAGATTAAGAAGGTAGTAAGGAAGAAGAAATAGATGGAGAATCTAACTATAAGAAAGACCAAACAAACTGACATCTTTGTGAAAGTGGACATATTTTATGGTAGAATAAAACAACTAATAATCTTTCACATCCTCATAATGGCCAAAATAAATAAATTGTTGAATCTTCTTCTCCATTGCCCTATGCCAACCATCTCGTATGAATTCCCAAACCTCACTACCAAATACCTTAAAGAAGGAAACATTAGGCTCGATATTGGACCAAGCCTCCTTTGGAGTGATATTTATAACTACCTTATGTAATTATTAATATGATTAAAAAAATTGATTGCCTCAACCCAAAAGAATGGCTCGTCATAAACTGATATTCAAGCATACAATTAGGAATCTTAATGAGTGACACATTCTTGCATTCAAGAACACCAATTTGTTGAGGATTATAAGGAACCAAAAATTGATAATAAATGTCATGATCAATGAAACACTCCTAAAATTCTTTGTTCTAATACTATCCCCATTCTCTATGCATAACTACTAAATTGAAGAACTTGATTTCTTCTCCACAAACACCATGAATATCCTAAAAGTGGTGAAGACATCACTCTTGTACTTGAGAAAGTACACCCATGTCTAATGAGTAATCATCAATGAAGGTAATAATTTACTTGACTCTTGAATAAATTTTACTTAAATAATCTACATGGATTTAAGTTGTGATGAACCACTAGATGACCCAAAAAAATGAAAACTATTTAATCTAGACTCATGATCAACTCTACTTGACACAATAACTATCTTTGGATGATAAAGATCATGAATAACAACATATTTAGGTGAAAACTTAAATGTATTAACCCCTAGTATGATAAAAATAGTGGATGAAAGAAGATTTATAGGAATATTGGGTACAAGGAGAACATTCTCAATGTAACCATAAATTTCTATATAGTTTGTAACCCCAAAATTGAAACATGTGAAGAATTACCCACTACAATTCGAGAAGTAATTACATGAAAAATGGACTTAAGTTAGATCATATGAATGAGTCATGTGATGGTTCTAGAGTCTATAATCCAAATATGAGTTAAAGATAAAGATAATACTGAAAGTGCATGACCTTTGCTTTTGCTAGTAGAAGAAGAATTAGAGGGTGAAATGATATGCTATTTCATGCTTCCTCTAATGCTTCTAGTCTCTTCTAACATCTGGTACTTGCATGTCCCTCCTTTCCAAAAAAGCTATAAGGATCTCTTGATTCCTTCTTTTCCTTTGAGGAAGATTCACAAGGCTTAGAAGTTTTGTCATTTTTAGGTGTGGATTGGTATTTTTTATTTAAATTTTTCTTGGTATTTGAGGAACTCTTACTTCTTGATGTAGATTCTAACTTAAGTCTATGTCTCTTCTCATATTTTTCATTGGATAACTAGGTGACCAACGCATGCATTTTGGAATTGAAAAGTGACTCTAACTATGTCAACTTAGATTTTCCATGTTAAGAAATCACAAAAGATCTCAAATGAAGGAAAGATGAATGTATCTCCCAATGCATCCATTATGTAATATAAAGTAGAAGAGAACACTTAAAATGGTCCTCAAAGCTTATATAGGATAAAAATGTATACGTTCACATCCAACCTTTCCACAATCACACAAGAGTGATTTAAGTGACTTAAATTTTACCATAAAGTCCTCAAGTAGGAAAATGAATCAAGTGCCAGTGTAGTCAAATATTCCTCATGTATAATTCTCAAAACTCATTAAAAATACCAAATATCTCATTGTACTTTTCCTATATATACTTATGAATTATACAAGACTCTATGTGAAATAATAAGTTATTTGAAAAATATAGTGCAATAAGACCGATGTCTTCATTTATCTTATTTTTGTATGCAAATTTTGCATATTCTTGAGTGAACTCATGTGCAATCTCATCCAATTTGGACTATAGTCACTTGTACACAATAAATTTGATCATCTAATATTTCTAGGTGTTTTAGTTGTGAGATGTAAGGTGCTCAATAAAAGACGTTTCAACCATCTATGTGTTTGGCTTGAGTTTTGTAAAAAATGACTAAATATCAGTTTTGATTCTTCAATATAATTTAGGAAGGAAATTTATCCCCCATAACAAGAAAAAGAAATCCATTTTACAAATTTGACAACTAAAAAGTAAAAAATGAAAGAGTTAACTTTAGATTTTATCTTTGTGTACCTAGTAGAAATTATAGAAAATCAAGTTTGAGTATTGTGTATAATATTGAACCAAATTTTTAACACTACAATAATCATAAAAAATGGAGATCCAAGCCAAAATTTATGAGCTTGAAAGCGAGAAAAGGTAGATCTAACTTCAATAAGTAGTAAAAATTATCAAAAAAATCTAGGAAAAATACTACACCATTGGAAAGTTCTTAGAATAATTTTTTTGATGGTATCTTATTTTTGAAAAATTGATACCACATGCCCAAGCTATAACATTTTTATAAAACTACTCCAAAAGGGAGAAAAATGAGACACAAGGTTAAAAAAATCCCTTGATCACTTGGGCATTGGGGGTTGCCTATTGGAACTTGGTGGCCATTGTACTACCATTAGAGTTGGGAGGCTATAGTGGTTGGGAACTAGGTAGTGGTTGTTCAGTGAGTGAATAAGCGGTGATGGTGACCATGGGCAATAATATTGAGGTGTGGTTGGGAAATTTTCATGGCATCGAGAAAATGATCACTAGTGCCAAAAAATTTATATTAGTCATGATCCAAAAACTAGGATCAATCCTACACAATTTTAAAATGGTATGATCTACTATAAAATACAAAAAATCCACTGTTGCTTTTTATTTTTGTCAAAAAAATACTAGTCATTAGATTTTGAATGCAAAATGGATGATTCAATATGAAAAAATATGCAATGCCTTACAAAATATATGTCATGGTATAAATCCTTATAGATGTATAGATTATGTATAGTACAAATGTATTCTTTGATTTTGCAATTGCCAAAAAAATCTCTTCAATTTTTTTGACCTCTAATTTCAGCATTTGGATAGGCGATCTTAGGGTTTTTGGATATTTTGGATACAATAGAGAGGTCTATTTTTCTCTAGGATGCCTTCTATAATACCCTAAGTTAAAAATCCTCAAAAATTTAGAAGGGGTAAACTAATTTTGGTCTCTGATACCTGTATGGTGGAAAATTGATGAAACCCTAGGTAGAACAATACACTAGTACAAAAGCCAAAAAAATCCACAACTGAGAGCTACAAATAAAATTGATAAATTTCCTCAAGAAAAGTAATTAGATAATAATAAAATGAAATAAAATAACTTTACTTTATTATCAAGGGAAAAATCCATAAAATAACAAGATTGTGTCAAGTGTCTTAATCATATGATTTGAGACAAAAAGAAAAAAACAACCTAATTAAACTTAACACTAAGGTGTGAGTAGGTCTTAAAGTTTAAGAGGTTAGATAAAGTATCATTTTCACACCAACACATATTTGGATATTTGAAGAGTTGTGACTAATCTTTCACTAACTTTATTCTTTTCACTTTCATTATAAATGATCAAAAGAGCTATAGTACTATTGATTTGACAATTCTTTGTGAAAATAGACTCACAAGGGGCCTTAGATTAGTTCTTAGTCATGATAAAAAGGGAAGAGCCAAGCTCCATTGGCCTATCAAACCCCACTATGGGTAAATATTCCACCTCTTCCACATTCCTTTGTTGTGAAATTCTACAAGAAACTTCTTATCTTTCCTTCTCTCTTACCTTGGAGTACCATACACTCCTTAGTTGAATGACCCTAATATTTTTTATAGCTACAAAAAAAATTATTTCTACTAGTGGTAGGTGGGAATGACTTATTTGGAAGTTGTGATTGGACACTAGGGTTACTAGAGGTTTTAGAGGTACACTATTGCATCCCCTTTTTAATCCCTAATTAATTTTTCCAGACATTGCAAGATTAAAATTCCTATCTAAAGGTTCAACTTTAGACATAGCCAACTCCTTACAGTGGAAAGGAGATAAACCATAAATAAATTTAATAAGTACCTTTGTACCATTGAAATATCGAGATTGAGTTGAATCTTTCTATCAATATGTTATTGCATTAATTAGCCTTGAGATTGCTTGATTTGTGTCCATTATGCTAACATTTTCATAGATATTCAAGAGGATATAATCTTTTCTTTAGAGATACTTATAGAGTTGATCAATCAATAATCTTCTCTCCTCTTTCTACAAACATTGTTTGATAAATTTTCCACCGATCCAAGGCTAAATATAATAGATGGTCCTTAGCAATTTATATATTTTAGAGGTTAGTCATATCAAGATATATTTTGAAATATGCTTCAAGACTACAAAGTCAAGAATCTAGATTTTCACCATCAAAGATCCCATCAAATTTAGGAATGAAAATATTTGTTTCTAGTTGGAAGCTAGGGATATGAGTGGTATGCATAGTAGCCAAAGGGCATGAGAGTGTCATTTAAAAATCTAGAACTAGATCTTTCATGAAATAGTTTTGGCTCTCTAGTTGGTTTTATAAAAAAAACTGGAGACTACTCATGTTCTTCAAGCCTTCAAAAGTATCTTCTCACAAGGTATCTCACTTAGGAGCCATTACAAGATAAACAAAATTAAAAAATTATATCAAAGGTTTTTTAGTATTACCATTATTATATCAACTCCAAACTTCAAATTAGGCATGCTTCTCTATCTCTAGTTCTTGTCGTTTCCAATTTCTTGATTAATCTCAACTCTTATGCTTTATTTTACAAAGTAGATGTTTGAATTAATTTACTTGATTATTATTTGAAAAGGAAATCAAATTAGTTAAATATGTAATAACACATTTCATAGTTTAAACAAACTATTTTTTAGATTAGAGATAGTTTTTTCATTACACATACTTATGCCCTTTTAATCACCCATATATGAGAAATAAAGAACTTATCTAAATGAACACATTAGCACAAAATTTGAAGAATTCAAGCTAGGGATTGATTGCCAAAATCAAAGCCTTATGAATAAGCACCATTTGACTCATCAAGCTTTCTCTTCCCTCCAACATTTCAACTAAAACCATTGAACTGCATAATGCAAAAGCACTACTTAAATGAACAATTCATTACATCAAGAAGCTAGTAAGCTTGTTACTTTCTTTGATCAACATATTGACATTCTTATTACCTTGCACATTATCATAGTTTTTACACTACATATTAATTTATTTCATGCATTGGTTTTTTATTTTTCTTTGTGTGTGTATTTTGGTCCACTTGGCACATTTGTATTTCCTTTTAAAGTGTAAACTTAGAGGTGCTTTTTGTCCTTCCCTTTTTAGAGATTGAATTTTCAAGTCTATGTCTTAGTGCATACACATCAAGAGGAAATCAAGGAAACATATCATACACTAAGCACCAAAATTAATACAATAGCAAAGTGAGAGGTGAGTTATAATAAAATAAAAATAATAAATTGAGAAAGAAACCTCAATACATATATGTTGAAACAAGGAAAATTAAATTATATTTGTCATATCATACCCACTAGAATTTTTATGGGGTGCAAAGTTTGTACATAACAAGAGATTAATGCAATATTTGGTTGCCAACTAAAGACCTTGGTGCAAAGTCCAATATCCTCTACAATATCTTAGTTTATTTTCATGCTTTATTAGTAGCTAATTATCATCCCACCTATATAACTCCTAATTGTTATTATTGTAGTCATTGTGAGGTTCCTTTAAATGGCCTATAATTTAATTTTTAATACCCTAAGTGTGTGGGTAATCACTCTTATTTTCCTTGTAATTTCATATGGCATTTTAAAGTAAATGTAAATCTTGCACTTTTGCTGATTGAAATATATCTACAAAGGGAGCAATATAGATCATAACAATTGCTTAGTTTTGGGCTTGATTTTTATTTTGAAAGTGAGTCTCTTTGGAGGTGTTCCTATATATCCCATTGTTGTTCCACCCTACAAATTCCATGAAATAAAATGTATGTGTTTGTGCCATATTTTTATATGTTCGTGCTCATGCCCAACTCAAGGAACAATTCAACACTATTTAGGCAATATAGGTGAGAGCTAAATTAAGCAATCATAAAGATGTTTCATGTGGAGTTAGATGGCTTTAGCAAATGGGAATCCCAAAAATAGGATGATCAATACTCTTGAAGTCATTCTATTAATTTTGGCATCCCATATTGGCATTTTACTAACCATGATTTTTTTATCAAATATCACTAGATAGGTCAATAAACTCCATTTTAGGTCATAAATCAATTCCATATCTATAACCTTGTTAATTTACATGGCCAAAGGATATGCAAGATGAAGAAAATACTACATTCATCATAATTTTGACTCACTTTTTTTTTCTATCTTTGCAATTTGAATAATTAACTTATTTACAAGTTCTAGTAGAAGGCTACTTCACTTGAACTTGATGATTGGTTCCATCTCTTTCTTTTACCTCTATATTCTACTAAACTTGATTCAACTATAAATCTATATCTTTGATTTCAAATTATCTATTTGTGAAACTAGAAGGTAAAGGCTAAGTAGCATGCTATTACAGCTATCGTCACAAGGCTTTACTCTAGTTCACTTCCCTAATTTCATTGTTGTTTCATAGTTGAGCATGCTCGTTCCTTTTTTCATGTGGTTAGCTAGTTCTTAAAGAGCCTCTAGAAAGTAATAATCGCATCTTCATTTGAGCTATTGACATCCTTTGGATGATATTATTCTAGAGGAAATTTGTATAAAGCCTTCATATTATTTTTGTGGTGAAGACCTTATTGAAAGTCCAAATGTCCTTGATGTTGCGGCTCTCGACACATTCTAGTTTATTATTTGTGTTCATACTATCAAAGGATCCTTAAATTTTTCTTTCTTCCAACCCCTCCAAAGGAAGAATTGTTGAATGGTTACAAGCTTGTGCACAACCTCTATAAGTGTGAGTAGATAGATGGAAACAACATGTAAGACTACTTGTATAATTGAATATGACTTGCTTAAGTGAGCCATGATATCCCAAATAGTTAAGCGAATTTCCAATGAAGCAAGAAACTCGCACGTATCATTCAAACTATCCTACGATACTGAAAAATCTTGAGAATGTCCTTTTTGCATTGGATTTTTATTTATTTTTTATTTTTGGTTTCTATGACCTGGTTTTAAGGTCCAGGAACCACCAAAATTGGGGCAAGCCTAGAGTCTACCTTTCAACCATATCAGAGAACTGAAATGAACAACCCACCCAAAATGGTCGAAGCCACAATAGCTATCTTCCACACTGCCCCCCTGCTATACCAAAAAAAGCTACAGTTACTATCTAAACATGGAATGGGTAAATTACACGGGCCCTGTTTAACCAGACTTATAAAATATACAAAAATTAACATACTTTTCTTATTCTTCTTCGTCTTTCAAGGATTCTTCCTCCTGACAGCCACCAGACACGCAGCACCTTGAGAAGGTGGGAATGGCATAGACAGGAAGCACAATAAAGAGTTCTTCGCAATCATCTCCACAACTAATTGCAGGAAAAAAAAACATATTTTAACTGCATGCAAGTGACAACATCACCCACGTCGTCGTGCAGCAAGTAGGAGCAAGCTACAACTGACATTACCAAGGCACCAGACAAAACCTGAGCAACTTCGAAAGCCTTCCAAAGCCCACTCGTATGCCCTGGATCAAGAAGGTACTTTGCTATTGCAGTCCTCAACCCCACCTCTAGCTTCTCATCTAAATCCTTGGAGACTTTCCAAAAAAATTCATCCAATCTTCGCAGATTGAGACTTTCAATCTTCGTATCTATGAAATTAATAATTCCACCTTCTTACCCATCTCCTTATTCTCCTTAAAGTAGGCACCATCACAATTACATTTCCCAACGAAGGAAGCCATTACCACTCACTCCTTAAAACCTACCCCTTCACACATGGAACTTGGAACTTGTGTTGAGAAAATGTTTCAATTTTGCTTTATTTTTTAATTATTAATCAATAATTTGTAATTATTTTTTAGTTGTCATGAAAGTTGCAAAATACAACTATGACAAGACATAGAGTTTGAACAAATGACACATAGAGAAATGGAGAAAACAAACTACATTTCCCTTTTAAAATTATGCTACATTCATATTAATGAATGACTGCTCGTCCATCCAAACTCATTTCCATTGGCACCTCACCTCGAAATCATTACACTCCTTTTGACCTTACTTATCATTAATCATTATTATATGTAACTGCCTCCATCCCCTAATCACAAGAGATTTGAACTTTAAAAAACACTACAATTTCGGCATTCATTTATTGATGCAAGGCCTCTTGGTCATTGTTAAACAAATTTTAAATCAATTTAATTTTTTCACTTTGTATGGAGAGCAACAAGGTGTCATCCTATGATTCAAATTAGAAATCTAGTAGCCTTTACAAATCATTGGTATCGAATGAATCTTTGCTTTGGATTTTGTGTATATCATTAGCTTGTTGAGAGTTTTCCCAATAAAAATAAGATATGGGCTTCGTGCATGCCCTAGATCTCTATTGAATGAGATGGAATAGGGACCACTATTACACTATTGTTAATTCAGGTTGCCACTTCACAACCGTCATATACTATGGAGATTGGAATATGAAAACCTAATTGCAATTGTGAAAAGTTTTTGACATATACAACTATTATGCAATCGGTTACATGTCTTTTTGGAACAAGTTGGTTGCTTTTTAGATTGCTTTGGGTAGAGGAAATTCAATTTTTATCACATTTGTAATGCCCCAAATAGACACACTCAGAACAAAACTTGATGAAACAACCTTTTTTTCAAACAAAGACAACAACATTGATAATGCAATAATGACATGTCACACACAATGTGTACACAAGTGTTGCATGAACAAAATGACACAATGACAAACACAACACGACAACCTCACCATTGCATAAGGTGGCAACAATGAAAGACTAACCACTCGTGAGATAAATCCACCATGATGAACATATGAGAGAGAGGACAACACCTACACGACAATTGGTTACTAAACCACAATCGAGTTCTCTCACAACACCACACCAGGATATGATGAAGGATCAACCTCCAATCCGCACTCAAACACACTAAACAACCCAAACACGAAGGCCAACATTCACAAGAGGTTTCCTAACCAAGAGACACAAACTCTCTATTGACTAGAATGACAACGAGTCACTTCTAGACAACCACATACTTTCCAAGATGTCACATCGTAATGTAACACCATCTAAATAGAATATACTACTCCACAACACCCCATAACCTATGAGGAATGTTGAGAACACCAACAAGGCCGACCATGAAGGATGAAAACCTTCTCAAGTCTTCACAAGAATAGGTGCACAATCTCCCTAACCCTAGGTTTGACAACCAAGCAACTTTGGAAGAAAGCATGCAAAAAAAGGCAAGAGAAGCCACAAGTTTGTTGGTATTTTAAATTGCACCTCTGGAATGCATTTTGGGAATGAACAACTATGTGTAGTAAACTACTCTTCAAATTAGGAGGGGAAGATCCCTCTTTTGCTGAGTTTGCATAAAGAAAGTAAACTATTTAAACTAATTTATCCTATCGTTTTGATTCAACTGCGAGAACACAAGGTTATAGAACTCTAAATGTTGCAACTGAAGTTTTCCCTGTAATGAAACTTAACAACTACAACTAACTTATGCTATTGACCTTTCTAGCCTCTTAAGTAAATGCAGAGCAAGAGATTTAGAAATGGACAAGATTGATTTTATGACAAAGATGCTTAAATAAACTTTTCTCAACATACATATATCGAATTTCAATGCAAGTTGAAAAGAAGATCATATAAGCATTACACAATAAACAAAAAATCTGAGACTTTATATTAGGGCAGCAAAAGCACTCTCGGGACTTTATATTCTCAAACTTTCGGCTCAAGATTAAAATTATGAGACAACAAGTTGTGGAAAAATACACGCAACATGCGATCAAACCAGATTATCAGTTGACACGAGACACATATACTGAACAAGGGCTTGTAACTAAAAGAGGCATGCAAACTTTCCCTTAACACAAAGTGAACTAAAACTAATTGATATAAAACATGAAGGCATAGGCTCAACAATTTTGTTATCACAAGCACGGTTAAAGAAAAATGGGAAAGGCTGCCCTTATTTATACACAAGCAGAGGAGTAGGGAACCCTAAAATATCCTTGCTTTTACAACTAAGACTTTCCAACATGCAAGCTTTATTTCTAAACCTAAAATAGGAGAAGCATCTAACAACTAAGAAAACCTAAAAATAAGGAAAGTGCCAACTATTACATTTTTGTTTCCTTCTTCTTCAAAGAATGGATAAGAATTGAGACAAAAATAAATAGAAAGCATGACACAAGAATGGAAAGAAATCTTGAAGAAATCTTCTTGAAGATTGCTACTTTAAATCTCTATCACATCCACCAAAAAATGGGAAACTGCCTCTCTATCAAGAGTGTCGATACTATCTATAGCCATATTTCGCTTTTCTAGGATCTTCTCCTCTTTTGCGATCAAACTTAGAGAATCTTTGACATCTTCATCTTCTTTATGAGTTCTATTCTTGAAAAACATCGCTGCCCCAAAAGATGACTCACTAATTGATAACTTGGTGGCTTTGCAACTTTATGCTTTTGACACCTCTCTTGATTCTCCCACGAAAGAGTATTGTACAAATTTTTCCGACACTTGTCCTTTCGCTCATACCACTCCCTTTGTGCATTCTTCAACTGAGATGATGACGTTTTATGTCCATGATGGTACTAAAAATCACTTCCTAACATTGTTCATTTAGATAATTATGATACAACACTTGTTTGGCTCTGAATTCGATGGGAGAGTACTTCATGCTGAAAAACTTGAAGATTGACTATAAACTTGACTATGCTTAGACAAGCTCATCACAAACCCTAAAAATAACTTGCTGATTTTTCTTCTTCAAAATGACAAATTTTTCAAATATAATCAAAGATATGGGTTTTGTGTAGAATCTCATTGCAAATAGATCTAGATCGTATGTTTTGAAAAATGTTGATGGCTTGTTGAAAAAGCAACAAACCCTAATTTCTTCAGAAAAAGATTGAAAAAGTTGGCACCTGGGTATTGTTCAGAAACACATTTTGGATGAACCCAGTCGATCAGATGTTGAAAACCTTGAAGCTTGACTAAAAAAGCAACAACTTGAAATTTCTCTTAAAAAGCTATGATCTGGGTTATCTTCAGAAGAAGGTTCTAGAAGGACCCAAAAGATTAGAAGTTGAAAATCTTGATGTTCTCTAGGACATGCGAAGAAAAAGAAGCTACTGCAACTTTGAAAAATTTCTTCAAAAATTATCCAGAAGATAGAGCTAAGATAACCCAACTCTTTGAAAATCAAAAACCATGATCTCCTTCAAAGAATTGGTGTTCTAGATGAAAAAGCATGAAAAAGTAGGCCTCCTTGTCACTGATCTTGAAAACACGAAGAACACTGAAAAAACATCGTTTGGGTCTGCAAATCCTCGTTGAGGAAAAAGAGAAAACCTTCTTGCTCTGGACTCCAACCTGCAAAAATAAATAATGAGAGAAAATATATCGCTTAAATAAGTTGAGGCTTGAGAAAATATGCTTTTGTTTGCTTTAAATCCTTCGAAGCCTATCCCGAGCAAGTTCATTGAATGTAGACATCATTTGAATGTCAAATGATGAAAATTTTGAAAATTTTCCTAAGGCATTGAGTCTTGGGCACCATTCTCCTCTTGGGGCACTTTTCCTCTCCATACTTAGCCATTTTCTTCACCTTTTTCAAAAATTTCTTGATTTTACCCTTGGTTTGATCTTTGATTTCTGAGTGCTTAGTGAATCTTGTGTACTGTTGGAGGATCTTATCGCGGACGTGGAGTAAACCTGACACAGTTGTCTTGGAGGGAAATTTTCATAAAAGCTTCATCCAACCCCTCAATATGTTGGGCGCCTATCTCTTACAGCAGCGCCCATGATCACCAGTGTTAGTCATTTTTCTTAAAATTTCAACTTTTTGTGTTTTCTTGACCTTCTGATGAATCTACAACTCTGGGAGTTCAAGAGGTCTGATGAACTTACCAACTGCTCTGTTGCACAGCTTGGAAAAATCTGACGAGATGATCCTGGAGACTGCAACTACTGAATCTACCATATGAGGCGTTAGAACTCTAGGCACCTATCTTCTCCAGGGGCGCCCATGTTCACCAGACTTACCATTTTTTCACGTTTTTCAAGTTTCAAGCTTATCTCCTCTCTTTCAGATGATCTGGCCATTTTGGATGATCTGGAGCTCCGATAGACTGACGGTTGGACTCATCGGATAGCTCGAAGGATTTCAAAGGGGGGTCCCTTGGATACTGCATCTCCAAAAAATTTGATTTGGAGCTTCAAAAGCTTGGGCACCCATCTCCTCCAGGGGCGCCCATCTTTACCAGAGTTAGAATATTTTTCATCATTTTCAAGGTTTGCATTTCGGCTTTCAGTTGAGACTCCTTCGTTCGATCTTGAATTTTGTATGGCTAAATGATCAGATGACTGCGATGTCGGGCTTACTGCAAAGATGAGAAGATCCTGAACAACACTGCCTGGGAGAGTGAACTTTTGATTCCATCATCTGATCCTCTAAAAAGTTGGGCGCCCTTCTTTTCCAGGGGCACCCATGACTGGTAGTGTTAGATTGTTTTTTGAAATTTTCATAATTCTTCCTCGTTTGACGTGTCTCCCTTAGTCTGACTGTTGAAAACAAAAAAAATTCTAAGGCATGAAGGTTTGGGTGCCCAAACTAAGCAGGGGTGCATGGTGTCTCCAGTGTTGGCCAAAATTTCTCATTTTTTAACTTTTTCAACTTCCTCTCTCTATTCTTTGTTTCTTGTGCACGTTTATCATTGACAACTTCTATTTAGTGTTTGAATGTCTGATTCTGACACCTGGCAGCCAATTGACCTCCATTGATGACCTTGGTGCTCCTAGAAAAGCTTATGAAAAAGCATAATAGACCCACTAGGGTAAAACTGATCTTTTCATGATTCTGATTGCACCAGCTTGATGAGGAAGTACTTTAAGCCAATCAAAATCAGCCTCAACCCTAGAAGCCAAAATTTCTATTTTTAAATTTTTTTGCTAGTATTTGTTTTGAAAGAAACCCAAAAAAACCCAGAAAATGTTTTTGTTTTTAGAAAACTTCTAAAAATAGAAATTTTCCTAAATTTTAGGGTTGAAAAACTAAAATCTAGGTATTGTAGATTTGGTCGCTCTGAGCCGACCCAGCTTTTCCGTTTTGAAAATTTCAAGTTATTGACCCCCCATGTAAGACATGCAAACTCCAATTTTGACCTTTTTGACTGATTTTACAAGTTTTTGACTCATTTCTTCAAAATGCCTAAGTGTAGCAAATTTTTTAATTTGGGGTACAAGAATTGGCTCCATTTGGGGACCATGTCGAATATTTTCAGCATAGGAGAACCAAAGAATCTTTGTATTTTAAGCTTAGACCAGTGTCTTGTCCATTGGGTAGTGGAGTCAACATCATTTCCTAGTCACCTATTGCAATTTTTTTCCCTAAGTCACTTATGATTGAACTTCCTAGAATCACCTAATAGTTGGACTTTGCTAGAAATCACGTAAAACAAGACTCCTAATCACCTAAAACATGACAAAATTGTTACGGAAAATGGAAACACAACATTATGAAGGAAAAAAATACAGAAAAGGGAAACACATTATGAAAACAAAACAAAAATATTACTGAAAGGAAGTTACTCCAGCCCTAAAGGAATGAAGTGTTATATGACATTTCTGCCTGAAAGGCTTCACTTCTCTTCTCATGGGTATTGCGGGAGATAAATCTTCTGGGATGAAGATTCTCATATCCTCATACATCTAGGTAGAGGCAGCTTGACAAAAGTCAGAATATGGTGCAAGGAAGGAAGCAGGTACCACTGAGTCATCAACTTTGTTGTCGTTCATCTTTGGGATGTCTCTGATGTCAATCTTTGGGATGTCTCTAATGTCAATCTCTTCAAACCAATTGATCACATTCCAAACCCAATTTCTATAATGTAATAGATGATCCTTTCTGACTTGGAAATATCCTTTAATTGGCTCATCGATCAACTCCACATCCCCTTTAACACATAGAAGTTCAATTCCCATGTCTTCGACATTTTTGAGGCCTAACAAAAGTGCCTCCTTTTCAATTCCAGTGAATTCCAATTGCCACAATTCTTTAGGGAAGATGATCATTTTCCCTACAGTTGAACAACCCCCATCTAAATGCATTAACCAAATCATTGTATCCTCTGTCAGTCTTCTTTTAGAACAACCAATGTTCTGGTCTTCAACTCCTATTTCTGAAAATGTTGCGCAATTACCAAGACTCATTTCTTGATATAGTTGGGCTGGGGGATTGGAATTTTCACCACTATGAACTGGGATTTGGGCTTAGGCTCTATCTTGATTCTTCCTTCCTTCACAGGAATGGTCGTGGATGACCAATCTAACTGCATTGCACCAACAAGATCTCTGTAGAAACTTTGACTCAATAATATCCCATAGTTGGCTAGAACATCAACCACTAGAATATTCATCTTTATCTTTTTCTCTGGGAAAGCTACCAACCTCACTTGAGCGTCCTCCAACTTTTCGACCAATGACACCAACTTAGACTCAAGCGAATAACACTCATCCTATGTCTCTGTGCATGAAAGTCCCAATGCATTCATCACTTGTAGAGGCATGACATTGTTTGAGGCTCTTGAATCAATGATACAATTGCTCAGTTTAAATCCTCCTATATACAAAGATATATAGAAGGGTTTCGGATTTTCTTTTACTAGAATAGATGACTCAAGCAATGTAGGTTGAATTGAAGCTTCCTTCTTTACATATTCTATTATTCTATCCAATTGCTCAGGATGATCACGAAGATACTCCAATTGTGAAATCTGTACCTTAGTCTTCATCATGGAATTTACAATGTCAAAGTTTGCTAAGGAGGGGTCCTGAGCAACCGCTTCCTTAACTTGTTCTTCAACTTTTGGCCTTTCTTCTTCTTCCTTCTGCACTTTCAAGTGTGGAGCATTTGTAAACACAAGCGCTGAAGGTCTTCTATGATTTACTTCAAGAGACTAGTGGCAAAGGTCTTATTTTTCTTCAATAATGGGTTCAAAATATCTCGTTGTGGAGTCGCCATTGAAGTTTCCCATCTGTGGTGAGACAACATTTGAACTTGATGTAGGGACGAAACTGGAACTAGGTACAACTTTAGTATATCCCATAATCTGATTCATTCTTATATTTTAAGGACATGTAGAGCCAGTATGTGCATCAATGTCATGGAAAGAACAAAATATCGCATTTTGTGCAACTTCAATCATTGGTCTTGGTGGAGGTGCTGACAACCATAGCTGAAAATCATTTCTCTTTGGCTGGTACAGTTGCTAAGCTAGAGATCTAACAGAATCTATTTTCATCAAGCCAGAAGTAATCATATTATCCTCCAACTCGATGGCGTGTTCTTGTGCATCCATCAATTCTGTATGTCTTTTCGTTTTGAGGAAGAAGGCTATCTCTAATGGAAGAGCATTTATGAAGAAGCTCATCAGAATCTCCAGTGATGGATTAAGTGTAGAAGAAAGTCATGTAACAAGATGATTAAATCTTGCTACAAATTCCCTCATGTGTTCGTTGTGCTCCATCTTTGAATTTGCAAGTTGGGCGAACAACCAATGACTCTTCAGCGAGCTTGAATCTCGCTAAAAACTTCTCGCTCATAGTTTCCCAACTTGTAATAATGCCTAGCTCTAGGTGATTGAACCAGTCAGCAACATTCCCAACAAGAGTCTCAACAAAGAGATGTATTGCAATGTCTTCATGTGCCATGTGCAAAACGTCGCAAGCCATTGAGAAGGCTGAAATATGATCATCAGGATATTGAGTTCCATCGTCATGAAAACGTGGAAAATGATTCCTTGACCCTTTAGGTAATTCATGATGTTCCTGCAAAGCCAAAGGTCCAATGATGTTACCCCAAGGTAATGGGGGTGGATGTCTCAGATTCCTACCAGTATTATTGTTATCACCCATTTATTCTAGCTAGATCACGCAATAGGGTGTCAGATGGTCATTCTCATGTCATAAAGTGTAAGCTTTGTTGTGGTTATATGCCTCGGGCCCCACGGTGGGTGCCAGAAAATTGTTGGCATTTCAAATCGTGCCTCTAGAATGCATTTTGGAAACAGACAGCTATGTGCAGTAAACTGATGTTCAAATTAGGAGGGGAAGCTCCCTCTTTTGCTGAGTTTGCATAAAGAAAGTAAACTAAAACTAATTTTTCCTATATTTTTGTTTCAGCTGCGAGAACACAAGGTTATAAAACTCTAGATGTTACAGCTAAGGTTTTCCCTGTAATGAAACTTAAAAACTACAACTAACTTATGCTATTGACGTTTCTAGCCTCTCAAGTAAACGCAGAGCAAGAGAGTTAGAAATGGACGAAATTGATATTTTGAAAAAGATACTTAAATAAACTTTTCTCAACATACATCTATTGACTTTCAATGCAAGCTGAAAAGGAGATCATATAAGCATTACACAATAAACATAAATCTGAGACTTTATATTGGCGTAGCAAAAGCATGCTCAGGACTTTATATTTTGAAACTTTTGGCTCAAGATTACAATTTCAGGACAACAAGTTGTGGAAAAATAAATGCAACATGCAATCAAACCAGATTATCGACACAAGACACATATATTGAACAAGGACTTGTAGCTAAAAGAGGCATGCAAACTTGCCCTTAACACAAAGTGAACTGAAATTAATCAATAACATACATGAAGGCATAGGCTTAGCAATTATGTTATCACAAGCACGATTAAAGAAAAATGGGCAAGGCTGCCCTTATTTATACATAAACAAAGGAGTAGGGAACCCTAAAATCTCCTTGCTTTTATAACTAAGACTTGCCAACATGCAAGATTTATTTCTAAACCTAAAACAGGAGAAGCATCTAACAACTAAGAAAACCTAAAAACAAGGAAAGTGCCAACTATTACATTTTGATTTCCTCCTTCTTCAAAGAATGGATAAGAATTGAGACAAGAATAGAAAGAAAGTGTGAGAAAAGAATGGAAAGAAATATTGAAGAAAGCTTCTAGAAGATTGCTACTTTAAATCTCTATCACATCCACCAAAAAGCGGGAAACTGCCTCTCTATCAGGAGCGTTGTTACTATCTATAGCCATATTTCGCTTTTCTAGGATATTCTCTTCTTTTGCGATCAAACTTAGAGAATCTTTGACATCTTCATCTTCTTTATGAGTTCTATTCTTGAAAAACATCGCTACCCCAAAAGATGACTCACTAATTGATAACTTGGCGGCTCTGCAACTTTATGCTTCTAACACTTCTCTTAATTCTCCCAAGGAAGAGTATTGTACAACTTTTTTCGACACTTGTCCTTTCGCTCATACCACTCCTTTTGCGCATTCTTCAACTGAGATGATGACATTTTATGTCCATGATGGTACTAAAAATCACTTCCCAACATTGTTTGTTTAGATAATTATGATACAACACTTGTTTGGATCTGAATTCGATGGGAGAGTACTTCATGCTGAAAAAATTGAAGATTGACTGTAAACTTGACTATGCTCAAACAAGCTCAACACAAACCCTAAAAATAACTTGCTATTTTTTCTTCTTCAAAATGACAATTTTTTCAAAAATAATCGAAGCTATGGGTTTTGTGTAGAATCTCATTGCAAAGAGACCCAGATCGTCCATTTTGAAAAATGTTGATGGTTGGTTGAAAAAGAAGCAAACCCTAATTTCTTTAGAAAAAGCATGAAAAAGCTGTCACCTAGGTATTGTTCAGAAATACATTTTGGATGAACCCAGTTGATAAGATGTTGAAAACCTTGAAGCTTGACTAAAAAAGCAACAAGTTAAAATTTCTTTTAAAAAGTTGTGATCTGGGTTATGTTCAGAAGAAGGTTTTAGGACCCAGAAGATTAGAAGTTGAAAATTTTGATGTTCTTCAGGACATGCGAAGAAAAAGAAGCTACTGCAACTTTGAAAAATTTCTTCAAAAATTATCCATAAGATAGAGCTAATATAACCCAACTTGTTTAAAATAAAAAACCATGACCTCCTTCTTCAAAGAATTGGTGTTCTGGATGAAAAAGCAGGCATCCTTGTTCACTAATCTCGTAAACATGAAGAACACTGAAAAAGCACGTCGTTTGTGTCTTCAAATCCTCATTGAAGAAAAAGAGAAAATATTCTTGCTCTCGACTCCAACTTGCAAAATTAAATAATGAAAGACAAAATCTCTCTTAAATAAGTTGAGGCTTGAGAAAATCTGCTTTTGTTTGCTTTAAATCCTTTAGAGCCTATCTCGGGCAAGTTCATTGAATGTAGATGTTGTTTGAATGTCGAGTGATGAAAACTTTGAAAATTTTCCTAAGGCATTGAGCCTTGGGCGCCATTCTCCTCCTGGGGCGCTTTTCCTCTCCATACTTAGCCATTTTCTTCACCTTTTTCAAAATTTTCTTGATTTTACCCTTGGTTTGATCTTTGATTTCTAAGTGCTCAGTGAATCCTGTGTACTGACAGAGGATCTTATCATGAAGCTAGAGTAAACCTGACATAGTTGTCTTGGAGGAATTTTTTTATAAAAGCTTCATCTAACCCCTCAATATGTTGGGCGCCTATCTCTTGTAGGGGCGCCCATGATCACCAGTGTTAGTCATTTTTCTTAAAATTTCAACTTTCTGTGTTTTCTTGAACTTTTGGTGAATCTACAACTCCGGGAGTTCACTAGGTCTGATGAACTTATCGACTGCTTTGTTGCATAGCTTGGCAAAATCTGACGAGATGATCTTGGAGACTGGAATTGCTGAAACTACCATCTGAGGCCTCAAAACCCTAGGTGCCTATCTTCTCCAGGGGCGCCTATGTTCACCAGACTTAACCATTTTTTCACGTTTTTCAAGTTTCAAGCTTATCTCCTCTCTTTCAGATGATCTGGCCATTTCAAAGGATTCGAAGCTCCGATAGACTGACGGCTGGACTCGTCGGATAGTGTGAAGGATTTCAAAGTGGGGTCACTTGGATACTGCATCTCTGGAGAATTTGATTTGGAGCTTCAAAAGCTTGGGCGCCCATCTCCTCCAGGGGTGCCCATCTTTACTAGAGTTAGAATATTTTTCATCATTTTCAAGATTTACATTTTGGCTTTCAATTGAGACTCCTCCGTTCGATCTTGAATTTTGGATGGCTGAATGGTTAGATGACTACGATGTCGGGCTTACTGTGGAGTTGAGAAGATCCTGAACAACATTGCTTAGGAGAGTGGACTTTTAATTCCATCATCTGATCCTCTGAAAAGTTGGGCGCCCTTCTTCTTTAGGGGCGCCCATGGCTAGCAGTGTTAGAAACTTTTTTGAAATTTTCATAATTCTTCCTCGTTTGGTGTGTCTCCCTTAGTCTGACTATCGAAAACAATTTTTTTTTTAAGGAATGAAGGTTTGGGCACCCAAACTGAGCAGGGGCGCCTAGTGTCTCCAGTGTTAGCCAAAATTTCTCATTTTTCAACTTTTCAACTTCCTCTCTCCATTCTTCGTTTCTCATTTGCATTCATCGTTGACAGCTTTTGTTCAGTGTTTGAATGTCTGATTATGTCACCTAGCAGCCGATTGACCTCCATTAATGACCTTGGTGTTCTTGAAAAAGTTTATGAGAATCAGAATAGACCCACTAGGGTAAAACTGATCTTTTCGTGATTCTGACTACACCAGCCTGATGAGGAAGTACTTTAAGCCAATCAAAATTAGTCTCAATCCTAGAAGCCAAAATTTCTATTTTTAGAAAAAAAATCCAATATCTGTTTCAAAAGAAACCCAAAAAAAGTTTCTATTTTTAGAAAACTGCTAAAAATAGAAATTTTTCTAAAATTTAGGGTTGAAAAACTTAATTCTGGGTATTATAGATTTGGTCACTTTGAGCCAACCTAGATTGTCCATTTTGAAAATTTCAAGTTATTGACCCCCCATGTAAGACATGCAAACCCCAATTTTGACCTTTTTGACAGATTCAACAAGATTTTGACTCATTTCTTAAAAATGCCTAAGTGTAGCAAATTTTTTAATTTGGGGTACAACAAAGTTTTCAACGAAAACACAAAAACACTCACAAAACCACTAGACCTCTGGGACCATAAGGAAAAACTTATTTTTACATGGTTTTCCCATACAAGGATCTGAAATAAAGAAGAAATATCAAGTCCTAAGATAGGAATACTTTGACAAGGGATTTTAGGGTTCCAATGACTAAAATGGTCAGAACGGGAAAAATGCAAAGCATAAAAATTATTCACTAGTGGCATTAGGCTTAGAAAACCACTAGCTATATGTGGTTGAGATGGTTAACATTCTATTTTTTGAATGGGAATTAGGAATCCCAAGTACATGATCAGGCCACCCAAATAATGTTAGACAAAAAATTGAGTTTTAAGCCTACCAAACCAAGCCACCCCATTGATGAATAGGCCACCTAATTGGGTACAAGGTCATCCAATTGGACTTAGTTTTATTCTAAACAATCCGAGTCAATTCTAGACAAGATGGGGCCACCTAGGTACAATACTGAGTTGCCCAATTGTGAAATGAGGTCTCTAAATTTATTTTAAACACTAATTGAAAGATTCATGAGTTCATTTTAGCCTTTGCATAGTACAATAAGGAAAAATATAAAGCAATTGTGCTCAATTCCAACTCTAAGACATGCAATTAAACCAATACACTTTTCATTATCAAATATTACAATCCTTCTCAATGAGAGGTCCAAAATAACATTATTACAATTAGAATGAAAGGAAAATAAACCTAAATAAACATAGGAACCTTGCCACATTGAATTCGTCACTGACTCCACCATGATATTTCAATCCCCAATGGTGGTTACCATGTCATCAAACTTGTGGAATCAAAAAATCCACTCCCACCATGCTAGGAGATAAACACATGGACCACAAAAACAACACTCATGCCAAACACATAAGGACAGGGTTTACACACAAGCCATACACAAAGAATATAATTAATTTGTATATCATATAAAACACTCATCCAATCTCACAAGGGGGACCAACACAAATGTGATCAATTACAAGATCTCATTGGGCAAACTCACCAATGTCTCGTCACAAATCTGCATTGGGTAAACTCACGAATGTCATACCAAGATCATCCTTGGGAAAACCCACCAAGGGTATAACATATTGAACTCTCATTGGGAAAGCTCAACAATGGCATAACAACAAGCACATGGAAGGGAATACATCATCCTTCAAGTACTACTCAAACTACACTAGGGTTAGATATTAAAGAGCAAGTGAGGGGATGTCATTGTGGACACTTGTGAAGCTCAATGTTGAACCGAGTATTCTCTCATACAGACGAGGGTACTTCATCTTACAAGTCTTATTCTCCTTGAGTGTCTTGTCTTTCATGATCATCCTTAGCTTGTACAAACACTCAAGGCATGAGAGGGATACCTATTATCTTGGTTAATTAATTATCCATGTTTTATTATTTTTCACTTGCTAACCAAACTCCCCACATTGTGATTGCCTACGCACCACTTTGGGTCAAGTTTACATTGGGATTCATTCTCACAACTCTATAATACCTACACCCTAAGATTATCACATCCTCCAATGATGTGGTAAGAAAAATGATACAACAATCACATGACATAATTTTTTTATCACAAAAATTGAAAAGCACAATCTCAAAACACTCCTTATAAAAAAATTCATCAAGAAGACTCAATTTTCCCTAAAATAAATCATTCAATTTCACTTTTTAAATTAAAAATTTCAATTTAATTTTAAAAGCCAAAAGCCGGAAATTACATACAAACTCCATTAATGGAGTTTCAAATTTTTCATTTTAAAAAACAAAAAGTAACCTTTTGCTCAAAGTATGCACAACAACCATTTTATGATATAAAATTCAATTTCTAGGTATTTTGAAAAAAATTGGCATTATGAGGACACATTTTGGAATTTTACCAAAATTTACAAAATAAATTTAATTCCTCCATGCTTTTTGAAATTGAAATTAGATTAGGTGTGCTAATGCTCCACCAATCACATACAAAACATTCAAAATAGAAATCAAAGCAGGATGGAGGCACAATGAAAACTTACCTCATTTTTGTAAATTAGACATTCATAATGAGCTCCACACACACCACAAGAAAGAGAAATTCCAATCCCACACACAATCACATTCCCATTCCTATCACATGTTGCTTCAAATCTCGTCTAATTTCATTCACAATTGTATTCCCAACCTCAATTTCAAAAAAATGTCAAGAAGATGGTTTTGAGAGCTAAAATCCTCCAAATTGAACAATTCCCTTCAAAATGCCAAGTCTTTTTCCCTTTTAACCCATTTTTATTTTTAAATTAAAAATAAAAATAAATTTATTTTTCATTTCCTTAATTCTGATTTTCCTCACAATCCAAATAGACACATCAATCAATTTCTAAAAGACATTATTCAAATTCATAACTTGAATCCATGTAAGCATGTATTCATTTAAATTTACGAAATTCAAAATTCAAACATAATATTTAAATCAACAATAACTTGTAAATCCCAACCCAAGGAATTTTCACAATTTGATTAAACAATAGCTTGACTTCATTTTTACTTTCATTCTATTTTTTCCTTTTTCGAAACACAAAAAGTATTGTAATAACCAATATAAGAATCATTTAAATTCCTAATATTTTATTTCCAGAAAACATAGAATTTAAACATTAATTAAGTCAGACATTCACTGGTCATTCACAATAAATAGGGATTTTGAAATAATTCGTAAATCGGACCTAGGTTCACATAGGGTCAAATATGACACCTACCATACTCAATTCGAGTATGATCGAGAAATAAATAGGGAGGTTGAATGTGACATCTTTGAATTAACCAATATTGGTGAATAACTCATACGTGTATAGTCAAGTGAAAAAATAACCTTGTACATGTAACCATTCAATGTACATCAAGGGTACATGCTCAATGTATATATAGTTAAAGCAAAAAATAATCACCCACCGAGGTTCAATAGCATAAACCATAAAATAACATTTATAATATTAATCATTTCTCTAGAACATCAATAATAAATATCACATTTAATCATGACATATATAATGCACATCACTGAACTAAAACATAATGGTAAATTAGGAATATAAACATACAAAGTGCCAACAACTGACATGTTGAAGAACCTCATCTCAAACATGTGGTGGTTCATATACACCAATCAGAGCCATACACCATAAAAATCACGAGGAAACCATGAGGCTAAACCACCAATCCCACAACTACAAGCTACACACATGAGGGCACTACAACAATCATCTTTGAGGGAATTACATAGTCCAAATGTCTTTCTTGGTTTATTTTTTCCATGTGACCTACCTTATGTATTATGCTTAATCCAATTGCATTCATGCTTCTAAGAATTTTTTTTCTATCATTCTATTACAACCAACATCTATTTTTTTAGGTCCCAAAATGTTCAATGCATGAAATCATCTGTAATGAAATAACGTGCACAATGGAAGAATATGATAGAAAATATGTTGCAAACACTTGATAATAGCTGGGAATAACAAGCCACTTTGAGGGGGAAAACATCCAAATATCTCCAATGAGAACACAATTCACAATATGATGATGAAATAAGACTCACAATCTCCTATATATACTTATTTATGTCTAGGATATCACCCAGACCGGCTTAGAAAACCCTATATAAGCCATAGTCGACCTAATTAACTAAATAACAATACAATAATGATAATATGACTTAATTACGAGTTAAGATAGCCACAAGCTGACTATTCATAATCTTGATGTACTCTAATATTAAGGGCATTTCATACCCCCTATTCAAAGAAGCATTGTCCTCAATGCTAGGTAGGTTTGGATGCTTTTGAATGAACTCCTTATCCTCCCATTTGACATCTTCAATTAGTAAATTCTTTCATTGGATGAGATACTGAGTGAATGTTTTGGTTTTTAGCTTTCTTGTGCATTTTCTGAAGATTAAACTCTAGTTCCAATATGATTCTTCCTTCTTCATTGAGCTCTGATAAAATTGTTTGAGTAGGGATATTATTCCCAATTACCTTATTCAAACAAGAAACATGAAAAATTGGATGTATCTTTATTGTTGATGACAATTCAATCTTGTAAGAAACACTGCCTATCTTTTGCATGATTTGATATGGGCCATAATATTTTGGAAACAACTTATTATTTTTTTTATCTTTGCTTCAATTACATTTTCTTGTAAGGTTGAAATCTTAAGAAAACTCAATCCCTAACTTCAAAACTTCTTTCACTACGATGTTGGTCCACCTACTGCTTCATTTGATTTTGTACCATGGATAGATTCTTTTTAAGTCCTAAAAGTACTTGTTGATGAAGCATGTGGTCCTCCACAATGTGAAATCTTAATGACACCTTCAATGATGATGTGATGGAAGGAGGATGGTATCCATACAATGCCATAAATGGAGACATTTTTGATTGAGAGACTTCTAGTGAACATAACTGGGCCACAAATCCATTAACTCCTTTCTTAAGAAACTTCTACATTTGATGAGAGCTTACCATTTTGGGGACTTTGCCTTCAACCCTCTTAGCTCTACTATTTTTCCTTTTGATTGGAATCTCATGAATAATTCTTGGAAGTTCATCTCAATTTTTCCCAAAGTAGTAAGCCATTGTACTTCCAAATTAATATTTGTTGCACCCATGGAGATAACATACATTGAGCTATCATTTTTAAAAAAAATTAATAACAAATTCATAACTAATCTTTGCACTTCCCAATCCTCTCTCCTTTGTCCACATTTGAACAACCTACACACATGGTGGATTATGCCTTGAGGGTACCCAACGGTCCCCCTCTATCCTCTCCTGACCTGAGTCTTGCCTTGTCACATGAAGACTCGTGTCCCTCGGGTGCCACTCTTCAAGGGTCCGTGTCGTTGTTTTCGAGACTTTCAGAGTCACCCGTGATTCTGGTCTTATCTGGTGAGAAAGTGTCGACGGTGGAGATTCCTCTAGAAACTTTTGGTTGGAAGGATGTGCTGACCAATGAAAAACAGAGTTCAAACCCCTCACCTCTTGTTGAAGAGGAAGTCAAATCTTTTAGAACGTATTTCACTATCTTTGATATTGTCAGTGATAGGATTTTCTCCTCCATGGAGAATGCTGTTGTGGGTCGATTTCTCTCCTTCTGTCCTACTGTGGATACGATCTGAAGGTGGGCTACTGTGAAATGGTGACTCAAATGAAGCGTGGAGATATGTGCAATGTTGGATGGTCTCTTCTTGTTCAAGTTCATGGCTTCAAAAGACTTGGTTGTGGTCCTCTCTTTTGGGGCTTGGGTGTATGGAAAGCATAGTCTGGCATTATGTCATTGGAAGCCGGGGTTTGACCCTATAGTGGACCAAAAAAATCTGCTTTGGCCTGAGTTCGTCTGCCTGAGTTACCCTTAGAATACTGGGATGAATCCATCTTCAAGAGCATTGGGGACTCCTTGGGGAAATTCATCACTTATGACTCCATCACTATGTCAAAATACAGGTTAGTTTTTGCTTGCTTTTGTGTGAGCATTAGTGTGAACAAGACACTTCCTAACTCTATGAAGCTGTGTTCTAAGTTTGGCAACTGGGTCCAACCAATGTGCTATGAAAATGTTGTTATTTATTGTCAGAGGTGTGCTAAACCTAGCCACCTTATCTCTAACTGTAAATCCTCGTTTAATCGGGAACCTAACCTAGGAGTTTTTGATGTGTGTTCTCATCTTCCTATGGAAAATGAGTTGTTGAAGGATAGTGACCCTCTAGCCAAGTCTGCCTCGCCAGGCTTGGCTAAACCACCTTTCTGTGGGGATCCTCTTAGTTGTTTAGTGATTCTAACTGAAGATCCAACTTCAAGCCTTTCCATTCCTTCTCTAACTTTGAATGAGGTTGTCATCAAGTCATTGGATGTGGATGCTCTACCCTTTGGCCTCGCTTTGGGGGGGTGGTGGATCCCTATTGGAGGTGGGTTCAGCTGGGACGAGTGAGACTATGGGAGAAGGTGGTGAAATGTGGGAGGATGAGAGCAATGGAGTTATTGATGAAGTTGTTAACACATAGGGTTTGATGCAAGAAAAAGTTGTTGATGAGGAGAAATAGGTAACCCCTAAGAAAAGAGGGAGGAAGAAGAAGGTGGATGTGGGAGGCGACTCCAAACCTGGTAGACCAAGCCAGAGACATACTAGGCTAAGGGAGACTACAAATGAGATTGCTTTTGGTAAACAAAGGACATTGGATGTGTCCTCCAAGAAAGGTCAAAAATGAAGGTTATGGCATGGAATGTGCATGGGCCGAACAACTCCCACAAGCAGCTAGCTCTGAAGAACTATGTTTTAGAACATAAGATCGATGTGTTACTTTTACAAGAAACCAAGATGAAGAAAACAAAATTTGATTTTATTGCTAAATATTTATGGTCGGGAGCCTCTTACCCCTATAGTGATGCTGAAGAGGCGTCGAGTGGTCTTGCTGTGCTCTGGAACCCTCCCATGTTTAATGGCTCTGAACTATTCTATTGCAGGAGTAGCATGGCAGTTTCCTTTTCCTACTCGGGTGGTTCTTGTCTCTTATCAATGTCTATGCTCTCAATCAGAGAAATGCTAGGAATGCCTTGGTGGCAGGTTCTTTCTGGCTAGGTTAAAAAAAATAGTGGTTCATGTGGGTTGGTGGCTAGGGACTTCAACTCCCCCTTATATCCGCCAAAGAAAACTGGTGGACTGGTGGATTACTCCGACAACATGACTGATCTGGCTAACTTCCTGAGTTCTACTAGTCTGATTGACATGGATTTATCCGACCAGGCTTTTACTTGGACCAATAGACGTCTTGGAAAGGACTTAATACAAGTGAGATTAGATAGATTCCTTTGTTCTAGTAACTGGACTGGCTTGCTCAGTACCAACCTTAGGGCTCAACCCAGAATGGTGTTGGACTACAATCCTTTGTTGTTGATCTCAAATGACCTAACTATTGTGGGAACTTTTCCATTTCAGTTCGAGATAATGTGGAATTCCCACCCTAATTTTAAGAACAAAATTGTTGAATGGTGGAACATTCATGTGCATGGCTCCCCCATGTTTAGGATCTTTTTAAAACTTAAACATATTAAATGTATGGTGAAAGGCTGGAGCAAACGTGTCTTTGGAAATGTTTTCTAGAAAAAAAGAGTTATTGGGGAAAAATTGAAAACTATACAAAATAAAATGGACAAGGGGGATGTTAGTCTGCCTATTTGCAACCTGGAAAAAGAGAGTCAGAGGGAGTGGGAGCAAATTCTAAGGAAAGAGGAAATTTTATGGAAACAGAAATCTAGAGTCCAATGGCTGAAAGAAGGTGACAAGAATACCTCTTCTTTTCATGTTTCAGCTATGAAACATAAGAAAATGAATCAAATATCCAAATTGCTAAATGAGCAAGGGGAGGTGATCACTAAACCCACTCAGATTGGTCTCTTGGCTGCTGATTATTTTCAAAGGGTTTGTTCGGCCCATACTGAGGCACCTAATTCGGCTCTGGACAATCTATTGTTAGATCCTCTCCCGACCATCATTATCCAGAATGATAACCTTGGGATCCTCAGTGTTGTCACTCCCGAGGAGGTCCGCTTGGCTACCTTCAGTATGGGGGCCTTCAAAACGCCTGCTGGCCCGAATGGTTTTCCACTAGCCTTCTTTCAGATCTTTTGGGAGATTGTTGGTGAGGACCTCGTCTTAGCTGCTCGTGATTTTTTTAAATCCAGTAAGATTCTCAAACAACTAAACCATACTTTCCTAGCCTTAATCCCTAAGATTGTTGATCCCCAATCAATGACTTATTTTAGGCCCATTAGCCTCTACAATAACTTTTATAAAATCCTCTCTAAAATCCTTGTGAGCCGCATCAAACCTCTCCTTGACAAACTCACCAACCCCACTCAAAAAGGTTTTGTGTCTAGTCGTCATATCCTTGATGCAACCATAATCACCCATGAACTTCTCCATTCCATGGACAGATGCAACTATGTTGGTATGGCCCTTAAATTAGATATATCAAAAGCCTATGATAAGGTTCTCTAGGACTTTATCCCTAAAGTTTTAATCAAGTTTGGGTTTGATCAATCTGTGGTCAAACTAATAATGGAATGTGTTACTACAGTCAAGTACTCTGTCCTGGTAAATGGGGCTCCTTTTGGGGTTTTCTTTGTTGGGAGAGGTATTAGACAGGGTGATCCCCTTTCACCCTATTTGTTTATCATGATTGCGGATGTGTTGAGCAGGAATTTTTCTAGTCTACTATCAGAGGGGTCTATAAAGGGAATCAAGGCTGCCTCTTCTTTAGATCCCATTGTGATCCAATAATTTGTGGATGATACTTTCTTATTTGGGAAAACCTTTGTGATTGAAGCTAGGAAATGGATAAATTGTCTTAAAAACTATGTTGCTTGCTCTAGTCAGTGCATTAACTATAATAAAAGTATGATTTACTTCTTTAACAACACTCCTAACTTGCAAGCTAGGGTGACTGTTGTGTTGGTTTGTATGAGTGGTTCTTTTCCTTCAATTTACCTTGGTCTTCCCCTCACTTTCAAGGAGGTCACTCCTGAGTTTTGGACTTCGGTCCTTGAGAGGATCCAAAGGAAACTGGTTGGGTGGAAAGGCTCCGTCGTTCGCCATGCTAGTAAACTTAAACTCCTTTCCACTGCTTTCCAAGGTATTCCCATATAATTCCTTTCTATTTTCAAGATCCCGAGATATATAGCTCAGAAATTTGAGAATTCAAAGGGACTTCCTCTGGTCCGGGACCAAGGATAAGAAGAAATTTGCTTTGGTTAACTGGGAAAAGTCTGCCAGCCTAAACATTGTGGTGGGCTTGGGATTAGGATTGTCTCTGATACTAACAAAGCTTTGATGGCCAAAGTTGGTTGGGATCAACTAAAGAACACTAAGGATTGGTGTAAAATTATGAATGTTAAATATCTTCAAAATAGACCTTTAGTTAACTACCTCTCGGAGGTTCACCCTTCGGGTTCCTTGGCCTGGAAGAGCATTTGCAGCCTGCAGGGTCTCCAAAGGATTGGGATGAAATGGAAGATTGGTAATGGTAATAAAATCAGATTCTAGGAGGATCCTTAGCTATTTGATATCCCACTGGAAAATTTTAAATTTTGAAATCTTAAGAGGCAGGCTCAACGGTTCTTTGGTGTTCATATCAATGACTATCTTATTGGGCCACTTGGTCCTAGGAAGTGGAATGTTTTGGCTCTATGTTGTCTTTTATCCCCAAATTTGAGCCTCTTGGCTAAGTCTTTGTAGTACTTAGTCTCTCTTACTAGGCTCCCCTCAACCTCCTTGGAGGATTATTTCTACTGGACTCATGATAAGTAGGGAAATCTTTCAGTCAAGTTAGCTTACAATCTGCTGACGGAATAGCGTGTTGTAATTGACCTTTGGAAGAAGGTTTGGAACCGTCACATGATCCTAAAAGTTAACTTCTTTTGGTGGACTGCCTGTCACAACAGGATTCTTACCCAGGACAACTTGAGGAAAAGGGGATTCCAGATCCCCAATGGATTTTTTTTATGTAAATACAATGAAGAATCTATAGACCACTTTCTATTACACTGCTCGTTTGCTGTTGATGTGTGGGGAATGCCTATGGAATGCTTGGGAATTCAATGGACCATGTGTAAAGATATTAAATCTTTTTTATTGAGGTGGATTGGACCGCTCATTCACCCCTTATCTTGTGCAATTTGGAACCAGGTTCCTCCCATTATCTATTGGTGCTTATGGAAAGAGACAAACAACAAGATCTTCAGGAACATTGAGAGGTGTTTGAAGGAGGTCTTTGGTATTGGTTCTCGACTCATTGAGGAAAACATTTCTCTTCAAAGGGTTAACTCTGAATAAAGGACCAACTGAGAGAAATTTTAATGGCTAGGGCTTGGCATCAAAACTTGGATGCAAGCTCCTATGACAACTCCAAATCTGTGGCTAGAAGCAACACTATATGGAAGCCTCCGAATAGGGGTTGGTTTAAACTTAACTTTGACGGGGCAGCCAAAGGCAACTCGGTTAGAGCTAGCATAGGAGGTGTTATTAGAGATTTCAAAGGAAAATTTGTGGCTAGTTATGTTGGGGGATTGGTTTCCAATCTTCTATGATTGCAAAAGCCCATGCGCTACTCAAGGGCTTATAGATCGTTGTTTCTATGGGGATTGAGAACCTTCACATCGAAGGTGACTCTAAGTCTATTATTGATGCTACTAATTTTGGCAGATTACTGGGGTGGAGTACTAAGGACATCCTATTAGACATAAGGCTTTTCGTGTCTAAGTTAAATTTAAAGAATATTGCCCACATTTACAGGTAGGGCAATCAAGTGGCTGATGCCCTCGCCAACTTTGGCACGCTTTGGAATTGCTCTAAGTGTTGGCACAATTTGGGGAACTTACCTCTTGGTATTCAAGGTCTAATCTTGAAAGAACAAAGCCATTACTTAATAAATGGTGATAACTAAACATGTCATTTTTTGGGGTGTTATGGGGGGTCCACATGCTTTTCGATTGGGCTATGAGAACGGGTGCTAATGCTGAGTTGGCCTACAAGTGGTAGAATTTGAAAAATGAGGTGAATTTCGTGTTTGGAAAAAAGGGCATCATGAGGAAGTTTGGCGGGTACCTTGTGATCAAGGCTAGGCAAGGTCATGCCTTACGTTATCTCCTTTTGGGGATTGCGCTAAGCTATCGTATTTGCATAAAATCCTTTGATTTACATACTGATGTGACTATTCATTATGAGGAAAAGCTCCTTTTTGGCTCTATCCTTTCCGCTATTTTGTCTCCTCTTCTAAAGGCCAATCTCTTTGTTATTACTAATTTTGGCCTTGCGGCCATCCTGCCTAGCTTTTTGTGTAAGAACAATGTGGCTGGCAAACCTTACTTTCCCATCATGTCTTGCTTACCAAGCCGCAAACGTTTGAAGACTCCCATTAATGATACTGCCAAGATTGCGTTAAGAGATTTGCCTCCTCACACATGTGTCCTGCACCTTGCTTTGATTAACCAACACTACTCTGCTCAGCTAAAAATCTTAAGTGTGCAGGTGACATTTCTCCTCAACATTTTCTCTAACCTTTTACCCTCACTGGTTCTTTGGTTGCTCCTTGTGCAAAGTGGCATTATGGGTGGTGATCGTGTGTGAACGGAGCTCGATAACTGTGGTGAATTTCGCAAAGATCCACTGGTTTTGGCATATTTGTGCTGAAGGTGGTTTGGCTCCCTTGATGGAGAGTCTAGTGGGTCACGACCCCAATTTATTTGTGCAATTTACCAACTCTTGGAAAGACCGAAGAGTGACTCTGGGCAAGATTTCTTTTGAAGTGAATGAAGATGCGATTGCGCAGGCGACTGGGCTGCAAAGTACTAGTAAGAAGTATCTAAAGCATACGAAGACCTAGGATTCTCTTTGTGGGGAATGAGAATCTGGTCTGTAACCAGTCAGGATTCAAGAGAGAGGCCCTTCCACAACCATGGGACCAAGTTTACCCGACCCTTATGAAGTACGTGACTCTTGAAGGTAGATACAAAACTTTTTTGTTCTACCATTTCCCTTTGTTGAATCACCTTAGGCATAAAATTTTGTTAAGCTTTCCTTTCTTCCTGCTTAAGGATTTAGAGAGCTCAGTTGAAAAATGCATTGAAGCTACTGACCTTAACCCTGATGATACCCCTCACCTGCTGCTACACCAAGGTCTCATTATGAGACTCTACCATTTCCATCTTGTGTTATGCCCGCCCAAACCTATATCTGTTGTCTGTGTTGAGGAAATTGATCCTCTTGTTGTGACCAACATTTCCCAGGCCGAGTCCAAAGGTCCCATCCGATTGCTGCTAATACTCACGAATCCAAACCTGCTGCTAAAAAGCTTAAGGGGAATACGGGAAATGCCCAGGCTAATGTTGCAGCTAGTCTTTGTGATCTTAAGTTGACCCCTGCCAAGCCTGCTATCAAACCCACCCCGAAGAAGAAAGGCAAAGAGGATGCGAAGGGTTTGATGGAGCCTCCGACGAAGGAAAGAAAAGGTAAAAATGTGGTGGGTAAGGACTCTAAGGGGGACACAGTGGTTGCGGCGACGGTTGTGACGGGTGGTGAGACCATCATCAGAAGGTCTGGTAGATTGGCTAAGAAGAACAAGAAAAGGCTTGTGGACTTGGACTCGGAGGAGGAGCGGTCGAACAACAAGGATTGCAGGGATGAAGAGGTGTCTAGGGATGAGGAGGAGTATGCTGGAGGACCCCATTCCATTCATGATATTAGCAAAGTGCAAAAAGAGGACTCGACTTCCCAATCCTCGGACCCTGGACGTAGAGCACGCTGATAATGTGAAGGTTGTTGATGATGGGGAGGAGCGACGTGTGTTGCAAGTAAGAATGGATAAGTTGGACAAGAAATTTCGTGGCCTGGCCTATTTTACTATTAAGCTAGTTCATTTTGTTACCAACACTCTGTCTGCGGTTATAAAGGATGAATTGGACGGAAAGAATGATGATGATGATCAAGAATGGGTTGGAGATGATGTTGTTGATCTCCTGTCAAAGAACTGGGAAAATGCCAGTTAGTTTTTGTTTTATCTATGTTTTGTCTATTTGTTGTTGATCTGTGGTCTGTGTTTTTTGGCTTAGTTTCTATGTTTTTTAGACTTGAACTTTTTGGACCTTGTGGCTCCTTGTGTTAAGGGTACAACACCCTCTAAATGTTGCTTACCTTATAAAAAACATACATTGAGCTATAAAGGTGTTAATCTCCCATAGATAATTTAATGTTATGGAACTTTCCAAAACAACTAACAGTACCATTTGCAATCAAGACCTAAAATTCTAGAGCTAAGTATATAAAACAATTTAGACGAGTAACCAACTTTTTTGTTGATGAAATTACGAGACTACCTGAATTGATCAACATGGTTACTTTATACTTCTTTAAGAAATCCACTACCTTGAGAGTTTGTTGAGCATTTAAATTGAAGAGTGCATGACAAGAAATGATTGGTTGGGGATCATGTGATTCATCATCTAACTCCCTATCACCCTCTAATATTAGTTCATCCTCTTATTCCTCACTCAGACCTTCAATATAGAACAATTTCTTTTCACTGTATTTATGCCCTCAACTATATTTGCTATCACAATTGAAACATAACCCTTTTTCTATCTTCTCCTTAATTTGTTGTGGAGTCAACCTAGTAAGTTGTGGTAATGAATGTGTAGGAGATCTCCTTTCATTGATATTTGCATGCCCTTGTCATCTACTAGCCAAAAAATTCTCCTCAACTTGTCTTTCCGTTACTATTGCTTGCGATAAGGATTGTGGTTGGAACAACTGTACTTCATACTTTATGTGATCCTTTAAACCACCTAGAAATAGTTCCTTCAAATTTTCTTATGTCACATTCTCTACTCTTAGAGAAAGGGTTTGAAATTGTTGAATATAATCCTTGACCATGCCTGTTTACTTTAATTTAGTGAGCTGAGAGAAGTAGCTATCCATACAGTTATCTCCATATTGGGTAGCAAGTTCCTCTTGAAAAATTGACCATGTGACCACACAACCCTTCTTTCTCTTCTCATCACATAACCAATGATACCAAACAAATTGATCTGGTTCTAGGTATAATGATGTCATAGTCACCTTTTGTTGACTAGGAACATGATGAATATTAAAGAACTGCTCCATTCGACATAGCCAATTGGTTGGATCATTCCCATCAAACTTTCTCATCTTCAAATTGGGTATGAATTGCCTTGGCATAAGATTATTTAAGGAATTATACTTCTTGAAATCAAAGTCAAACCCAAGGAATTCATGTCCAAAAAAAGCATTATCTTCCACCTTACTAGGTGAATCTTCACCCTTACACTTCATATCCTAAATAAGCAATTTGAATTCACTCATATCCTTTTGCATGTCAATCATCTTCTTATCTGTTGATGAAATATCACCCTTGACTTTTTTGATTTCATCATTGGGATTAATATCCTTAATTTCTACCTCATCCTTATCTAAAGATTTTTCTAGTGTGGTACCATTCTTTTTGCCTCTTGTTGTAGGCCCTGTCATGATGGCAAAAACTAATTTCGCAATAAATCGCACAAATAAATTCAAATTAATCTAAAAAGTTTTATTGTAACTTACCATGGTCTAAGTTGTCCTCTTAGAAAAATTTCCCCAAAATTTGGTGTTTTGCAATCTTGAGAGTGAAATTGTTGGAAACCCTAATTTTGCAATGAATCACTTATTACTACTTCAAATATTTTGCAATTTGAACCATAGGCTCCTCGATTACTTCTTCAAAATCCCACCAAAAATCAAGAACCAATTCAACAAGATTTGGGAGATATGCACTTTCCAAATAAATTGGGCAAAAACCCAATTTTGCAATAAGTTGCTCAATTTAGCCCCTATTCCTCTAAAATCTAGATTGATCTTCTTAAATATGTTCTTCAAAAACCCTTTAAAAATTAGACAAAAACTCATCAAAATCTGGGAGATACACATTTATTTCACAAAATGACCTCCAACATTGACAAAAATGACTTGTCATCACAGTGCCAAGATCATGCTCTAATACCACTTGTAATGAAATAACTAGCACAATAGAAGAATATGATAAAAAATATGTTGCAAATACTTGATAATAATTGAGAATAACAAACCACTTCGAGAGGGAAAACCTCAAAATATCTCCAATGAGAACACAATTCACAATATGATGATGAAATAAGACTCACAACCTCCTATATATACCTATTTATGCCTAGGATATCACCCAAGTTGACTTAGATAACCCTATATAAGCCCTAGGCCGACCTAATTAACTAAACAACAATATATAATGATAATATGACTTAATTAGGAGTTAAGATAGCCACAAGTTGACTATTCATAGCTGATGTACTCTAATATTAAGGGTGTAGCATCATCAACCTAGGGAATTGATGCAATCAAGATCGAGGGGTCTTATCAAATTAGTCAACCTTGCAACCTAACACTTGAACTCAACATGTTCCATTTCTTTTTATAAATTCATTACAATAGGGTTTTCTAGAGCTTACAATACAAACATCACTATTAACAAGTTACAAATTTGACCTTTTTTCCTCTTCAAAGACTCTTCTCCTTCCCAAGGCTCCCACAATGCATGTTTCAATCTCCTTTTATTCCTCAAGTAATTAGGAATTTAAACCAATTCAAATTCTAGTAGCTACAGTAATTGTCTCTACCTAAGGATGAACTTCTATACATCCTAGATACAATTGAGAGTTGCTTTGTAGAGATAGACTAGTTTGATTCTACAGAGATAAAGATTGTTGCCGCTCCTACAATGAATTATTTGGTTAATTCAAAGCTCTTGAGACAACCAGAAAAGGAGGTAAGACTTGCAATTGTTTCCTGTGTCAATGAAATTATGAGTAACAGCTTCTCAAGACCCTTATGATAGCAGTATCATGGAAGTATTCAATTGATTGTGCAAAGTTTTCAAAGTTTAGGTAATATAGAGTCCTTTTGCTAAGAGGGTAAAAATCTTGGAAACTATTGCAAAACTAAGATCTTGTTTTCATGTGGGATCTTGGTTGTGAGGATCTTATTCTCGAAATGTTTCATCTTTTCATGGGTGTTGTTAATGAGAATCGTGTAGGAAAAGTTGTATCTTCCATGTAGGTCATCATGACTTTGATTATGAATGATGAAATCTCCCAATCACTCTTATCTACCTTGGTTGGATTGAGGCAAGAACCAAATACTTCTACAACTGCACATAGTTTGGTTAAAAAGGTTGTCAACCGATGTGAAGAAAAAATGAAGCCTTATTTGCCTATTGAGGTTGAGAAAGAACTTGTGACTGTAGAGCATGACACAAAGGAAGAGCTTGAAGATGAAGAACCCTCAAAAAAATCTTCTTAAGAGGTTGAAGCGATATTTCAAGAGGTATGTATTATTGATCTCCAACATGATCTCTTTGAAGGACTTGACTCCCATGAAGTGTCATATGAAGCACTTGTTACAAAAGGGGAGGCTGAAATAAGGGTTGTTCGAAATGAGAATGTTGATTTTGAGGATGTTGTTGCTTTCAAATCATCAACTAGTAATGAGAACATACATCTTAATGATAAGAGCTGATTTTGGTTCTAGCTCAAGTTTGTTTGATTCAGAACAATGTGAAAGTGAAGTCAATTCAAAGATAGAAGATAAAACACATGAGCCCTTATTGTGTGAAGAACCAAGTGACTTTGTTGATTTGGATCCACGACCAAAAGAATTCAAGGGATTAAAGAATTAGTTGTCAATTCAAGGGACTAAAAAGTGAAAGTGTTGGCTAACCCCACAAAATAAGTGGATATTACTTTCAACTTCTTATTTTCAAAAGAAATTGTAATCCCATACACTGCATCCTCACCCACACTAAGAACTTGGTGATCAAAAAGTGGAAAGGAAGTGCTTGGCATTTCATTTTTTTGAGTTAATAATGTTTTTTTTTTAATTAAGGATAATTATTATATGTTGACGTCATCATTGAAATTGTTCATCTGAACCAATTGATCAAACTTTAAAAATTCAACTCACTTGAGTTTATTTGCAAGTTCCAATTACACTTAAGATTTTCACAAAGTAAAATGTGCAAGAAGTTCCCACAAGCCAATTGGACATGAAATTCCTAAAAAATTAGATAAGCAAAGAATTCTTGCAAAGCTAGTTGGCCATGAGATTCCAACAAAATGTGGAAACCTGATTTGATACCAATTATGCAAGCAAAGACAATGGAGCAAGCTCAAAGAATTTGGATTGCTTGGAAGGGTGGTTCAAATGACTTGAGTATTTCCACCAATGTTGACAGACCAGTTGGTACCAAGTGTGCGAGCAAATATGTCAAAACCGATTGTAAATGGGTCGATTCAATAATAAATCTCCGCAAAAGTCCATTAGCAAACCAAAAACCCACATAAGTATAACTTATTCATTTTTCACCTAATTCTCACCAAATTTGATCTACAAATAACTATTAGGCTCCTCTACAAGGTGATGGCATTAATTTGCCCAATTTGTCTTTGAAAATCCTCTTGAAGTAACTACCCAAAAATCAATTGCACAATCAACAAAATTGAAAAAAAAACCTTGATATTTTTGGTTGGTGTTGGGATTGCCTATGAACTCAGATGCCCTTGAATCGAGAGCTTATCTTTCTCAAAGGATAACACAATCTCTCTAATTTGATTTTTGATTGGTCTCCTTCATATGGCATTGCCGTGTTTAGTTAGTGCCCTATTTTCTCTTCAATTCTCTATTATTAGGATCATCCATTAGGAGACCCTAATTGAAGTCAATGGCTTGTTATGTAATTTCAAGAGGCATTTGAATATTCCTATTGGATGATGTAATGGTTTTCCAAATTGAATTAACTTGTCCGTTTATGATGTTTATGACTAATCTGTGAAAGCACTCTCTATTTTAATCTACTTAATTGATCCATCTCTCACAAGATCAATACCTCCAATAACACCCTTGCCTATATTAAAACCCTTTGTTTAATCAATTCTCTTGTGATAGCACTGTCTCCATTAGCACACTTCCATCAATTTGAATCTCCTTACTTGGTCAATGTCTTGCAAGATCAATATCTCAAATAACACCCTTGCCAATATTTGAATCCCCTTGTTTAATCCAATCTCACAAGGGCAGTGCCTCCAATAGCACCCTTCCCTTTCCTACATGAATTGGATGTTCATCAGCTGCCATGACCTATGAATCTTGTGTATCTATTTTACAACTGTTGTATGGAGAGTTCTATAATATCTTTGTAGACCGGTAAGAGAATTGCCAAATACTCGGGAGTTTGAAGCCTTCGTTCTCATTTAAGATAATTCAGCTCAACAATAAACTTGTACATCTCATGTCCTTCGATATTGATGAATGAGTCAGCCCATAATCTAAAATCTGAGTCAGGGCTTACGTGATCCAGTATTTATTTTTATTTCCAAATGGATTTCATGGCAATTAGAGAGGGTTGCGCAATGAATTTTTTCTGCAGTTTGTTTTTGTGCAGCCAGTCCCTTGTCAGAATTAATAATTCTATCCAATTTGGATAGAATTATTATCCTGTCCAGCATTTATGATGTTGTAAATTTGTAATAACCTAGTTTGATGGGGCTTGTGGAAAAGTTGATGTTTACTCGCATAGAATACTGATCAGGCAATTATGTTTCTTGTTTGCATGAGAAATTTACGACCCACCAAGATTCTTGAAATTCATAAGAAAAGAATTTAATAACTACTCACAGGGAAAGATTGATACTATTGCAAAGCACTCCTAGTTGGATCCATTCAATAAGATATTGGACAAAATATGAGCTGTTTGTTGCCCCATATTCCAGTGTATATGAGTTTCCTCGAGGACCCTGCTCTGGTGGTTTCATCGAGGATCATATCTATTTTTTCTGTACTTGCCTTTTTTTTAAGAAATTGGCATTTGTTGAGCACAATTAAGCCTCTACTGATCCGAGATATGATTTGTAATTTTGTACCATCCCAATTGTATGATATCAGACATACCTATGATCTGGTCCATGCAATTCTCCGTAGCTTTACCTTTCACGTGACTTTCTCCGTAGCTTTAGCTTTCACGTGACTTACTTTGATTAATAGAAAAATCTGAATCAAACGGATCCACTAATGGTTTCCCTTTTTTAGTCTTGGCTCAAATCTAGTGACGCCTTGGACTTGCAGTTGTTATTTTTCCTCTTGCTGCAGATTTCTACATGATAGTAATGAATGTATATTGAATGGGCTCATACACTTTTCTTGTTAGTTGGTTACTAATAGATTAGGTTATGCATGAGAGGAGCTACCTTGGAGAGGTTAGTGGTTGCCTTGTCACTGCCTTGAATGATTTCCATGTTCTCTATTCACAGATCAGTGAGGGCCTCAAAGTTGTTAGATAATCTGATCCGTTGAGCTAGTTGGTTTGACATTTCTCCGTTTCTTGCATATGCCTTTTAAAGTTCATCTCCACCCTAAAATTCTCATTGATGTTTTGATTCATTCCTAAAATTGAGAGTTGTTTCTCTTGTTCTCGTTTGGTGCAGTATTTTCAACTTCCTCTTGATTTAAGTGCTGGTTGCTTGGCGTTTGATGTGTATGGTAGGTGGCTGCTTCAAATTTTTTTGGTTGAGGCATACCTTGGCCAGTCATCCAAATTCATGACATCTCTGATATTGGAAAGGAATATTCTGTTGTATCAATAAACCGCCTACTTTTTCATGAACCAATGACCTTAGAAGTCTTGATCTTTTTCTAGTTTTAGAGAAAATCTGAGCATTAAATAACCCTTTGAAATCATCAAAAACTTCAACAGGTCACAACTGGTTTCAGTTTTCCTGTACTGTGAATGTTCTGCTAACAAGAAAGTCCACATGATAACAGATAAAGGCATTCTCTAGAAGCAGCCATAACCTACTTCATGTCTCTTCCGTATTGGGTTTTCCATCGGCATTCTCATCTTTTGTTGGGAAATCGGGCTTGATCATGGTCCAGTGGACATCATGTTGAATAAGTCAAAAAGGTCCTTGCAGACCCTGATTTAAAACAGTATGAATAGAAATTCTGAATTAGTGTTTATGTGGAGAGTGTGGACCACGAGATAGTCTAGTTTTGTTTAGAGGGGAAACTGGGGGTATCAAGTAGAAGCACGGAGGGGGTTTCATCTAGAATCCAAATACCCCTAGTTCTCATAACACCTGAGCTTACCAGGTATAGACAGGAGGCCTAGTAGCTTTACAACCCTGTTAGCCTCTTTGAATGACTTCCATTAGGTGTTTGTTCTGCTTTACATGTCTGAGATACTATTAGGTTTGCAAACATGTAAAGCAGAATAAAAACCATTAGGTTTTAAATTCAATTTACATTGTTTCTGCAGCGACATCTTTCCAATTCAGTTTTTTGTCATCCTCTGTTCATATGGATTTTTAAGTCGCTCTAATTCAACTGTTACCACTAGGATACCTGCACATAATATAGAAGAGAACAATGACGCCTATGTTAGTACTTGCAGACATACAACAGAATGCATTAATAAAATCCGAATGAATTCAGTAAAGAAAAAAGACCCATCACTGAGCCAGATCCAGCTATGGGCACTTCTCAGCATTCATAATTATGACATCACTAATATAGCACAACAAATATTGTATCCTCTGTCTACCACAAAATATAAAGCTAATGAATGCCCATGAATACAAGTGTGCTATTTTATATACGACAACTATACATTGTTTAATAGAAAATTAGACATCATAAAATGAATCTAATACCAGTAGATCCTGCAAGAGCTTCAAGATTCATATCAACATCCCACACGAATTGCCTCAAATGCGTCTAACCAAATCTATTATTCTCAAGCTACCTCAATTCAGCCATAAACAAACTATGTCATTAGGAGTTGTCTTTATTGGGATCCAACCAAATCCTTTGTCCCATGAATTATATCACTAAATCTCTACCTCGTACATTATGCCCAAAACAAAAGGGTGTAGAATTCCAATGTGGATAGTCTTGGAGACGTGGAATATCGGGGGCATTATGACACTACTTTAGAATCTCCACCTAAGACTCTGTGTGTATGTTGTGAAATATTGAATTCCATGGACTGCTGCATGCAAATTATATGGAAATGAGCACAGGGGAATCTAATTTTCAGGGAGATCTATATTTTGGGGTTTTACAAGCCTTGGGAAATAAAATACTCTTAGGAAAATGCAGTTTGGACTTTCCCATTTTCTAATTTAAAATTTGAATTTCCCAGCTTAATATGTAATTTTAAATATTAGAAGCCCAACCATGCTTACCCAGCTTTGAATTAAGCACAGTGTAATTACTTTTGTTTCTTTTGATTTTGAATGGTTATCCATTATCTATTCACAACAGGTTTCTGATAGAATATAGCACAAAGCCTAGTTCTCATCATGATGCTACCAAGTCCAAGCAACCATTAGTGGTTATGAATTATAGGACATGGAAATAAACACTCACTACATGATTATAATTGGCATATTTGTTGCCTACCTGTGTTCAAACACGAGATTACTGCATATGATTTACACAAATAATTTGCTTATAGACAGGTCAGATACCACGGAGACATGTACCACATTTTAAGAGTTTTCATCCAGAGATAACACAAGAATTATAGAAGAGTAGCTTAACATTGGATATATCCCAGCATTGAGGAACTGATCATATTGTTTCATGACTATTTCCCGGTTTGGCATATCATCAGCCAGGAAATCATATGGAGGAACTTTGCTTGTATCAACATGAGGTTCCCATCTGAAACCTGGTCGTTCAGGTAAGGTGATAATGACCGGAAGATGACTGGTATTAAATGCAACATAAAGCTCTCGTCTTTTTGAATCAACCTGTCGACAATTAGAATGTACCATTCAGCCTTTAAGAAAAAAAGCATAAGAAATAGTAGATACTACCTTAAATTTGCTTCCATTGTGCAAATTGATTGGAATTAAAGCTACCTGTTTCAATATGTTGCTTCAATATAAACAAGCACTAAGCATTTAAATCTCCAGTTTCACAAAGAAAGAAAGAAAAAATTAATTTAACTGAATAGGCTTCAATTGTAGGCATCTCATTAAGAATTATTGCTCAGTACAAGTGAGATACATACCATGGTGAATGCAACAAACCGACTTGACTCGGACCAATCTGGCATCTCAGGCTGGTGACCATGCCATTGCAGTCGTTCTGCGGTTGGGAAATCTTCTAACCCAAGTGATTCGCATTCACTATCAAAACAAGCATAACAACCATGAGAAAAAATAAAACAAATATTTTAGTATTAAAATTTTTAACCCTGGACAATATGATTAACCACCTCCGGAACATTGCCATAAGACTACAGAATTTAAAAAATGCAGCCTGTGAAGTGTCTTTCTTGTCCCAGCGAAAATAATTCACCTGTATCATATGAGCCTATATCATCAGCAATCCACATGTAATGCATCTATCCAGTTGGTTTATATTAAAGTCTTGTATTAATAAGTAACTTCCAATTGAGTGAAAAATAATTACATACAATTACAGCTATTTTCACCATACATTGTTATCATGGCAGTAGGTGTTGTTGTTGCCTCCTTTTGTGTGGCCATATTCATCACCCATGGTTAGCATTGGTACACCCTGGTAACAAGTGCCAGGAATCATCTCAATTTATCATCAAATATTAAACTAAATTATGACTCACATTTACTTTGAAGTTTACAAGGATATAAATTTCCCTATTTTGTCAACTCCATTTCCAGCCCACCAAAAGTTTCCAAAAATTAGTCTCTATTATTTTCTCATCTTCAGTTGCTAAGACAGTTCAAACATATGCTTTACCTGGCTCTTTCCTTTAGAAAGTCCCTAAAATGCAGAGGTCTCAGACCACCCTGTGAATCCCCAGCATCATAGGATTCCACAACTTCAGTTTGTGAACCTTTTAATTTTAACCCATGACTGTATCTTAAGAGGAATTTACTAATTTAATGCTCACATCGGAAAGGAAAGGCCACCATGGTGTATATATGCAATGAGCAAAAAAATCTCCACGTTTTCCGTCAAACTTAAGTGGGCTTAGACTTTACCTGAGAAACCATAAGACAAACGATGAAGTTCCGCATTTGTCTCTGTCTCAAGCGTTGAACAGGGAGACCCACAAGCTCACCTTCCTAAAAATTAAAGCCAAAATCAGATTATATTTAAAAGTTGACTTTAGCTGTTTTATAACTACAGGAAAATGTCAAAAATCATAATTTAAATATATTAGAGAAACTAATACAGAACAAACAAACCAAAAGACACCCAAAATCTTGAATTTCAACATAGAGAATGAATTTTTTCCTTAAGCCTAATGAAATCTTAAACTCACGAGCACTATCTTTCTCAAGAAATCTCAAGCTATCATAGCATATAAACTAAGACAAAAGGAAAACATCATGTAATGGCTAAATTTGGTGAGCTGGAAGAATCTAAAATTTAGTTATACCCTCATTTATCATTACTGTTCAGAAGTGATTATGATGAATATAATTGGGGTATACTGAGCAATCCAGAACCAAACATCTTATCTTGCATGAGTTTCATCAGAGCGAGCACTCATTGTGGAGTAGGGCAGGAGCATATTATTCAGCTCAGACCACAGCATATAAATCCTATGAGCTGGGACTGGCCAGGTCTGTTTCCAGATGCTTTTGATTGGGTTAAAAAATGTGATGCATGTCATAGGTTTATATATTCTGCTTCTGTTTAATTCTGACAAGCTGGTTGCCTAATGAGTCAAAGCTCTGATGCAGACAGAATATGGGAAGTACAAACTACAAACAGTGAATAAGTGAGGAAATATATACATGCGCAAGCATGTTCAACTGTATAAAACACAAAATGTTATCATAAACACATGAAAACTTTATTTGAATTTATGCCATGAAAAAGAAAAAAAGACATCAAGATATCAAGTAGAATAAGATCAGTCAATGTAATGTCCCCTTCCTAGACAGTGCAGTTGGTTCAAAGGTTAGCCTATCATTTTGATCCTCGTAGGCTGACAGATGTGTGTAAAGGATCACTTGAGGCAGTTATCTGGTGTTCAGGAACATTACTCCTTCAGTTGATTCAGGTTTGGGCCCTGGTAGACGTTTCCAGAGTGATTTACAGATACTTAATATTTATAGTAAGACAGGCAGGCAGGAGTTGCTATTTATAGCAGGGCACCTGGTTCAGTTGGTCAGCTCAGTTTCGACCCAGTTTGATGATCTGGTGAGCAAACAGTGTTTACTTGGGCATTTAATGTTTATTAAAAGTTTATTAATTTGACTTTATAATATAAAGTCACTTTAATGAAATATTAAAATCATTAAATGGCGAATTATAAATTATTTAATACTTTGTAAAAGAGGGGTTAAAATAATAATTAAATGAGCATTTAATTATTAATCAAAAAGGGACGCCATTTATTAAATATTTGTCCTAAGTCTAAAAAGGGCGAATTCATCATTTATTTAAATGATTATTAAAATGCCTTGGGTCGAACTTATGAAGGGAGATATAAATACTGCCAAGACAAATCGAACTCACTTATGTTATGATTATTCAAATTTGTCTTTTCTCTCTGAGAGCATTGGGGTTTGCAAAACAAGGGTTTCATGTAAGAAACCTGGTGTCTCTCAACCCGATCATTGTTTGAAACTACTGTGTTTTTGTTTGTTTTCTGATTTTTTTGACGTTTTTGTAGTTTTTTGAAGCAAATAAGGATTTGCGATTTTGAGAAATAAATGCAAATAAATTCATAAATAAATAGTAAAGCATGAAATGACTTCCAGAGCAATGGCAGATGATTTTATTATCATTATTGAACAACTACAATATTATTCCGGAGACAAGAGAAGTAAACAGATGATATTATTTAAAGAACCTAATTATTACTTGCAGCCGCCTGGAAGAATGAAGACAAAGTACGGCCCAGCTAGATATTGACCTCTCCTCACGAATAAATGCGGAAATGGACTCTCCTTGCCTGTGCGCCCAAGATGATGAAGATGGAAGGCTGAAATGATAGGCGTTTGAGATGCCAGGAGAAGAAACGCCCTTGCAGCAGCAAGTACGGCCTGTCAGCAGCAATAAATACAACCGTACCTTTCTTGGGAAGTGCGCCACTTGCCAGACAAAAGATAGTCTCTGAAAACTGATTCTCCCTGGTGAACAATAGAACCAAAAACTGAATTGAAAACTTCACTGTAAGCTCTGTATGACTTTTGGATAAAGCCACGCTGATGGACAAGCTTCAACTGGTATTTCACAGCCTCAGTATGCCAAATTCTGAAGAGGGAACATTCTCCAAAATCATATGTCTGCAGAAACCCTTGTTTCACAAACCCCAATACTCTCAGAGAGAAAATAAGACAAATTAGAATAATCATGGATGAATTCGATTTGTCTTTGAGGAAATATATACCTCTTCTCAAAAGTTCGACCCTTTTCATATATCATTTAAAATCCATTTAAATGATATAAATTCGCCTCTTTTAGACTTAGGCATTTTATTTAATAAAAGGCGTCCCACTTAAATAAGTAATGAATACTTATTTAATTATAACATTTCACCTTTATTATAAAGTATTAAATACTTTATAATTCGCCCTTTAATTAACATTTTAATATTTCATTAAAGTGACTTTATAATATAAAGTCAAATTAATAATCTTTTTAAATAATTATCAAATCCTCCGATAATCACTATTTGCTCATCAAATCATCCAACTAGGTCGAAACTAAGCTGACCAACTGAAAAAGGTGCCCTGCCAGATATAGTAACCCTTGTCTGCCTGACTTACTAAAAATAGTAAGTATCTGAAAAAAAATCTGTGAGAGTCTGCAAAGGCCCAAACCTAAATCAATTGATGGAGTAAGGTTCCCGAACGTAGGCTACTGCGTCAAGTGATCCTCTATACATGTCTATCAGCCTACGAGGATCAGAATGATAGGCTAACCTTTGAACCAACTGCACTGTCTAGGAAGGGGACATTACAATCTGCCCTCCTTGAAATTGCTTGTCCTCGAGCAATCTCAACTCTGGATGCTATAAAATCTCCTCAGACTCCCATGTAGCATCCTCAATTGGCAAATCTCTCCACTTGATCAGATATTCCCTGATCACCCGCCTCCGAAGATGTCTCTCTCTAACCTCGAGGATGGCCTCAGGTACTAATATCAACTTCCCCTCATCATCAAGGGGTGGCAGAACTGGAGAGGGTATCACATGCTGATCCAATGCCTTCTTCAGGCGTAAAACGTGAAACATGTTGTGAACCCTGCTATCCGCTGGTAAGTCCAACTCATATGCAACCTCGCCCACTCGTCTGATGACTCGAAATGGACCATAGTAACGAGGTTTCAATTTCTCTGCACCACTCTTCCGTAGAGTGGACTATCGGTATGGCTGTAACATGAGATACACCATGTCACCCACTGCAAAAGAACGCTCAACCCTTTTCTGATCAGCATACTGTTTCTGCTGATTCTGTGCCCGCTGAATATTGTCCTTGAGAGACCTCAAAATATCCTGCTGATCCTGTAACATATCCCCTGCGCTGGGCACTCTGCTATCACTCAACGCCAAATCCAAAAGGCTGGGCACCTCATACCCGTATAATGCCATGAAAGGTGTCATCTGTATAGTCATGTGATGGGTGGAGTTATAACAATACTCACCAAGGTATATCAACCTCACCCAAGCTTTCTGCTATCCAGCTATATAATTCCGTAAATATCCTTCCACCCACTTATTGACGATCTCCGTTTGCCCACCATCTGTCTGTGGATGGTAGCTGGTACTAGGTGTCAATTCGGTTCCACAGAGTCTGAACAACTCCTGCCAAAAGTTGCTCATGAACCGACTATCCCTATCGCTCACTATAGTCTGAGGCAAACCATGTAACCGGAAAACCTCTTTGAAGAAGAGCTCTACAGTCTACGATGTTGTGAACGTAGTGGTGATCGGAAAGAAATGGGCATATTTTGTCAGCCGATCAACAACCACGTAAATACAATCCTTCCCTTGGGCCTTCGGCAAGCCCATGATAAAATCCATCGATAAACATTCCCACTTCCTATCTGGTATCGGAAGTGACTGAAGCAAACCGGCAGGATATGTGTGTTCCTGTTTGTTCTGCTGGCAAACAGAACACTCTTGTACATACTGAAGCACATCAGTCTTCAGGCCTTTCCAAGTGAACCGCTCCCGTACTAGCTTATATGTTTTAAAATAACCGGGATGGCCCGTCATAGGAAGATCATGAAAGGCATTCAGAACTATATCCTTCACCTTCGAATCAGGAACCAGAAAAATCAGCCCCTTGTAAATGATCAAGTCATTCACAACGGTATATCTACTATCCTGCTCTGTCCCATCAACTATGCTAGAAGCCCATGGATTCTTAGCATACTCAGCAATAATCCTATACCTCCAATCCTCGGAAATCTGTGCCATGGCATTCAACTGAGGTCTGCGAGATAATGCGTTAGCTACAACATTTTGTTTTCCCTTAATGAAGGTAATGTCAAAATCATACGATTGCAACTTGCTAACCCATTTCTGCTGTCTCTCATTTAGGTCTCGCTGTCCAAGAAAGTGTTTCAAGCTATTATGGTTTGTACGCACACTGAATTTGCTGCCTACCAGGTATTGCCTGAATTTAGCCAAAGCATGCATAATGGCTAACATTTCCTTGTCATAAATGCTATAAAATCTCTCGGGACCTCTAAGCTTCCTGCTCTCGAAAGCAATCGGATGTCTCTCCTGTATCAACACGGCACCAATGCCCTCTCCCGAGGCATCACAGAATAAGTCAAAAGACTTCGTAAAGTCTGGTAGTGCTAACACTGGACATGAAGTCATGATCACCTTAAACCTCTCAAAGCACTCTTGAGCCTATGGTGACCAAGCAAAAGCCCCCTTCTTTGTCAAATCAGTAAGGGGTGTGGCGTGTCGCGAGAACCCACTAACAAATCGTCTGTAAAAAGCACACAACCCAATAAATCCTCTGAGCTGGGTAAGGTTCTCTGGAACTGGCCACTCAACTATAGCACGAACCTTTTCAGGGTCCATTTTGACTCCCTTGGCACTGATCATGTGCCCAAAATACAACAACTCAGCCATGCCTAGCTCACACTTGGACTCCTTGGCATACAAGGACTCCTCTGGCAAAATACCTAGTACTGTATCCAAGTGAGCTAAATGCTCCTCCCATGACCTACTGTACACCAGAATGTCATCGAAAAAGACCAATACATATCTCCGCAGTTGAGCACTGAAAACTCTGTTCATTGTAGCCTGAAAAGTGGCAGGGGCGTTGGTTAAACCGAAAGGCATAACCAAGAACTCAAAATGACCACAATGGCACCTGAACGCTGTTTTCTCTATGTCCTGCTCCCTCATCCGAATCTGATGGTACCCCGATCTCAAATCAATCTTCGTGAAGAAGATAGCACCATGCAACTCATCGATCAACTCATCAATGTGGGGAATAGCATACTTGTTTTTTATAGTCCGCTTATTGAGCTGACGGTAATCAATACAAATCCATAGTGATCCATCCTTTTTCTTCACCAATACAACCGATGAAGCAAAAGGTGATTTGCTAGGTCTGATGTGCCCCATAGCCAACAACTCACTGATTGTTTTCTCAATCTCATCCTTGACACGTTTCGGATGTCTGTATGGTGTGATCATAATGGGCTTTGCGCCCTCCTCCAACTCTATAATGTGTTCAGTTCCTCTGTCTGGAGGTCTACTTGGGGGAATATTGTTAAAAACTTTAGTGTTTAACTCTTATCTCCTGAATGTCGGGATGGTACTCATTCTTTTGCTATCCTTGTTGTGTGGGCGTCAACATACACTCAGCAACCCACTCTACCATATCATGATGAATAAGCCTCTCCATCCGTCTGTGAGAAACAACTCTCAAGTTGCTGTCCTTGATAGCTTTAATCACATGTGGCTTCCTATTAACTTTGAACTTCATTTCCATATCTCGAAGATTGAGTGTGAACTCACCCAATTCGTGAAGCCATGCCATCCCCAGTACTACATCAGTGTCTCCCATATTAACAACATAGAATTCAGTCTTCAACTCATAGTTGTTTAGCCGCATCGAAAGATCTGTTATTTTCCTATCACATTTGAGGGTGTACCCTTCAGCTACCTTAACCCGAATACCCTCAAACTCTTCTGTCTGTATGCCACGTTTCTCAACCAAACATGCATCTATAAAGTTGTGCGTTGCACCTATGTCAAGCAGTGTTATAACTTTCTGACCAGCTAGGAGCCCACGTAGCCTAAAGGAGCCATCTCTCTGAAGACTAGTCAAGTGTGCCTCCTGTAGTCTCCTTCCACCATCATGTTCACTATCATTTTCAGACTTTTCATCATCTGAATGCTCTGAATCAGCTTGCTGGTCCGACAGATCAGATTGTTCTTCACCCTCATAAAACCACTCCATCTAGTTACTTTTGGCTTTAGGACGAAGAGGGCATATATGTTTTTCATCATAGGGTGCTTTGCACCAAAAGCACAACTTCTTCTTGCGTAGATCATTCAATGTCTCTCTATCAAAAGGTGGTGCATTGCTTCTTATAGGATCAGGTGGATCTCTCTTCCTGTCAAAGGTTCTGTCTCTATCAAAAGATCTACTCGGCCTTGAGTTTGGCGTGGAACCCGAAGAGAACCTGCTACGAGGTGTTGCACGCTCCATATTGCGTGCCTTTCTCATTGCCTCCTGAAGGGTGGGAGGATCAAATGCCTTGACCCAACCTCTCACCGGCTCATATAACCCCTCGGTGAAAAGAATGACAAGTCTCCTCTCTGAAATACCTGTCACCATGACTGTAGTTTTCTAAAACTCCCCAATGTAAGTATCCAAACTACCTGTCTGTCTAAGCTATGCTAGCTCTGTAAAGTAAAGTTTTGGATCCTTCTTATCAAATCGCTCAATGAGCCTGCTCGTGAAATCCTGGTAAGTAGTAACCCGATGATGACCCAATGTGTACATGCCGTGATGCCACCAATCATGCGCCAATCCATCAAGGTGTAGTGTGGCAAACTTAATGGCCTTGTCCTCCTGCATAGGTCTCAAAGATAAGTAATTGTCTAACTTTTGTACCCACGACCTCGCTGAATTCTTATCTAAGCCATCAAAATAAGGCAAGACAATCTTGCTCACTGCATGTTGAAGATCTATGTTCACCTGTGGTGGTTGCTGGTACTGATGAGCTCTGCGCTCAAATCTACATCCACCTCTGGGCTTATGCACATCCATAAACTCATGAAATGTCAACGACTGTCTAATCTCTGGAGTCAGAGTAGAATACTCTCCAAATAGTCTGGTCACGTCTGCCACTGAAGTACCATGCTGTGGCTGAAACTCTGTATGGTGACCCTGTTGCTCCGCTTCTGGAGTCGGTGGTGCCTCTCTACTGATAAAGGTAGGTTGTCCAGGCCTACGCTCGTGAACAACCGGTGACAACTGCGGTCGTGTAGACATCTATGGCTGGTCTATGCCTCTCGAACCACTGGACTACCCTATCTGAATGTAATGCTGGTGAGGCGAAGTATACTGTCTCATGGTACCTATCAGCTGCGACATCATGTCCATCATATTGTCATGTCTACTCCTGTATTCTGCCTCAGTCATCTCAGCATTTTCTTTCTCCTTCCCTGAATGTCTAGGAATCTCTTGATCTGCCATGAGTGTAGTCACACTATTTTCACTGTTGCACGGGCTAGACCTATGTATACCGAGAATCCCTGATACGGTCTCACCTTCTGGAATGGGTGGACCTGTCCAATCCTCAACTCTGCCTGTTCCTCTACCCTTACTGTAAAATATAATATCTCTACTCATGAAAAGGCATCTAAAAAGCAAACTTCTGAATGAAAAAGCACAGGCTGGCAAGACTTCTGTGCTCTGATACCATTGTAACAAACCTGGTGTCTCTCAACCCAATCACTGTCTGAAACTACTGTGTTTTTGTTTGTTTTCTAATTTTTTTGATGTTTTCGTAGTTTTTTGCAGCAAATAAGGATTTGCGATTTTGAGAAATAAATGCAAATAAATTCATAAATAAATAGTAAAGCATGAAATGACTTCCAGAGCAATGGTAGATGATTTTATTATCATTATTGAACAACTACAATATTATTCCGGAGACAGGAGAAGTAAACAGATGACATTATTTAAAGAACCTGATTATTACTTGCAGCCGCCTGGAAGAATGAAGACAAAGTACGGCCCAGCTAGATATTGACCTCTCCTCACGAATAAATGCGGAAATGGACTCTCCTTGCCTGTGCGCCCAAGATGATGAAGATGGAAGGCTGAAATGATAGGCGTTTGGGATGCCAGGAGAAGAAACGCCCTTGCAGCAGCAAGTACGGTCTGTCAGCAGCAATAAATACAGCCGTACCTTTCTTGGGAAGTGCGCCACTTGCCAGACAAAAGATAGTCTCTGAAAACCGATTCTCCCTGGTGACCAATAGAACCAAAAACTGAATTGAAAACTTCACTGTAAGCTCTGTATGACTTCTGGATAAAGCCACGCTGATGGACAAGCTTCAACTGGTATTTCACAGCCTCAGTATGTCAGATTCTGAAGAGGGAACGTTCTCCAAAATCATATGTCTGTAGAAACCCTTGTTTCACAAACCCCAATACTCTCAGAGAGAAAATAAAACAAATTAGAATAATCATGGATGAATTCGATTTGTCTTTGAGGAAATATATACCTCTTCTCAAAAGTTCGACCCTTTTCATAAATCATTTAAAATCCATTTAAATGATATAAATTCGCCTCTTTTAGACTTAGGCATTTTATTTAATAAAAGGCGTCCCACTTAAATAAGTAATGAATACTTATTTAATTATAACATTTCACCTTTATTATAAAGTATTAAATACTTTATAATTCGCCCTTTAATAAACATTTTAATATTTCATTAAAGTGACTTTATAATATAAAGTCAAATTAATAATGTTTTTAAATAATTATCAAATCCTCTGATAATCGCTGTTTGCTCATCAAATCATCCAACTGGGTCGAAACTGAGCTGACCAACTAAAAAAGGTGCCCTGCAAGAAATAGTAACCCCTGTCTGCTTGACTTACTAAAAATAGTAAGTATCTGAAAAACACTCTGTGAGAGTCTGCAAAGGCCCAAACCTAAATCAATTGATGGAGTAAGGTTCCCGAACGTAGGATACTGCCTCAAATGATCCTCTATACATGTTTGTCAGCCTACGAGGATCAAAATGATATGCTAACTTCTGAACCAACTGCACTGTCTAGGAAGGGGACATTACATTTCAGCAGATCATTGGATTTTGGAGAACGTTCCCTCTTCAGAATCAAGCATACTGAGACTATGCAATATTAGTTTAAGATTGTCAGTTGAGTGGCTTCATCCAAAGGTCATTACAATGCATATTGTGGAGTTTACATTCAGAGTATTGAGCGATAATCTTCCAGCAGTGATTCGTCCAGTATCCGGCATGCATTTCAAGGCTGTATGGATTTCATTAATGCTGGTACAAGCCGTACTTTTGCAGCAGCAAGGGCCATACTTTTCATACAAGGACAAACGCCTTGCCTTTTTGTCTTCTGTCTTCACCAGCTGGGGTGCCTAGGGTTTGTGGAGTTATTGCAGCCATTCCGAGGTGGGAGATTGCTATTTGCCATTCAGCCGTACCATTTCATGCTCTGTCACAGGCGGCTATAAGCTTATCCAAGTTTTTTAATAAATAGTTTGTTTTTTATCTATATGCTCGATTTCAACAGTTGTAATCATTCCGGAAGGTCAATACATCATCCATCTTTAGATTTCGAACTATATTTTGTCATATTTAAATTGCTGGTATTTTATTTATATTTTTCAAGCATTTCTTTTAAAAATCGCACCTTTGCAAAAAACCACAAAAACATTAAAAACACAGAAAACAAACAAAAACATAGCAGTATCAGCTAGTGATTGGGTTGAGAGACACCTGGTCTCTTACAGTGGTATCAGAGCACAAAAGACCTGCCAGCCTGTGCTTTTTTAGTCAGAAGTTTGCTTTTTAGATGCTTTTTCATGAGTAGGGACATTATTTTCTACAGTAAGGGAGAGGAACACGCAGAGTTGAGGATTGGATAGGTCCACCCATTCCAGAAGGTGAGACAGTATCAGGGATTCTTGGTATTCACAGATCTAGCTCTAGTATTAGTGAAAACAGTGTGACTACACTCATGGCAGATCGAGAGATTCCTAGAGATTCCGGGAAAGAAAAAGAAAATGCTGAGATGACTGAGGCAAAATACAGGAGTAGACATGACAACATGATGGACATGATGTCGCAGCTGATAAGTACCATGAGATAGTATACTCCGCCTCGCCAACATTATATTTAGATAGGGCAGTCTAGTGGTTTGAGAGGCATAGACCAGCCACAAATGTCTGTACGACCGCAGCCGTCATCGGTTGTTCATGAGCGTAGGCCTGGACAACCTACCTTTATTAGTAGGGAGGCACCACCGACTCCGGAGGCAAAACAACAGGGTCACCATACAGAGTTTCAGCCACAGCATGGTACTTCAGTGGCAGACGTCAACAGACTTTTCAGAGAGTACTCGACTTTGGCTCCTGAGATTAGGCAATCATTGTCATTTCATGAGCTTATGGATGTGCTTAAGCCCAAAGGTGGAGGTAGATTCGAGCGCAGAGCTCACCAATACCAACCACCACCACAGGTGAACAAAGATCTTCAGCATGCGGTGAGCAAGATTGTCTTGCCTAATTTTGATGGCTCGGATAAGAATTCAGCTAGGTCTTGGGTATAGAAGTTGGACAATTACCTATCTTTGAGACCTATGCAGGAGGACGAGGCCATTAAATTTGCCACACTACACCTGGATGGATTGGCGCATGATTGGTGGCATCACGACATGTACACATTGGGTCATCACCAGGTTACTACTTACCAGGAGTTCATGAACAGGCTTATTGAGCGATTTGATAAGGACTCAGAACTTTACTTTAGAGAGCTAGCACAACTTAGATAGACAGGTACTTTGGATGCCTACATTGGGGAGTTTCAGATCATGGTGACAAGTATTTCGGAGAGGAGACTTGTCATTCTATTCATCGAGGGGTTATATGAGCCGATGAGAGGTTGGGTCAAGGCATTAGATCCTCCCACCCTTTAGGAGGCAATGAGAAAGGCACACAACATGGAGCTTGCAGCACCTCGCAGCAAGTTCTCTTCGGGTTCCACGCCAAACTCAAGGCCGAATAGATCTTTTGATAGGGATAGACCCTTTGACAGGAAGAGAGATCCACCTGATCCTAGGAGAAGTAATGCATCACCGTTTGACAGAGAAACACTGAATGATTTACGCAAGTTGTGTTTTTGGTGCAAAGCACCTTATGATGAAAAACACGTATGCCCTCTTCATCCTAAAGCCAAAAGTAACCAGATGGAGTGGTTTTATGAGGGTGAAGAGCAATCTGATCTGTCAGACCAGCAAGCTGATTCAGAGCACTCAGATGATGAAAGGTTTGAAAATGATAATGAACATGATGGTGGAAAGAAACTACAAGAGGCACACTTGACTAGTCTTCAGAGAGATGGCTCCTTTAGGCTACGTGGACTCCTAGCTGGTCAGAAAGTTATAACTCTGCTTGACACAAGTCCAACACACAACTTTATAGATGCACGTTTGGTTGAGAAGCGTGGCATGCAGGCGGAAGAGTTTGAGGGTATTCGAGTTAAGGTAGTTGATGGGTACACCCTCAAATGTGACAGGAAAATAATAGATCTTTCGATGCGGCTAAACAACTATGAGTTCAAGACTGAATTCTACGTTGTTAATATGGGGGACATTGATGTGGTACCTAGAATGGCATGGCTTCATGATTTGGGTGAGTTCACACTTAATCTTCGAGATATGGAAATGAAGTTCAAAGTTAACGGGAAGCCACATGTGATTAAAGCTATCAAGGACAGCAACTTGAGAGTTGTTTCTCACAGACGGATGGAGAGGCTTATTCATCATGATATGGTAGAGTGGGTTGCTGAGTGTATGTTGACGCCCACACAACAAGGACAGCAAAAGAATGAGTACCATCCTGACATTCAGGAGATAAGAGTTAAACACTAAAGTTTTTAACAATATTCCCCCAAGTAGACCTCCAGACAGAGGAACTGAACACATTATAGAGTTGGAGGAGGGCGCAAAGCCCATTATGATCACACCATACAGACATCCGAAACGCCTCAAGGATGAGATGAGAAAAAAATCATTGAGTTGTTGGCTATGGGGCACATCAGACCTAGCAAATCACCTTTTGCTTCATCGGTTGTATTGGTGAAGAAAAAGGATGGATCACTACGGATGTGTATTGATTACCGTCAGCTCAATAAGAGGACTATTAAAAATAGGTATCCTATTCCCTGCATTGATGAATTGATTGATGAGTTGCATGGTGCTATCTTCTTCACGAAGATTGATTTGAGATCGAGGTACCATTAGATTCAGATGAGGGAGCAGGGCATTGAGAAAACCGCATTCAGGTGCCATTGCGGTCATTTTGCGTTCTTGGTTATGCCTTTCGGTTTAACCAACGCCCCTGCCACTTTTCAGGCTACGATGAATAGAGTTTTCAGTTCTCAGCTGCAAAGATATGTATTGGTCTTCTTCGATGACATTTTGGTGTACAGTAGGTCAAGGGAGGAGCATTTAGCTCACTTGGATACAGTACTGCGTATTTTGGCTGAGGAGTACTTGTATGCCAACGAGTCCAACTGTGAGTTAGGCATGGCTGAGTTGTTGTATCTTGGGCACATCATCAGTGCCAAGGGAGTCAATATGGACCCTGAGAAGGTACGAGCTATAGTTGAGTGGCCAGTTCCAAAGAACCTTACCCAACTCAGAGGATTCATTGGGTTTTGTGCTTTCTATAGACGATTTGTTAGTGGGTTCTCACGTCACGTTGCACCCCTTATTGATTTGACAAAGAAGGGGGCTTTTGCTTGGTCACCGCAGGCTCAGGAGTGCTTTGAAAGGTTTAAGGTGATCATGACTTCATGTCCAGTGTTAGCACTGTTGTACCCAAAATGAAATTTTTGGCATTCTGCTTAAATTGAGCTAAACAATGTAAAAATGCCATCGAAAGTATGTTTTAGGTCAAAACAAACATGAAGTCTTTGTGGGTTTCTGTCAAGGAACCTATGGTTAAAATTTTGAAAAAATGAAAATTAGGGTTTTACGCCCCTATTTTTAAGGAAACCCTTAAAAATAGGACCTTCCCGGAAATGAATGAAAATAATTCTGATAGGGTTAATTGCCTTCACGATCACACTGATCAAGTCAGAATCATCAAAAAATATGTTATACTTTGGTGGGTCTATTTCTATTTTTCAAGAACAAAGTTAGGAGCTCCGCAGCCATTAATGGCAGATTGGCCAGTACCAGGTGCTGAAAGCTAAACCTCAAAAGCTTCAACGGAGAAGCCATCGCGGAAAAGGATGAAAATGATGTCGTTCAACGAAGGAGATTCTCAAAACGGAAAAGACCAAAATTTGGCTAAGTCTGGAAGGTGCATGTTTTGTCTAACAAGGCAAAACACAGTCTACAGTGGCTAAAAGCGCCCCTCTTGAAGAAAGGCGCCCTTGGATCCCAGAGGGAAAATCAAATCATTTGGCACCTCCAACTCAGTCATCCTCTTCACTTTCATGCTAGCTCGACAACGAAACAATCAACAAGATCGTCTGATTCAGGGATCATTGACCAACCGTCAGCAAAGTATGGAGGATTCATTGACGACCGAGATGCCAAATCAGAGAGCTTCAAGGTAAAAGCGCCCCTGCTAGCCAGGGGCGCCCCTCAGTTACAGGCACCAGATGAATCCATAAGCAGCAACTCTATACATGATATCTTTCCAGGTTCCTCCCAGCTACGTGATCAATCTGACAGCAGGTTCACAGGACACGCAAAACGATCACACGCTGAGGTCAAGCAGAAAAAGCCAAAATTGAAGAACTGGAAAGATAAGCCAAAAAATGGCTAAGGCATGGCTAAAAGCGCCCCTCTTGAAGAAAGGCGCCCTTTCTTGAAGGCATCCAGATTCACTCAGAATCTTTACTGCCTCCCAGGATGATCTTCTCAGCTATGACCAGTCTCGCCAGTGAAACCATCAGCAAGAACTTCTGACAAATCAGTCATTTGATAGAGGAGGTCAAAGGCAAGCAGTTCACAGCATAAGTAAAACCAGTCAAAAGCTAAAAGCGCCCCTGCTGGCCAGAGGCGCCCTTAAGCTTGAAGGACCTGAACTTATCTTTTCCAACTGAGAAGTTAGTCATCTTGAGCAAGACCGAGTTGGCTACCCGATGCATCATCAAGCAGAGTCATCTGACTCATCCATCAACGAGTACGTCAGATCAAAGCATCGAGGGTCTGAAAAGGCCAAAACGAAGAACAGTCAATGAAAATTGACTAAGGCAAAGCCAAAAGCGCCCCTCTTGAAGAAAGGCGCCCTTCATTCTGGAGGTCCAAACTCAGTTTTCTGAGTTAATCTCTTCCAGGCATACCTCGTCAAGCTGATCCCATCTCAACAATGGATCCGTCAGCAATTGTCGAAGATCAACTGAGCAGCCAGGATCGAAGATCAAACAGAGGCACTTCAGCCTGCAAAAATGATCAAAACTTCAAAAAGGATGCCTAAAAGAAGTCAAACAGAAATGTTGACTTGAGTTAGCAAATTTGGAGCCAAAAAGAGACCAAACACTCCACAATCAGTGGAAATCATCTTTTGGAACTCCAAATCAGGCCTGAATGATGAGTTATCTTCCATACTTTGTGGATCTTAACCCTAATTGCCTTGTATTCATGCTAGGCGTCCCTTTCCTCATTATTCTTTTTGCAGGTTGAAGGATAAAACATCAAGTAGCTCCCAAGAACAAGTTTTCAAGATCTGGCAGGGGTTTTGAACGGATCTTCAATATTTTTGAAGATCATTGGCAGTAAAAGCATTCTTCTCCCAAGATTGCTTCCAGAGACAGATTATTGCAAAGTGGCAATTTATAACTTCCAATCCATCTTCTGTCTACTTCCTCTACTTCTGTCTATATTTCTTTTGCATGTCACAGGAAACGACAGATTATCACAGATCTGACCAACTGGGTATGATCAGCACAGCTTTTTCAACAAAACCCACATGGTAGATTTTTTCAGAAAAAGTAGCCCTGCTGCCCCTATTTTTTAGGGTTTCCGAAAAAAGTCATAATATTGAAAATCAGACAAACTGGGTTTGTTTGGCTTTGAAGCACGAACAAAACCCATGTGTTGGATTTTTCCGAGAAAAATCACTTTCTGGTGCCTCGCTGCCTCTGCCACCGAAGGGCTCTTGCATGTCATAGAAAAACACGTTTTTTCGAATTTCTGACGATCTGGGTTTGTTTAGAGAATTATTCTCAACAAAACCCATGTCTCGGAATTTTTTGTAAAAATTACCCCCGGCAAGGCTATTTTTAGCAGTTCCAGAAAAAGTTGTCCGAGCAGCATCGTGTGCACAGTCAATCTTCAAGGTTTTCAGAACACAACTCTCTCAAGATGAATACAAGACCAAATTGGTCTTACTCCATGATTTTCTGAAAACGACTGGCACCGATCTACGTCGGGCACACCCAAAGGTCAATCTAGCCAGATTGACAGGCATAGAAACAAGTCCACAGGTTCCATAATGGTTTCACCTCGTATATCTGATCGCCTTCCAAGGCCAGTTTAGAGGATTGTAACCGTTGAAATTTTACACATGCAGCAAGTTCATGTGCATTTCTCACGGTTGGAATGATCGTGGTCAAACTTCACGGTTTCATCATCAAGCTTCGCGGTTTCATCATACAACACTCTTCCATTGAGAAAGATCAAGGAAAACGTCAAGGCTGCAAAAGAATGCGGAAGGTAGTCATTCCCAACATAGAGCCGCCATCGGTTAATACTACACTACCTTCCACGTCAAAGTGGAAACATAGACAAAAAGAAAAGGAGTAACCCTCCTAAGGGAAGCAGAATGAAGGAGATAAATACATCAAGTTGCTGACAAGTGATAACCTGACAATTGACAGGCACGTAATGATCTCCATATGAAGAGGTCAACGAATGGACAAAGCATCGTTGACCAATGGTGATGAGGTGTCAAATACCTCAAGAAGGACGTCCTACCCTCCAAAGTAGCAATAAATACAACTGAAGTCAACTTGATGCCCCTTTCCAAGTTGACTCCAGATCTCCACAGATCATGCATGTCAGATCCCACTAATCTAGGATGTCTAATTGACTCCCACGATTTGTGGATCTCAGATCTCTTTTAAAGGTGGATGTCTATTTGGAGACACATTTGTAACATAAGTTCACTTTTAGTTAGGTGTCATTCAACTGAGGTAGACTTCCAGTTTGACTTTTGTTTAGTTTCAGTTAACTGAAGTAGATTTCCAGTTAGCTATTTGCTCACCTACTTTTAGACAGAGAATAATATCTTGCTGATTGGCAAGAAATGTTTGTTAACTCAAGGAGATTTTAGGGTTGCCTACTCCTTTGAGTTTCTATAAATAAGAGCCTTGGGTTCTTTATTTGTTTAACCTTTATTTGCTAGCAAAATTGCTGCGCCACTATTGCCAGAGTTCGCTTGTTTATATCTGTTCACTCTTGGATGAGAGTTCGTTGGTTGATCGCAATTGTGCATGATTTCGTGCCTTTGCTGTCCCGACCTTTGTAATTCTTTGAAGAACCTTGAAGAAATAAATCAGATGGTGCAAGCTTGATTGATCTAATTATTTGAGTTATTCAAAGTCTTGTTTTTAAATAGTGCATTGTTTCAATCTCCTCCTTGGACAGGTGTCGTCGCCTCCTTGGATATTTTGTCATCGATCATTATCGTTTGATGTTGTTTAATGATCTCTCTTGCAGCCTAGACTTTGGACAGGTGTCGTCACCTCCTCGGGAATCCTGTTAGAAAGGCCATCGTTCCTTGTTGTTTCCAGTGAGCTGCTTCCAAGCCTATACCTCGGATAGGGGTTCCTCCTCCTTGGCAAGTCTCAGATCCAGTTTACCGTAACGAGTGTTTGCTTGTATCGAGCCCTATCTTGGTATATATCCGAAGGTTCAGAGCCTCGGCCATATTCCATTGAGACGGAGGATTCAAGTGATCCAACCATACCATTTCGCTCCTACGCCCTCATGCTCTGTTTATCTTGAGGAGGTAGGATAGTTTAGAAGCTTAGTTAGTCGTAGTTAAGATCTGCGGAAACCAGAAAAAAAACTTAGCTACGGCGCATTGGTTTATGCATCCTTGTGTCCTGCCGCTGAGTAAAAAAGATAGGAAATCTTAGTACACCCCTTTTTAACAGTAGAAAATCAGCAAAGAGAGATCTTCCTCTCTATAATCCGAAGAGCATGTACTAACACACTTGCAATAGCTGTCCATTTCCAATAAGCACTCCAGAGGTGCTAATTGAAACGCCAACAAGCACTACCAAACTTTACGAAGTCTTTTGACTTATTATGTGATGCCTCGGGAGAGGGCATCGGTGCTGTGTTGATGCAGGAGAGACACCCTATTGCTTTTGAGAGTAAGAAGCTTAGGGGTCTTGAGAGATTTCATAGCATTTATGACAAGGAAATGTTAGCCATTATGCACGCTTTGGCTAAGTTCAGGCAATACCTGGTAGGCAGCAAATTCAGTGTGCGTACAGACCATAATAGCCCGACACACTTCCTTGGACAGCGAGTCTTAAATGAAAGACAACAAAAATGGGTCAGCAAGTTGCAATCGTATGATTTTGATATTACCTTCATTAAGGGAAAGTAGAATGTTGTAGCTGACGCATTGTCTCGCAGACCTCAGTTGAATGCTATGGCACAGATCTCCGAGGATCGGAGGTATAGGATTATCGCTGAGTATGCTAAGAATTGATGGGCTTCTAGCATAGTTGATGGGACAGAACGGGATAGTAGATATACCGTTGTCAATGACTTGATCATTTACAAGGTGCAGATGTTTCTGGTTCCTGATTCAGAGGTGAGGGATACAGTTCTAAAAGCCTTTCATGATCTTCCTATGATGGGCCATCCCGGTTATTTTAAAACATACAAGCTGGTACGGGAGTGGTTTACTTGGAAAGGCCTAAAGACTGATGTGCTTCAGTATGTACGAGAGTGTTCTGTTTGCCAGCAGAAAAAACAAGAACACATATCCTGTTGGTTTGCTTCAACCACTTCCGATACCTGATAGGAAGTGGGAATGTTTATCGATGGATTTTGTCACGGGCTTGCCGAAAGCCCAAGGGAAGGATTGTATTTATGTGATTGTTGATCGGCTGACAAAATATGCCCATTTCTTTCCGATCACCACTACATTCCCAGCATCGCAAACTGCAGAGCTCTTCTTCAGATAGGTTTTCCAGCTACATGGTTTGCCTCGGACTATAGTCAGCGATAGAGACAGTCGGTTCATGAGCAACTTTTAGCAGGGGTTGTTCAGACTCTATGGAACCGAACTGACACCTAGTGCCAGCTACCATCCACAGACAGATGGACAGACAGAGATCGTCAATAAGTGGGTGGAAGGATATCTACGTAATTATATAGCTGGACAACAAAAGGCTTGGGTAAGGTGGATATACCTCTGTGAGTATTGTTATAACTCTACTCACCACATGACTATACAGATGACACCTTTCATGGCATTATACGGGTATGAGGCGCCCAACCTTTTGGATTTGGTGTTGAGTGATAGTAGAGTGCCCAGCGCAGGTAATATGCTGCAGGATCAATAGGATATTTTGAGGTCTCTCAGGGACAATATTCAACGGGCACAAAATCAACGGAAACAATATGCTGATCAAAAAAGGGTTGAGCGTTCTTTTGCAGTGGGTGACATGGTGTATCTCATGTTATAGCCGTACCGACAGTCTGCTCTGCGGAAGAGTGGTGCAGAGAAATTGATACCTCGTTACTATGGTCCATTTTGAGTCATCAGATGGGTGGGCGAGGCTGCTTATGAGTTGGATTTACTGGCAGATAGCAGGGTTCACAACGTGTTTCACGTTTCTCACCTGAAGAAGGCATTAGGTCAGCATGTGATACCCTCTCCAGTACTGCCACCCCTTGATGATGAGGGGAAGTTGATACTAGTACCTGAGGCCATCCTCGAGGTTAGAGAGAGACATCTTCGAAGGCGGGTGATCAGGGAATATCCGATCAAATGGAGAGATTTGCCAGTTGAGGATGCTACATGGGAGTTTGAGGAGATTTTACAGCATCCGGAGTTGAGATTGCTTGAGGACAAGCAATTTCAAGGAGGGCGGACTATAATGTCCCCTTCTTAGACAGTGCAATTGGTTCAGAGGTTAGCCTATCATTCTGATCCTCGTAGGCTGACAGATGTGTGTAGAGGATCACTTGAGGCAGTTATCCGGTGTTCGGGAACATTACTCCTTCAATTGATTCAAGTTTGGGCCCTGGCAGACGTTTCCAGAGTGATTTACAAATACTTACTATTTAAAGTAAGTCAGGCAGGCAAGAGTTGCTATTTATAGCAGGGCACCTGGTTCAATTGCTCAGCTCAGTTTCAACCTAGTTTGATGATCTGATGAGCAAACAGTGTTTACTTGGGCATTTAATGTTTATTAAAAGTTTATTAATTTGACTTTATAATATAAAGTCACTTTAATGAAATATTAAAATTATTAAATGGCAAATTATAAAGTATTTAATACTTTATATAAGAGGGGTTAAAATAATAATTAAACGAGCATTTGATTATTAATCAAAAAGCGACGCCATTTATTAAATATTTGTCCTAAGTCTAAAAAGGGCGAATTCATCATTTATTTAAATGATTATTAAAATGCCTTGGGTCGAACTTATGAAGGGAGATATAAATACTACCAAGACAAATCGAACTCACTTATGTTATGATTATTCAAATTTGTCTTTTCTCTCTAAGAGCATTGGGGTTTGCAAAACAAGGGTTTCAACAGATCATTGGATTTTGGAGAACGTTCCCTCTTCAGAATAAAGCATACTGAGACTGTGCAATACCAGTTGAAGATTGTCAGTTGAGTGGCTTCATCCAAAGGTCATTACAGTGCAAATTGTGAAGTTTACATTCAGAGTATTGAGCGATTATCTTCCAGCAGTGATTCGTCTAGTATCTGGCATGCATTTCAAGGCTGTACGGATTTCATTAATGCTGGTACAGGTCGTACTTTTGCAGCAGCAAGGGCCGTACTTTTCATACAGGCAAAAATGCCTTGCCTTTTTGTCTTCTGTCTTCACCAGCTGGGGCGCCTAGGGTTTGTGGAGTTATTGCAGCCATTCCGAGGTGGGAGATTGCTATCTAGCATTCAGCCGTACCATTTCATGCTCTGTCACAGGCGGCTACAAGCTTATCCAGGTTTTTCAATAAATAGTTTTTTTTTTAATCTATATGCTCGATTTCAGCAGTTGTAATCATTTTGGAAGGTCAATACATCATCTATCTTCAGTTTCCGAACGATATTTTGTCATAATTAAATTGCTGGTATTTTATTTGTATTTTTCAAGCATTTCTTTAAAAATCGCACCTTTGCAAAAAACCACAAAAGCATCAAAAACACAGAAAACAAACAAAAACATAGCAGTATCAGCCAGTGATTGGGTTGAGAGACACCTAGTCTCTTACAGTCAACCTTGAGTTGTTGCCAAGAAGTGGAAGGGATAAAATACAATTGCAGAACAAAATATGCTGGAAGTAAAATATCATAATTATAACACATGCCAATCTGACAACAATCATAGCCTTTGTGTATGCATGTGTATCAAGGCCATGCAATTTTTCAATGTTTCATCAATAACAGGCTGGAGTAGAGATTTTCAAGGAAAACAATACAAACACAACAGCTCCCTTCAAAAACACAAAAATAATGAAAAATCAGGTCCAACATCCTCAGTGCATAATAAAAGACTCTGAGTAGTTATAATTATATATTTAAATTCTGAATAAATACAACTCTTAGCAGCAGCTAGGAGTGGTATTTGTGCAGCAGCACTTACTAATGGACATAGCATATCACTCAAAGATGTTTCCAGGAGGAGTACCAAATTATTCAACACACGCTGTAGAGAGTTGTATACACTGATTCAAGCTTTTAAGCATTTGCAGCATAATTATCTTGGGAAGGAGTCTGTGAACACCAATCACTTGTGTATGTGGGATTTTTAGTTGGCAGAGAAGATCAAGGCCACATCCTGACAGGATTTTCATCACCACTATATACCGTAGACTCAAAAAATTGACAAATGTGTGGAGTAGCTTAAAAGCAGCAGTATCTTTGCAAGTTTACAGCAAAGCTTCAAAACACTGCAACACCATTTATTTATTTATCCAAGTGAGGATGTCAATTTTACTGGGAGAAACAGTAGGAGACTGCTTTTAAAAAACTCAAACTTAAGTAAAAGATTTGTGCAACACCAACATTGGGCATGCTGAATCCTTAATTGTCATTTGAAATTGAGGCAGATGCACCAAGGTATCTCCCAAGAGTGGTACTTATGCAGAAGGGCCAAATAATAGCATCAATCAAAGACCTTTTTTTAAAAATGTGGCTAATTATTCTATTGCGAAAGACATGTTGTACACCTTGCATGTTGAATTTTTATGTAATGTCCCTAATAGAAGTTATGCTAATTTTAACCCAATTTACCCGTTTCCGAAGCAATCAATGGATTTGGAGAGTACCTTGGCTTGATTTAATCCCTGCAAAAAAACTAGAGATCAAATACAATAATAACTTAATAAGGAGAGTATTATGATCAAACATTAGTAAATCCATAGTAAATTTGTTAATCCAGCTATTACCTTTCCTAGGAATACTCAACCATGGGCGATCATGGGAGAGAGTGACTCAATCGGGTGTCAGCTTCCCTAGGCCCAAAGGCAGTACCCTTCTACTAAAAGACAGTACCCCTCTGGCTTCATGTGGCCCATGCCATTCATATGAGGTGGCCTACCTAGCAAGGATTCTAATTTATCCGTTATCCCCTCATCTTGCCATCTTTCCTCATTTCCTCATGATTGGTCTCCTTATATTGCTTATACCATGATAAGGGAGTGAGATTTCAAAGGGTGCCCTGGTAGTCCAACTTTTCTAGGCCCAAAGGCAGTACCCTTCTACTAAAAGGCAGTACCCCTCTGGCCCATGTGGGCTCATCCTGTCCCCTCCCAGATGGCGTACCTAGAAGAGGGCCCCGTTACCATACCCCTGTGTACTCTCCTTCCTCCCATCATGGTAGAGATATGTGGATAATAAACAATCAACTTCATATTTGCAAACAATCATTATCAGCAATACATAATAAATTATGAAGGTAATATTATAACTTACAAATGACAATATGCATGAATCATTAGTTCCCCTTTTAAGAATACATCATATTCCCATATAAGTATTCTAAAACATATTAATTTATTACTCAATAAATAAGTTACTTACTATTCTGGAAGCCAATTCTACAACTAATAAATTAATCTGAAATTCACAAGATGATTATACAGATAGATATATGCCTGCTGATCTGTACTTTTCTTTCTTCCTTTCCAATTCCTCAATTGATTGATCTATTCTCAATATTTTGAAGATATTGCTCAAAGAGAACCATATTAGTTTCAATTGAATAATGATTAATAAGGATAAGAATTGCTGCAAGCATCAAGCATCAAGCATCATTATTACATAATAGTATGATATATTATATATTTATATATATAATTGATTTCAATCTTCCAATGAACATATATAACTTATACACCTATATATTTATATATCTACTTTTATTTAATTACATTAAACTTACTTCCCTTGTTGATTTCCTCGTATATCTATCATTTTCTCCTTCACATAGCTTTCTTCTTCCACTTCTATGCCATATCATATTAATTTATCAGCTGCCCATACTTCAGAAATACTCGTATTTCCATCTTCAGTTGCTGTTCATATAAAATGTATTTCTCCTTATTCCCTCACAAAATCTGATCTTGAACTGCTATAGATATCTTCTCTAAATACACTGATTTCTCATTGCTTGTTTTACTCCCACTTATCTTTTATAAATACCACTCATATGTCTCTTCACTCAAGAGACATAACACTTTTCAAGGAGACATCTATTCTGTTCTAAATCTGCTTATTACTCTCATGACTTTATAGTATTTTTCATTCCCCTGCCTGCCTCTTTTTCTACGCCTGCGTCTGCTATTTATACCAATCCATGTCTTTGTCAAAGGGAGCGAGTCCTCTAAATGGGATGACTTGTCCAAAGGGAGCCAGCTCTTCAAAATAAGTTAGCCGCAATAATTATCTGAAGTTTATTTTATATTTATCAAGGGGATCGCTTCCTTTGTGGTGCAGGGGCACCAAGCTCATTTTGCAAATTTGGTCAAGCAAGGTCTAAATGATAGGGTTCTAGGTTGTTGACTCTTATTTTTGTTCAATAACGTCATAATAGACCATTTACAATGTAATTGGAGTCATTTTAGTTCATATGGTCATATTTTGCAAATATTGTCAAAAGTTGTAATGGAAATTTGCAAAATTGCAAATAATGCAAGAAGTTGGAATACCAATAGTCAAGAAGGTTAAAAGTTGGTTATGAGTCGTTGTTTCTGGTTTGTAGAAGGATAAATGGGCCTCAAAACTTCAAGGCAAAGGGGTTGATGAATAAACCACAATAAAAGCTCCATTTTCTGTGTATTTTCAGTGTTCTTTGCTGTAGAAGCAGTTTGTATGGGTCCGTACTGTGCAATATTGGGTTAAAAGCTTTTGTGTTAGATGGAGGCATGAGTTAGCTGTAGTTTGAGCTTGATTTGATTGCATTTCATAAAGATTGAAGAGATTTATTAGCCTTTTACTGTCAACGGGTCCGTAACCCTGTTTTGAGGGTTTGAAGGTTAAAAAAATGCAAGATTGACCCATTCCACTGGTAGAATAGCTTGTAAACTGGTGGACTAGGTATGTTAGGGTAGGTTTCAATGTTAAAGTAGGTTACAGGAGCAGGGAAGGTGTTTTGAGTGGTTTTGTATGATGCCTTAGTTGCAAATTTGTGAGTTTTGGCTTGAAGGGTGATGGCTAAGAATGGGAGTTTGCATAAAATGCAATGGTAAAGGATTGGAGAAGGTTTAGGAAGCATAGGCAGACATATTTTGATGTGTTGGAAGAGTTGGCAAGGTGAGAAAACGTTTGGAATGTGTATTTTCAATAAACCCTCCTTGTTTCAAGCCTAGAGTGTCCTAGAACAAGGGTTTTGTGTTTTGTTGCATTAGGAAGTGTTTCAGTGACTAAAGATTGTTGATTCTGAAGTTTTGGTGTCTGGTAAAGGTTTGTCAATGGAGGTTTAGGGTTGGAAAGGTATTTCGAGTGCAGTTGCTTTGTAAACAGGCCTAATTGGCTTAAGGGGACAGTGTAGCAGTAGTTGTTTGGGGAATATGTTCCAAAGGAACCTAGTGATCTTTTGAGATATGTTTCTAAAGGCCTTAAAGGGTAATGAAAAGATGAAGAGTTTGTGGATTGAGGGCCTTCTCTAAAAGATATGCCCATTTGCTCTATTTTGGAATGCTACAAAGCAAGAATGGTGGAATTGTGGAACAAGGTCAAGATAGGGTTTTGGTGATTGAAAGATTGTTCAAATCAGTTTGAATTGTGTTTGTTATTACATTGCTTCCCTACTCTGCATCAATTGGTATCAAAGCCTAAGTATTAGATCTTTTGAGGGTGAAAAGTTGAAGATTGAAGAAGGAAAAGTGGGAAGTTGAAGAGATAAGCTGCCTCCTAAGGGTAGTGCACTACTTGCAAGGGAGATTAAGTTGTTGAAGGAGTCCCAAGAAGCAATCTTAGCTGGATTTGCAGCATTAGAGACAAGGCAAAGAAGAGGAAAGGCCACTAAAGAGGAAAGTGACCTAGAGGAAGAGGAAGAGGAAGAGGGTGAGAATGAAAACCCTCTAAGTGGAGTCCAAGGTGATGATAAGTTGACCTTGAAGAGAAAAGGATGGTGAAGATGCTGAAATCTATTAGAGGAGATGCTTCTAGTGAGAAAGTAGATGTGCCAATGTACAATGGCAAGTTGGATGATGAAGAGGTATTAGACTGGATAGATGCAATTGATAATTACTTTGAGTACAAAGAGTTGTTGATGATCAGAAGGTAAAGGTTACAAAAACTAAGTTGAAAGGACCTACTCTTACATGGTGGAATTATGTTCAAGAGGAAAGAGTGAAGAAGGGGAAAGCAAAAATAAATTCATGGGATAGGATGGTGTCAAAGATTAAGAGTCAATTTTTGTCAAGTAATCATGCAATTCAAACTTTCAAGAAGTTGCAAGGCTTAAGGTAGAAGGAAAAGGATGTCCTGGCCTACATTGAAGAATTTCAAAAGCTAAGCATTAGAGTTGGTCGTGTTGAAGATGAAAATGAGAAGATAGCAAGGTATATGACTGGTTTGAGGTTCCAAATTCAAGATGAGTTGAGTCTTGCTACGCACAGTGGAGGAATGTTTTCAGTCGGCTGCTAAGGCAGAAAAGAAACTAAAAAGAAGGCAAGAAAGACAAGGAAGAGGCAGAAGCAGCACCAATATAGGAAGAGGTACAAGGCAGTCCTATGAAGAACAAGAAGATGCAAGAAAAAACAAAGACCAAGTGACTGATCAAAGAGGTGGCTTTAGAGGTTTCAGAGGAAGATTTGGTGGAGGTGGAGGTTCAAATTCAATTTCAGGTAGGTGCTATCATTGTAATCGGTTTGGTCATCCAGCATTTAAGTGTCAAGAGAAACAAGGTTCTACTTCAAGTGGTGGTGATAAAAGAGTGCAATTGGTGCAAGAGAAAGATTGTGAAAGTGTTCATTCTCCTAATCAGCTTGCTGCTCCTGAAGTTGGAGAAAATCTGATGGTGAGAAGGACATTACTCAAAACATCCAAGGAGAAGGAATCTACACAAAGGAGAACACTATTCAAGACCACCTGGAAATGCAAGGAAAAGGTATGTAAGGTAGTGATAGACTCTAGGAGTACTGATAATGTGGTGTCAATAGAAATGGTTGATAAACTGAAATTAGAACTACAAAGTGTCTTGGTTGAATGATGATCAGTCTATTTTGGTGAATGAACAAGCTTTAGTTGAGTTTAACATTGGTGGATATAAGGATAGCATTCTTTGTGATGTTTTGCCAATGAATTGTTGCCATTTATTACTTGGAAGACCATGGCAGTTTGATAGACATTCCATTTATGATGGGAGAAACAATACATATGAGATTGAAAAGGATGGAAATACTTTTACACTAACACCATTGCAAGAGGATGATAAAGGACAGAGTAAGGCAGCAAAAGTGATCATGATGGGAAAGAATGAGTATATAAAGATAAAGGAAGACAAGGATGAAGAATGTGCAGCGACCTCAAGGCTTGAAGATGATAGGACAGCAAATGGAAGACAAGATGATGTGTTTGTGTCAAAAACAGAGAAAGAGAAGGTCAAGGATGAATTAGTTGAGGAAGTGCACGATTGGCATGAAAGGATCATGACAGGGACAGTACTTTGTCCTTTGGTTTCAAAAGAGATCAATGGGCAGTCAATTTCTAATAAGACAGAGGTTTCTAAACTTGATAAGACAGAGGTACTTGGGGCAGAAAATCTAAGAGTGGACATGAAGAGAAAAAGTGAAGTGAATAGAGGTAAATGGAAAAGACGTGGATGAATTCAAGTGTGCAACAAAGGTAAAGGAGAAGGCAGACCCTTACAAGGTACAAGGAGGTGTAGCAGCAGGTAAGAAAGTCATTTTGACTGTATTTTCAGGGGTAGCACAGAGGAAGGATTACACATCAAATGTAGAGCAGCAATTGCAAGGAAGGAACTGGTCAAAGGACACAGACAATGGATGTTTTCAATACCTAACACATTGCAAAGGAGTACCAGATGAAAGGGCTTTTGCAAGACTAAAGAGATGGTGTGGACAAGCTGCAATTCAATTTCCAAGGGACTTGGAATCTTTTTCAGGCTGGGTGTATGGTGCAGGGACACCAAGCTCATTTTGCAAATTTGGTCAAGCGAGGTCTAAATTATAGGGTTCTAGGCTAAGTTACCGGTTCGGTTTTGAGTTCGGGTTCAGGTTCGAGAACCCGGTTTGCCGGTTCGGGATTTTTTTATTTTATTTTTATTTGGGTTCGGTAATACAAAAACATATAAAAATCAGAAATATATACATATTTGCAGCAGTAATTAAGTTCAGAATACACCACCATATTAATAGTCAAATAACATAACAAAAATTTCTAAATACACCACCACTTTATACTCAAATCATCAAAGTTCAAACATAAAAATGTAAAGTGTTTACAATCAGCCATTAATAATTGTTGATAATTGATCAATCTGAATCATATGGGTCATCAAAAAAAGCAGCATCATCAGCATCATTAGATGCTACATTATGTGTAGAACCACAAATAGCATTAGTGGCACTCGCACAAGCACTGCCACTAGCACTGACACTACCACTCTCATGTTCAGCGGTTGCTTCAGGCTCATAATCATCATCAATATCAAGTGCAGCTAAGTGACTTGTGGAAGCATCCAATTCAAGTTGCTCTCGCTCAATATCCCACCTCCTTGTGTCTCCTCCTTTGTAGGAACTTTGCTTGTGTGTAAGGAGGCACAAGTTTGAATGCACATACACCAAGTCCTCTGCCTTTTTCAAATGTAGCCTATTGCGTTTTATTGAGTGGATGAAGGAGTATGTGCTCCAATTCCTCTCAGAAGAAGATGAACTAGCAACCTATTAAGACCAAATTAAATAGTTAGGAGTTACAAAATTTAACTAAACAAAATTATTAATTAAAATTACAAAATATAAAACTTACTTGGGATAAAAATTTATTGCAATAGGTTGGAGGTGCCTGTATTCTTGCCCATGGAAGTACCACCAACTATGAGCATCCACCCTAACCTTGTCTCGAAGAGCATCAAGATTCTGATCAACAATACCAGAGCATGCAAAAGCCATGAACTCAGCCCTCACTCGATCACGTTGGTCACGATCAGTGAAGAGTCTCCGAATTGCTGCCTTGTACCCTTGAGCCACTTCAACATCCCTATATGGAGCAACTCTTGGTGAAGCAAAAAGTATCTCTGGACTATAATATTTGGGACTCAATGCAAAAGCGAGAAGATGCAACAAAGTGGTCATTTTGTTCCATCTATCAACAATGATTTCCTGTAGCTCTTTGAAGAACTTTTCTTCGGGATCTTCCTCTTTTGCATTGATGATGGTTTTCATCTTCTCAATCATTGAGTCGATACCATCATATACTTCACCCAAACAAGGTCTATTCATGTCAGTGTAACGGATCATGCTCAATATGGGCTCAGTGAAACTAACGAGATACTCAACAAGGTCCCACCAACTATCATCTAGGATCCTTTGCTTGATCTATTTGTCCTTTCACTGCTAGATTGCCTCCATATGGCCCAATTTGGGTTAATTACCATGGCAGAAAGTGCCTCACGAACCTTTATTAGTAGTCACAACAGAATTGTGTTGGAGGCAAAATGAGTCTCGACAACCTGTTTGAAAATCAAAATTAAAACTAAAATATAATTTAAATTTACAAAATCAAAAATTTAAAATTAACAAAAAATTCAAAAATTAAAAAATATTGAGAATTAACTTACCTTCAACAACTCCAATTTTGAGAATTGTCTAAATATTTCTTGTGTCATATGGTGGTTGGTGACAAACATTTGGATGTCTTCGCCCTCAATATAAACCTGTTTGATCCATTCAATTTTGGATCCAATTTTTTGTAGCATTAGATTAAGGGAGCGGATAGCACAAGGTGTCCAAAAAATGTGTGGATACTTCTCCTCAACCAATAACCCAACAGCCCTACAATTTTTGGCATTGTCAGTTACAACTTGCACAACATTTTGATGGCCCACTTCTTCAATAGCTTGCCAAATGATGTTAGCAATAAATGGACCATCCTTCACTTGTCCTTCACAATCCATTGCTCTCAAAAACATTGCTCCTTTAGGGGACATAGCAATAACATTGATCAATGGGTGATCTTTTGCATCTTTCCATCCATCAGAAACGATGGTCACCCCTGTTTCGATCCACGAATCCCTTATGGGCTTCAAAAGAGTCTGCTACATGTTTCACCTCTTTCTCCAATAAGGTGCAACGCACCTTCTCAAAACCTGGGCCCTTAAACCCCTTTGGAGCCTCATTAATAGATTTCACCATTTTTTGCCAATATGGTGAACGAACAACATTGAATGTCAATCCATTGGCATAGATACATCTTGCTATGTCTTGCTCAGTAATCTCTCTTGCCTCATTCTGAAATGAAGCTTCCAACGATCCCTTAGATCTTTTATTTGAAGAGGGCGTGGTTTGCTCTTGACGGATGTCCATAAATGGATGGCTTTCTGTAGGTGGAAAATAAGAAGGCGTTGTAGGGGGTTTCATGGATCGAGATCCTTTCTTCAAAGGATGGCTTGTTTTACCACTGGCTGTTTTTTGGTCTACCTTTTCTTGCTCAGCAATATATTTCAACACTATATGTTTTGGAATGCCTTCCTCGTTTACACCTGGTCAATTTTTTATGCCTGTTTCAAGGATCCCGCACAAGTGCCCTTTCACTTGACTGTGTGAGCTTGAATATTGAACATGGCAATGACTACGAATCCAAACATATCCTCCACCACCTGGAAGTTGATGAACCATTTCTACATATTTCCAAAGGGGAGAGTTTGGGTTTGTTTTGAAACGAGATTGGCTTGAGCCTGAGGAGGTACCGGTTGCCATTGAAATATGGAATACCTAAGGCACAACATATTGAAATTTTGGTATTGATTGATTGAATTTGAAACTAATAGACTTAATTAATTTCAAAATATGAAAAAAATGAAAAAATTGAACATGTGTTATAGACATTTAGAGGAATGAAAAGAAAAAAAAAAAAAAAAGAGTTGAAGTCCATTTGTTAAAAAAAAATGTAAAAAATATAATAAAAAAACCTACCTCTTTTGAAGAAATCTTGCTCTATGATCTTCTTGGCAACGAATAGGCATTTGCAAGTGCTTAGGAATAGCACAACAACCAACTTCGAACAATCTACAATCAACCTTCAAGTCTATTCAAGCTTGTGCAAGCAAAAGAGAAAGTTCAGCAATGGAGGTAAAAAATCCTTTTTTTTCATTCACAAATTGGTAAATGACTATCACTTTACCTATTTCATGTTTTAGAGGCACGTATTAAGGTTAGAAGGAATAAAAAAATATTAAAAAGTCAACAAAGACTAAAAAAGTTATTAAAAAAATGCAAAAACGTACTTTCACGTCCGCCTGGGCACGAAATTCTACCCGAGTTCGAACCGGGTTCGAAGTCGTACCCACAGTCCGGGTTCCGAACCCAGTTCGAACCCACAGTCAAATTTTCGGACCCTGGGCAGATTTGGGCGAACTGGACCCGAATTTCGAACCCGGGCCCCCCAGGGCCGAACCCGGTAACTTAGGTTCTAGGGTGTTTAGTCTTATTTTTGTTCAATAAGGTCATAATAGACCATTTACAATGTAATTGGAGTCATTTTAGTTCATATGGTCATATTTTGAAAATATTGTCAAAAGTTGTCATGGAAAGTTGCAAAATTACAAAAAATGCAAGAACTTGGAATACCAACAGTCAAGAAGGTTAAAAGTTGGTTATGAGTCATTGTTTTTGGTTTGTAGAAGGATAAATGAGCCTCAAAACTTCGAGGCAAAGGGGTTGAAGACATTTTGATGAATAAACCATAATAAAAGCTCCATTTTCTGTGTATTTTCAGTGTTCTTTGTTGTAGCAGCAGTTTGTACGGGTCCTTACTATGCCATATTGGGTTAAAAGCTTTTGTGTTTGATGTGTTAGTGTTTGTAGCTTAGAGAGATATTTTCTCCTAAGTAAAAATTAAATAATCATTCATAAAGGCAGGTCGGCCTTCTTTATTTTCCATAATATTATTTCTTCTAGGACTGACCTAGAGAGTAGGCCGCCCTAGACATGTATATATGCAAGGTAATGTTTCTCCATTTGATCAATCAATAATTCTCACTTCAATTCGCATTTCTAAGGAGGAGTTCGCACTTCCAGCAGCAGATTGTCATTTTTATAGCAGCAGATCAGATTTCAAAGGAAGCATATTTATGAGTGTTTTTGCTTCAAGGAGAGGCATTATTATTCATTGTATTCGGCCTTGTGTTGGGCCTGAGTTGTAAGCAGATTTCTGCTCTTCTTCATTCAATATATAAGAGATATATTTTTTCTGGGTTTTTCTCCCTCTCGAGGAGGGTTTTCCCAGGGTAACTTGCTGTGTTCTTTGCTTAGTATGTTGTATTTCTGCTTATTTACATTTCTAGTCTAAAACTAACATGATATCAGAGCGGGTTCAGGAAGATCTGATCTGATTTAGCAGAAAAGACAAAATTGTAAGATCTAGAGATTGAAAGCTGAGTTGGAGTATCCTATGATCGCCAGCATTAACGGAAGATTGAATTTGTTTTGGAATTTGGCAAGTTAAGGATCTGAGAACTAAAACTCTAAGATTGGATGGTTGTGTCTGGATGGAAACCCAGTCATGACGATTCTGTACAGTTTTAGATTCTGAGCGTGGCAGAGTGTTTATTCTCAGAATGACAGAAAGTTTGAAAGACGTTGAGATCTAAGGAAAAGGTTTTAACATCCTCAAGAGGATTTTTACAAAAAGGGCCAAGAATAACTACAGAACGTGGATCCAACTATTGTCATGTTTGCAGCCAAGCAAATAATTACGTAATCAATGGTATCGTGGCTAATATAGAATTAACCAGAGGAACCATGAGAGAAAATGGTTTTATATTTCATTGTTTGGGGACTTATTCAGCAGTGAAGAAAGGTGGAAAAAGAACTTGACCACAGGGCAGAAAGTGTGCTCAAATTATTAACACTCTTCAGAATAAAGCTGAAAACCAGCTTCAACCTATATTAGGTTTCTCTTCCTCTGTTATTCTTTCTATGGGAAATGTGGTTGGCCAACTTTTGGAATACTTAGTGATGAATGTTTCAGTGTTGGATATCTGTGCAAGGAGTGCGCTATATTTTCAGTTCGTAGACCTTTTGAATACCATGCTGCAATATCCAGAGCTCTTTAAAATGCTGCTAGGATCTGAAACGGACATAAGAAAAGGATTTCATGATGATGGTGAGTTTGGGAGCAATTATTCTATAATTAGAAAAAATAAAAATCTGAGAAACATATATAAGCAGTCAAAGATTATTGTGAATAGAGTCAAAGATGGAAATGAGAACATAAATGTGCAGGGTGAACTTGATATTGCTAGGTCACTTTTGGAGTGCTACGAGAGATTGGTATCTGCAACAGAGAAACAGGCATCTTCCAATTCCTCTGTGAATTTTGTTTCGGAAAAGGATGATTCAAGAATGATAGGGGATGGTACAACAGCTTCGGACAATACAACCTTAGCTTTAGAGGTGCAAGGTCCTGAAACCATGAAAAATATTGATGTTAGCTCAGACGATTGTAAGAATGTCTTTCTATATAAAGAGAGTTTGAAGCTACTACAATTTGGTGACTATCCTTTTATCGGCCAGGGTTCTTCAGTTCACACATACAGTAAGTATTTTGATGAGGCAGGATCAAATCCTAAATGGATTGACAATACAGGTGTGCACAACAAGAAAAGGATGTTGCATATTGCTAAAGAAATAGCTTCTTTGGCCACAAATCTTCCTTTAGAGTGGGAATCAAGCATACATGTTCAAGTGGATCCTATGAGAATGGATAGTGGGTCCCAAAGGAACTCCGTATCGAAATGGAATCTTTATATTTGACATTTATCTTCCTCCAAGATGGATCGAGGAGCAATAGGATGATGAGAGTTTGCATAAAGAATTCAAAGGGAGGAAGAGCTTGAGGCATCCTGTGAGGAAGTCATGATTCTTCACTATAGACATCTCTCGAGGACACAAGGTTGGGTCAGCCTTGGATGGAGAGTTTGCATCAGCAAAGAAGATTGAGAAATATGAAGACACTAAACAATGAAGAAACTATACAAATTGTCATTGCAATTAGTTTCTTCGAAGAGGAGGAATTAACATTCAGAGGGAGTCAGACAAACCATCAGAGGCAACCTTGGACGAGGAGGTCAGAAGGTCAATGTGGGTAATTGAAGCTCTAGAGGGAGTCACAACATCATGAAGATTTGTGTAGTGTATATTTCTCTGAGATGGAGAAATATGAGGTGAAAGCCCTTGTAATGTATATTTCTCTGAGATAGAGAAATATGAGGTGTGAGCCCTTGTTCATCTCTGAGACTGAGATGAGACGTCATGTTGAGAGACTCCATGACAACATCACATTGAGAGACTTCGTGATGAACCCTTGTACTTGTGTTTCTTTCCACACATGGGAGTAGCCATGTTGGATGTCATGTTGAGAGACTCCATGACGATATCACGTTGAGAGACTTCATGATGAACACTTGTACATATGATTCCTTCCACATATGGGAGTAGCCATGGTGGACGTCATGTTGAGAGACTCCATGACGACATCACGTCGAGAGACTCCGTGATGAACTCTTGTACCTGAGACTGAGATGTGGTTTTCCACAAATGGGTGTAGCCATTGTGGGCATCATGTTGAGAGACTCCATGACAAGGATATCTAGAAAATACCTCCCTAGCTAAGAGGGAGTGTTAGTGTTTGTAGCTTAGGGAGATATTTTCTCCTAAGTAAAAATTAAATAATCATTCATAAAGGCAGGTCGGCCTTCTTTATTTTCCATAATATTATTTCTTCTAGGGCTAACCTAGAGAGTAGGTCGCCCTAGACATGTATATATGCAAGGTAATGTTTCTCCATTTGATCAATCAATAATTCTCACTTCAATTCGCATTTCTAAGAAGGAGTTCGCACTTCCAGCAGCAGATTGTCATTTTTATAGCAGCAGATCAGATTTCAAAGGAAGCATATTTATGTGTGTTCTTGCTTCAAGGAGAGGCACTATTATTCATTGTATTCGGCCTTGTGTTGGGCCTGAGTTGTAAGCAGATTTCTGCTCTTCTTCATTCAATATATAAGAGATATTTTTGCTGGGTTTTTCTCCCTCGAGAAGGAGGGTTTTCCCAGGGTAACTTGTTGTTTCTTTGCTTAGTATGTTGTATTTCTGCTTATTTACATTTCTGATCTAAAACTAACAAGATGGAGGCATGAGTTAGCTGTAGTTTGAGCTTGATTTGATTGCATTTCATAAAGATTGAAGAGATTTATTAGCCTCTAACAAGATGAAGGCATGAGTTAGCTGTAGTTTGAGCTTGATTTGATTGCATTTCATAAAGATTGAAGAGATTTATTAGCCTTTTACTGTCAACGGGTCTGTAACCCTGTTTTGAGGGTTTGAAGGTTAAAAAAATGCGATATTGACTCATTCCACCAGTAGAATAGCTTGTAAATTGGTGGAATAGGTATGTTAGGGTAGGTTTCAATGTTAAAGTAGGTTACAGGAGCAGGAAAGGCGTTTTGAGTGGTTTTGTATGATGCCTTAGTTGCAAATTTGTGAGTTTTGGCTTGAAGGGTGATGGCTAAGAATGGGAGTTTGCATAAAATGCAATGGTAAAGGATTGGAGAAGGTTTAGGAAGCATAGGCAAACACATTTTGATGTGTTGGAAGAGTTGGCAAGGTGAGAAAAGGTCTGGAATGTGTATTTTCAATAAACCCTCCTTGTTTCAAGCCTAGAGTTTCCTAGAACAAGGGTTTTGTGTTTTGTTGCATTAGGAAGTGTTTCAGTGACTAAATATTGTTGATTCTGAAGTTTTGGAGTCTGGTAAAGGTCTGTCAATGGAGATTTAAGGTTGGGAAGGTATTTGGATTGCAGTTGCTTTGTAAACAAGCCTAATTGGCTTAAGGGGACAGTGTAGCAGCAGTAGTTTGGGGAATATGTTCCAAAGGAACCTAGTGATCTTTTGAGGTATGTTTCTAAAGGCCTTAAAGGGTGTCTGAAAAGATGAAGAGTTTGTGGATTAAGGGCCTTCTCTAAAAGATATGCCCATTTGCTCTATTTTGGAATGCTACAAAGCATAGATGAAAAATTCGCAAAATACTCGCCTAGATCGTGAGTAATCGTTTTGTTTTCATGCAACCGAGTTAATCGCCAAAAAACTCGCATCCGAGTAAATAGAAAAAAGCGCAGCGAATTAACATGCAAAAATCACGTGTAATAACAATAAAAATCGGTCAAAAAAAACGTGCCCTAAGTTTTTCGTTTTATATTAACGTTGATTTCGTTTTTGACTAATTTTTTCACGTCTGGGAAAGAATGATGACGTTTCAGAGCAGGGAAAAAAGCGACGTCTAAGCAAAAAAATCCAACGGCGGCAGGAGAAATACCCAAGCAAGGCATGCGCGATTCAGCTAGCTTCATTGTTTTTGGTCTATGTTTTTCTGAATTTTTTTCCTACGATTTTTCTTGCGTTTTTTCCTAGCGTTTTTTCCAGTGTTTTCTCTAGGGTTTTTTAAACTTAAAAAAATCAAAGTTCTAGTGTCTACTTTTAAAAAAAAAAAAATTAAAAATTTCTAATTTAATTATGTGTATTCTAATATTTTTATATTTGTAAAAATTATTATTTTTATAATAATATTTCTAATAAAAAATTAAAAAATAAAAATAAACTAAAAACTTCTAATTTTTCCATTACTAATATAGTTATATAATTATAAATATAATATTAAGTAATAAATATATTTAAAAACCTTAAATTTAAATATATTTATTAATTATTACTTAAGACTTTAAATTTATAATACTATACTTAAAGTTAAACCTTTTAAATTTGATAAAAAATTTACCGAATTTAAAAGGCTTAACTATTAAGTATAATATTATAAATTTAAGTCTTAAGTAATAAATATATTTAAATTTAAGTTATCAGATATAAAAGACTTAAAGTCTTTTAAATTTGATAAAATTCTTAACTTTAATTATAATATTATAAATTTAAAATCTTAAGTGATAAATATATTTAAACTCAAGGCTTTTAAATATATAATTTTATCAAACTTAAGTCTTTTAAATTTGAAAAAAAATTATCAAATTTAAAAGGGTTTAATAAGTCTACTGCCATAAATATGTTATTTGCCATTTTGATTACTGCTCAAAGTTCAAATCAGTAAAAGACTAATTTATGATTGATATGTATTAAACTCTAATTTTGGTTTATATATGATGAAATCAATTGATACATTGATGATTGATATGTATTAAATTCTAATTTCGATTTATATATGATGAAATCAGTAATATGTTCTACAAATTCAGTTTATTTTTGTTTTTAAAGAATATTTTAAAAAATTGTGTATTTTCAAATTTTGATAAATTTGCCAAGTTTTTCCCTGAGTTTTTGCAGAGTCCCGAGTTTTCAAAAAATTTGGGCCTGCTGAGTTATTGCCAAGTCCGAGTTTTTCAACTATGCTACAAAGCAAGAATGGTGGAATGCTGGAATTGTGGAACAAGATCAAGATAGGGTTTCGGTGATTGAAAGATTGTTCAAATCAGTTTGAATTGTATTTGCTATTACATTGCCTCCCTGCTCTGCATCACTTTGGGTGGTCGGCCACCTTGCAAAATATTAATTCCATTTTTATTTTATTATCTTTTTTACTTAAGACATCTTTGTCTTATCTGGGTAAGACTTATTTTGTCTTATATTCAGTCACCACTTTTGTCTTTTTCAACTTGTATTGATTGGTCTGCTCTATGTATTTATATTTCTATATTATAATGATTGTAATAATAATATTTAATTTGCTAGTATTTATATTTTAATATTTATATTTCATAATTATAATATTATCTTAGGATAATTATAATTATAATTATATTAAATGGCTAATATTTTTAATATGTATTTTATTTATTTACTTGTTTTTCGATGCTTTATATCTTATGGTTACGATTTTGGGTACACGACATTTTACCTCAGATAGGAACTTCCCCATAGGCTTAATGTAAACGTATGGAAAGAGTTCAAGTCATTCAAGTTACTCTATTTTGTATTTCACTTTTAAGGATTCATGTAAATGTCTTTTATTGAGCTAAATAAGTCTAGTAAAATGTAGATATGCATTAGTGATTTAGAATTATCTTCCATCTCGTCCTTATAAGTGATAAGGATGTTTTATGTAAGTACAGCTAAATTTGGGAAGATTATAGTTTTTGCTAGATTAGTATAAAGATAGGAGCAAATAGAAAGATAGTAACATACCAAGGTTACCCAAAGTTTTCGGGACGGGGACGGCAGGGGATGGCGGGACGAGTCCCCAAGTTTCCGATTTTTGAGGCCAAATTTAGGGACGGCGGGGGACGGCTATATAAAATATAGGGAAAATTTAAAATATATAGAGAAATTTTAAATATGCATATGAAAACATGGATAAAGCATACATAATATACATTATAGAACCTTAACATATAACATTTGTGTTCAACATTCTTTGTCAATACTCAATACACATTGAAAATTCAGAATTAACATACATGAATCATAATACAACCTCCAAGTTAAAATTTATAAACTTATATCAAATTACGTAAGGTTATTTCCAGCTTACAAATTGGGAGAACATTTGTGATTACAATGAAGATTGTTTCATCTAGGTTATTGATTACTTGGCATAGAACAATAACGAATAGCTGAGGCGTCTGAAGGAAACATTATTGTAGTTTGCTGGGAGTGTGGACTACTGGAAGTAAATTCAATGCTAGTGTATTGTCTGATATGGATTTGAGCAGTTAAATGTGGGGACAATTGCTACACTCAAGGAGTTTTGGGCATCAAATTGCCTTAATATTCAGCCTATTTCCAATTGTGAAGTAAGAACTGTTTAAAAATGTCAAAATCCTAAGTCTTTGTCTCTAAAACCTGTTAGTGAATAGCAAGCAAATAAATTCAAGTTTACACACTTTTGGAATAATTTTTTTTTATTTTTATATATCTCTAATAGAGCATCAAATATTTATCTTGTGAGTGTTCCAAATATTGTGAAAGATATATGAAAATAATTTAAACGAACAACTCATAAACCAAACCAAAACAAAAAACAAGAAAGAAAAAAAAAATGTTTTGATGTGGGGGATGGTTGGGGGACGGCTCAGGTGTCCCCTGGCCGTCCCCAAGACTGGTCAGCCGTCACTATTTGGTCAACGCCGTCCCCCCGTCCCGAGGACGTTTCCTGGGTTTTTCAGAAAATTAGGGACGGTCCCCTGCCGTCCCCCAGTACCCGGGACGTCCCGGGAACGGGTACGGGGCATTTTGGGGGGGGGGGGGACGCGTCCCCGGGTTTCCCTGACCGAAATTAGTCACCAAGTATATTTGAAAGTTTTCTTCATGGTATTAGAGCTCATGGTTTGAGAGATGAAGGGCAGTGACTGAAATCACACATTGATTTTAAGGATAAAATCACAAGGTTTTAGTCTAATTGGCAGCCAGAAAAAGAAAAAAAAAAAAATTGCACAAGAGGTTTCTCTTTAAATAGCACCAGTTTATGGATGAACATCAGCAGGGATTTTTGTGAGGATATCGTTTTTTTATTTGTGGGATATTGCGAACAAGTTTCATGGTGGAATCATGACTTCTTACAAGATAAAATCACAGGTCCCAAAAAATTTTATTCATGCCATTTTATTTTTTTAGTGACAGATTTTGGTTTCTGTTTTAAATATGTGATGCAGGGGTTTGAAGTATCTGCAACTAGGGGTTTTGTGTAACGAATTTTGAAAGCAGTGGTTAGTTTTTTTCAAAACAGCGGCCAAAGCAAAGTAAAAGTAGCAGCGAGGATTTGCTAGGGCAAGAAACTAGGGTTTACCAATAGGACCTTGGGTTTATAATACATATTTTGAAATTATTTTTGAGTGGTTTATTTGTTTCCAAATCTAGGATTTTGTTTTTGTAAAGAAAATAATACTTTAATGGCATCAACTAGCCTCATAATAGATTAGATGGTGCATTAAATTTCTTGCCTTGGGAATTTAGGGTGGATTTGTTGTTGGAGGAAAATGATCTTTAGGATATCATATTAGTGATGGCAACTCACAAGGAAAAAGAGGGAGGTTAAATCCATTTGGATGAATATGTATGCAGTGAAGGATCACTTAAGTCCCCATTTGTCAAAAAAGAAAATAACCAAAGAGATGTTTGATGCTTTGGTTAGTCTTTTCCAGAGTGAAAACATAAACATAAAAATGATATTCAGAAACAATTCAGATCCATACAAAAGACTAAATAAATTGGATACAATTACCAATTATCTAATGAAGATTACACATCTTTGTGATCAACTTGCAAAAATTGGGGAAAAGATTGAAAATGTAGAGCTTGTCAACATGGAATTTAATGGTTTGAGGTTTCTCATCTTAGTGGCAAGCATTCGTTCAGGGCATTTGTTCCCAAAAAGAACCTTCCTTTAAAAGACTATGGGATGACTCTAACCAAGAGGAAACTTGAATGGAGTCAAAAGCCAACAAGAACTGTGGTGACAATAACTTAGTCCTCTATTATGGACAAATGAAAGGAAATAAACTAAGTAGCCGGGTTCGGCTCCCTGGCTCAGGGTCTTGGTCTGGGTTCGCTCCGGGTACCGGTCCTGGTTCGGTCCCTCTGTGGGTTCGACTAGGGTTCGGTATTTGGAGTCCTAGTTCGCCGGTGAAGAACCCAGGCGAACCTGAGAAGAACCCGGGCGAACCCAAGGCGAACCCGAGAAGAACCCACGCATTTGGACGCTAAAAAGTGTTTTTTTTTGCATTTTTTAATATTTTTCTGTAGTTTGACTTTGAACCACACCCAAGGGAACCCTAAAAGTGACCTCTAAAACACTTTAAACACCTAAACTACATCATTTTTATTCATTTGTTTTGCAAACAAGCATTTTCATTCCAAGAGGCTGAGTTCTTATTTTTGCTTGTTGGGTTGATAAAAGGAGTTGAAGATTGATCAGTGAAGCTTCTACAAACGATTGCATTGCCATTCCTACAGATTTGCAAGTGTTTATTGGCTGCCACAAACATTGTTGAGGGAAATTTTTACAAAGAGGTAAGTTTTTCTCACCTTTTTGAGTTTTTTCATCCATTTTTTTGTTTTACATTTTACAAACCAAAAACTTTGTTTTGTTTCATTTTATGATTTATATATGTTTTTCCTTTCCATTCTTCTATGAATGTATGCAAGATTCAAAAAAGCTAGGTTTTATAAATCAATATTTTCTCTTCATTCAAATTTTGAATGTGTTGTTTGCAAAACAAATTGCCATAGGAATCACAATGTCAATGGGTTCTACCTCCGGCTCCGTAGCTAAACCAAACTTAGAGTTCAAAACAAATCCTAATTCTCCTCTATGGCAGTATCTTGAGATGATAAAACAGGTTCCAAGTGGTGGTGGATATGTTTGGAAATGCAATGGGTGTGGCGTTACATATACTAGTTCATACCATAGGGTGAAAGCACATTTGTGTGGCATGAGTGGAAAAGGCATCACGCCTTGCCCTGGAAAAAAAGATGCACCTATTCTACCTGAGACAGTTGCAAAATACATTATGGAGCAAGATGCAGCAGATCAACGGGAAGCCCAAAAAAGAAATCACCCTTTGTTTAAAAAAAAATCAAAGGGAATGCAGCCCCCATCCAATCCTAATATTGTTGTAGAAGACCACCCATTTATTGTCATTCCGGATCTTCAAGCTCGAAGTGCACAACCTATTGCAAACAAGAGATCGAAGGGGCCTTTGGAACTTGCATTTCAAAATGAGAGTAGAGCCCTTGCCGACCAATGTGTAGCAAGATGCCTATATGCCAATGGATTAGCTTTTAATGTTGTTCGTTCTCCATATTGGAAAGAGATGTTGAGAATGGTTAATGAAGCTCCAAAAGGGTACAAGGGCCCGGGTTATGAGAAGGTGTGTAGCACTTTATTGGAAAAGGAGGTTGAGTTGGTTGAAGATGCATTGAAGCCTATAAGAGATTCATGGGTTGAGACAAGCGTGTCCATTGTTTCGGATGGTTGGAAGGACTCAAAAAATCGGCCTTTGATCAATGTCATAGCGGTGTGCCCTAAAGGGGCAATGTTTTTGAAAGCCGTGGATTGTGAGGGCCGAGTAAAAGATGGAGAATTTATTGCTAGTATTCTCATTCCAGCCATTGAACAAGTGGGAGCCCGCAATGTTGTTCAGGTTGTAACGGACAACGCTAAGAATTGTAGAGCAGCAGGGTTGTTGGTTGAGGAAAGATATTCACATATCTTTTGGACACCTTGTGCGGTCCATTCACTCAATCTTATGGTGCAAAAGATTGGGAATCAAATTGCATGGATCAAAGAATTGTATGCTAAGGCTGAGGACATTCAGATGTTCGTCACCAACCACCACTTGTCTCAAAGCATCTTTAGATCATTTTCAAAATTGGAGCTATTGAAGGTAAGTGAAGTAATATTTACATTTGTCATTTTCTGATTTTCATAATTTGATTGTGCATTCTAATTTAAATTCTTCTTTAAAGTTTATTTTTAAATTCTAATTATTTTTTTTAATTTGCAATAGGTTGCAGAGACCCGCTTTGCCTCTAATACTATTGTCTTGAGACGACTTGTGAAAGTTAAAGAGGCACTTGCTAGCATGGTGATTAGCAACAATTGGTCTATATGGAGGCAAAGCAGCACTGAAAGAGCAACAAAAATTAAGAGCATGATATTAGATGACTCATGGTGGGATCGTGCAGAGTATCTCCTTAGCTTCATCGAGCCCATTTTGAGTATGATTCGCTATACTGACATGGACAAGCCATGCATTGGAGAAATATATGATGGTATAGACTCAATGCTTGAGAAGATCAAGTGCACCATAAATGCAAGAGAGCAAGACCCTGAAGAGACTTTCTTCAAACAAGTGCAAACAATTGTTGAAGAAAGATGGAACAAAATGACAACTCCATTACACCTTCTTGCCTTTGCATTGACTCCAAAATACTACAGTAGTCAGCTTCTTTCACAGCCAAGAAGGCTTCCTCCATATAGAGATTTAGAAGTGGCTAAAGGGTACAAGGCAGCATTTATGAGACTCTTCCCTGACCAAGATTTGCGATCTGTAATCACGAATGAGTTCACTGATTTTGTGCACTCAAATCATCTAGATGATGATGCTTCTCGTGACAGGTTCTTAAAGGATGCTCATAGTTGGTGGTACTTCCATGGACAATACTTCCAAAATTTGCAGCCCCTTGCAATCAAAGTTTTATCACAAGTAAGTTTAATAAATTTTCATATTTTAGTTTTACTTTTAAAATTTAAAAGTTTCATAATTTCATTTATAATTTTAAATTTTTTAATTGTTTACTTTGTCTTCATAGTTTGCTAGTTCATCCGCATCTGAGAGGAATCGGAGCACATATTCTTTCATCCACTCAATAAAGCGCAATAAATTGCTCTCAAAAAGAGCGGAGAACTTAGTATATGTGCATTCCAACTTGCGTCTCCTTTCACACAAACAACGTGACTACAAAGAAGGGGAGACGAAGTTGTGGGATATAGGGCCAGAGGATACTGACTTGGATGCTTCCACTTCCCACCATGTTGCATATAAGGAGTCCGATATCCAACAAGAGCATGGGCACAATACTAGAGCTAGTGACAGTGCCATTGGCACTACTTGTGATTCATCTAGTCTTCCTACTTCATCTAATGTCAATGTTGACAATGACTTTGATATAGATGATTTAGAGGATCCATTTGATGATTAAAACTTTAATAGTGTTGTAATATTGAACTTGAAGTTTGAAGTTTGAACGATGAATATTTATATTTATCATGCATGTTATCATTCAAGTTTATGGTGGTTTTGTTGTTTATATGATGTTATGTGATGTTCTAATCCTAATTCATGCTTCTAGGCTGCATATATATATTTTATTTTATTTTTACATGTTTTTCAGTTTTTGTACTAACGAACCCAAAACGAACCGAACCCACCCCCCAAAAAATTTAGCCGAACCGGCGAACCGAACCCCCGAACCCGAACCCGAACCGGCTACTTAGGAAATAAAGGAAAAGGGAACAGCAGGGTTAAGGAAAAGGATGAGGAAGGATCCTCACAGCTAGGGAAGGACTTGAGTAAAATCAAGTGCTTCAGTTGTCCTAAATTCAGTCATTATGCATTATAGTGTTTAAACATGAAGAACCAAGGGAAGCAACATGAGGAAGTGGCAACTTCTATAGGAATTCAAGTGGATGAATTTGCTACTAAATTTGAGAAAGATTTCTCAATGGTACCTTGCCTTTCCACCAGCACATTCCCTAGGTGGTATGTGGACAGTGAGGCCTCTAGGCATATGACATCAGCCCAGGAGTATTTTTCCAACTTAAAGGAACATAACTCTGGAGTTCAAGTTGAGCTTGGTAATGATGCCAAGTATCCAATAGCATAAGTTGGTAAAATTCCCTTTCAACGTCAATCAAGTAACTCTTTGGAGTTTGATGATGTGTTGCTTATTCCTAGTCTCAAAAAGAATTTTCTTTCATTTTTGCTATGAAGGATAAGGACTTTGCAGTAGAATTTAAGGATCAGCAAGTTCTTATCAGGCTGAAGGAAACTACCCTAGTTACAACATAGGTCATTGGAGTTAGACAAAGCAATCTATACAAGTTACAAGGTGAAGAATTTAAGCTTTAATTCATAATAGTGACAATTTATGTGATTTATAGCACAAGAGGATGGGGCATTTGCATCACAAAACATTGCATGCTCTATGGGAGACTGTCATAGGACTTCTAGACTTCGATATTTAACAAGGAGTATGTAGAGGATGCACACTTGGCAAGCATGTCAAGGCTACTTTTCCTAGCAATGAGCATAGGTCTAAGGAGATTCTAGACGTAGTGCAATTATGTGTGTGGACCGACATCAATAAGATCAAATGTGGGAAGCATGTACTATTGTTTCTTTTATTGACATTTTTTCTCACAAGACATGGATCTATTTCTGAAGGACCAAGGATGAGGTCTTTCGTAAGTTTTAGGGGTTTAAAGATCTAGTTGAAAATCAAACAAGGAAAAAGATCAAGGTCTTGAGAATCAGAGAAATGGGGAGACTATACCTCTAAGGAGTTCAAGGGTTTCTACAAGAAAGCAAGGATAAAGAGGGAGTTTAGAGTTCCATACAACCCACAACAAAATGGGGTTGCAGTGCAAAAGAATCAATCCATAACAAGACTTACTAAGGCCATGATTCATGATCTACACTTGCTGGTGTTTCATTGGATAGAATCATGTCTTACAACAATCTATATCCACAACAAGTGTCCTCATAAGACTTTGGAGAACATGACACCAGATGAGGCATTCAACGGCGTGAAGCCAAAAGAGAATCATTTCCGCATATTTGGTTTTCCAATTTATATCCATATACCTATAAAGAAGAGGACCAAGTTGGAAGCTTCCAACAAGAAGGGTTTATTTGTGGATTACAATGAGACTTCAAAGGCCTACATGGTTTTTGTTCCAGAGCAAAGGAAAGTAGTAGTCAATAGAGATGTGAAGTTTGAGGAAGGCTTTGCATCCAAGAAGACTCATGAGATCCGTCCAATAATAGAGGATGAGGAGCAAGCAATTCTGGAGGTTGAGTTTGGGTCTCCAATGACTCCAATAGCTTCCAATTTAGGGCAGCAGCCTTAAGTGAGAAGGAAGAGACTTAAGCCCCTTCCAATTTTGTTAGAAGACCTCAATGGTTCACATAGACATTGAGAGATGCTCAAAAAAATGTTGAGGCTCCTAGGAGCACTTTCAAAGAGAGCAGACCTCCAAAGAAGTTTCTTAACTACATAGCATTGATGAGTAGAAACTTAGAGCCTTCCAATTTTCAAGAAGCAGTAGATCAATAGGTAGATGATGGATTGGTGTAGAACTCCTTTCTGGCTAAGAGGGAGTGTTTGGTTTTTAGCTTAGATAGGAACTTTCACACACATTCAGTGTGAACGTGTGGAAAGAGTTCAAGTGGTTCAAGTTATTCTATATTGTATTTCAGTTTTAAGGATTATAGTGAAAGTCTTTTATTTAGCTAAATAAGTCTAATAAAATATTGTAATATCCCATTTAATTCCTAAATGTCTGCAGCCTATGTTTCAAAAGAAATCAATAAAGATAATTAATATCACACCAAACTGGCATTAAATAAGATTAAGTTGTTAAGAATGGTCAACCAACATATGAAGGGTTGTGTCCCTTGAGAAGATAAGGTATATACCTAAGTTAGATCTAGAAGTAAAAGGGGTGGAAAGAATTATAATGACTGGTTACAATCAATAGACAGCAGCACTAGCAAAATATTTTATTTAAAATTAAATTATTAGTCTCCAAATGCAGTGATGAAGGATTGTAACTATTGAGGTGAAGAGGTGTGACTCCCTCAAGCTTGAGATATAAAAGGGAGAGCATTTCATTTGAGAAAGAGATCCATCACATCATTCAATCAGTCAATTAAGAATAAATATGATGTGACTCCTTCTAATGTGAAAGTTTGTGACTCTTAATGTGAAAGGTTGTGACTCCCTTATGAATATATATATATCATAATTGCATAATAATATTTTATTACCAATTAATATAGTAGATTCCTTTAGCAATATATTTTGAATTTATAAAAGTGTTTTGAAAATAGGGAGGCCGATCAACCTTTCAAGTTCATGAGAGGTGAAGTACCGGCCTTTCATTCATCAAGCACTCCACTCCAAGATGGAGTGCTCGTGGGCCGAGAGGCGTATGAGTGCTCCTGGGCTTGTTGAGGAAGGCAGTCTTCATGCATCTTATCAAGGAGGATGGAGTACCTCTAAGGTGGACTGAGGGATGGAGTGGACCTGAGATCCTGCCATATTCGTGGGCCATGAGGCGGATGAGTGCTCTTGGGCTTGAGGGTCTTCTCAAGTATGCCACCTCGAGATGGAGCGCCGATGGGCCAGGAGGCGTATGAGTGCTCCTAGGCTTAAGGGTGTTCTCAAGTACACCACCCCGAGATGGATGGACAAGGATCCAACCATGCTCTCGCAATACAAGGACAACCATCCTTGAGATTACAGTTTGCAAGTACTTCAAGAGAATTCCTAATATGATTGGCTACAGGAATATGCCTTGGAATAATCATTAATGATATTAAGATATTTTGAATTCAAATATTAATGATGCTATGAAGTTTGAACTATAGATCTAACTATTATGATGTTTTAGCTATGATATATTTCTCTCAATATTATAATATTTATGTATTAAGTTGAATATTATCGTAAAGTTGATACTTGTTATTACTGATATCAGTTTTTAGTGATTATTATTGTTTTGCAGGCCTAAATTTAGGAATTTTCCAAAAGGGGTCATTGCAAATATATATATGCATTAATGATTTAGACTTATCTTCCATCTCGTCCTAATAGATAATAAGGATGCTTTTTGTAAGTAAAGTTGATCTTGGAAAGATTAGATTTTTAGCTAAATTAGTATAAAGATAGGAGCAAAAGAGCAAGATAGTACCATACTGAATACAGTGAATTTTTGTGCTGCTGTAACATCAATTGTCAAAGTTACCTTGTATGTCTTTCAAAGGAATGGAAAACTGATTTGAAGGTCTAATTATTTGTGTAGGCTTCTGCATTTGAAGTTTTCAATTATCATGTGATTGATTCAATGTTTCCTAACATTAGGAGATTAGTCACCAAGTATTTTTGGAAGTTTTCTTCATTGCCTGATAATACCTATGCTAATAATGTAAAAATAAATATTTGATTGTGGTGCATCTTAGAGATGTGGATATCACATGGGTTAGACATTCTTGGGGCCACTTGTATGTTGTCTTTGACATTGGGATAGATACTTACTGCGGATGTCAAATTGAAAAAATATTTAATATCAGGAAAACTTAATACCAAAAAAAAGTAAATGTGGGAGTCATGATTTTGTAAGCTCATTGTTTAGAGGCACATGATATATGCAATACCACTTATTAATTTTGTGCAAGATTGTCTTTCTAAAAGCAAGCACATGAGTAATTATTGGTGTTGGCTTGTTGCTGTTGGATTGAGCATTTGTTGTAGGTTGCATATGTGACTAGAGAAAGTATGGATTGGGATGTGTTGTTACACAGTCCTCAATCGCTTGTTCACATGGAGGAATGCAATTAGGGTGTTTGATGTTCTAGAACCTTTGCATGGAGACTCTGCAATAATAATACAAAGTGTATTGTAATCTTGTTCATGAAATAATACAAAGTGTGTGTTTTTGGAGGCTGGCTTTTTCCCTTCAGAGGGTTTTCCTAGAGTACATTTGATTTTATATTGTGGTAGTTTGTTATTATTTTGCATTGTGGATTCTGAATACTTGTTTTGCATATTTTTCTCATTAGGGTTATGTGGAAATGAATATTATTGCTGCAAATTTCCTTCCATGTTCAACATATGTTAAAGAGTTGTATGATCTGGTTCAAGCTCTTAAGTTTCCAAACATTGCAACGCCATTGATTTATTTATCCAAGGGAGGACATAAGTTTTACTGAACAGCATTAGGAGACTGCTACAAAATCTGAAGCAAAATATTTGACCAACATGAACACTGGGTATGTTGAGACTTTAATTGGCATTTGAAACTGAGGCAGATGCTTCGAGGTATCCCCACAAATGGTACTTCTGCAGAAGGGACATATAAGAGTGTCACTAAAGGACCTTTTCAGAAAGGGTGGCTAATTGTTCAACACATGATAAAGATTTGTATGTTCTGGTCACTAAAGGACCTTTTCAGAAAGGGTGGCTAATTGTTCAACACATGATAAAGATTTGTATTGTTCAACCTCAAACACTGGCATCTTGATCTTCTTGGCAAGAACAGAAATGTTGACTCATAGCATATTGCTCAAAACCGTTTCAGAAGCAGTAGTAAATTATTCAATTAAGAGTTGTATGTTCTGGTCCAGACTCTCATGCATTGGCATCATGATCTTTTTGGCAAGGAACTCATAATGCACACATATCATACACTGCTGTAGTTCTCACAAATAGCATAAACTGCAGCAGACTGGACATTTCAAATGGATGTCATTTTTGGATCGGTTCAATTTGGTGATCAAGTACACAGAAAATTATTGATATATGGCAAACTTGTCACCCTCCAAAGGTTTCAATGTTTGAAGTGGCAATACAAGCACTTCTACAGCTCAAGGAGGTTTTCTTCTGGTCTAACTCAAGATAGAGTGCTTGGGCTTACACTTCATCTATGTCCTGGGGTTTTTCCAACAAAAAATCCTCATGAGGTCTCCAATCAGCCGACCTATGTGTTTCATCAAGACCTCCTTGCCCATGACATCCTTCCCCAATTGCACTGTTTTCTGCTAAAATTCACTAGTGTACTCCTGAATACTTTATCCTTGCCTTCGACAGAAGTATTGTGACTGCATAACTCTCTCTTCCTCGTGAAAAATGGAATGAATTCGCTTTTCCAGTGGACCTTTAAAATCATCCTATTTTGAAATTGAGGAAACTCTGAGAATTCCACGGATAAGGGAAAATTCTCCTACCAAGTTAATGCATGACCAGACAGCTTGATTCTTGCAAAGGATATTTGCTGATAAGGAGTTAATTTGTGAAGGCTAAAGTAGACCTCCATCTAATAAATCCACCAATCAAGCTTCTCAGAGATGATTTCTCCATCAAACAGTTATATGTCTATTTTTGCTTCAGCTTTGAAGAAGCCTCCATGAGATGTTTCTTGCTTTGATTCAGCCTTCTCCAATTCCTTCTCTTCTTTTTAAAACCTTGCAAATCCTAACTTTTCAGTCAAGGCTAACATGATGCTCTCAATTTTGTCAATCTTTCCAATTGAGCTTGATACCCTTATAGCATCATCTTCAAGTCTTTTGAACTGCATTGCCCCATCTTCTTCCTCTCTTGCCATCAACCTAGCTTCTCTAGCCCACTCTCTTGTGCCAATTTTGGGTTCATAAGATAGCGAATCTCCACGTTCACTTGACCTTGTGGATGGTATAACCTGTTCACAAATCCAACTTATGATCTTAACAAAGCTCTAATAACACGTGATTCAAAATCACTAAGAGATAGTCCCTCATTTTCACCAACAATGGATATCTCCTTGTCAATTCTGATTGGTGCAATCTACAATATCAAATGTTCAGCATGATGCAACATAAAGTAAACATGAAAAATAGATAATAAAACTTGCAAGGAACACACACAAACATGACTGCAACAACAAGATAACCTAGAGAAACTATAAAGGGTGAAAACTCCAGCAAGAGTGAGTCTTTTTCTCCTCATCCCAATATCTTGGTCAATTTCACAGATTTTACAAATGCCTTCAAGCCTAATAGGAGACATCAAAATGTGTTCAAACTCTTTCAAACCTGTTATGAAAACCGTGCAACTCAGAAACTCTATCTTGTTTCCCTTACAGTCGCACTGTAAACATGAAAAATGAAGGTTACACAATGAGCTAACCCTTTTGTGTGTTTACACAATATATAACACTCCTCTATCTTCTGATGGCACCAAACTGGAAAAACCAACATCAAAAGAGTTGATTCAAGAGAAAAAAACCTTCAAATTCTACTCACTATTCTAATAGTTGCTAATTCGCCATTTTTTCCAAGGACGCTATTGTGCAAACCTCACAATATGTTAGCATGCAACTTGGTCAATGATGATTTTTCTGCAGTCAAGGATACTTTTGCCACCTGTTACAACCAGAAAAAACATCATTCTAGGTTTTCCATTTGGGGTTGATGTCTGCAACTTGTTTCAAAGACCCCTTAAATGCTCAAGATCACCTCAAACACTCCTTTGACATGTTAACAGCCTTTATTTCATTGTAACATGACTTTTTTGCATTGATTCCTTGGTTCCAGGCCACATAACACCTTGCCTTGACCCTGAGACCCAGTTTAGTTTGACCAGGTTTTCAGATAAGTGCCTCCAGACATGGAGTGGCTTCTTTCATTGATTTATTTTTACTAGCTTACTCTCAAAAATGATTTATTAGGATAATATTACAATGTAGTCTGATAAATGAGCTATTTACATGATTAATGTGAAACTCAAGAAAAGTATTTTAAAATGGAACCTAAAATTTACAGCAAACTCTTATGATATTTGAAAATCTTCATGATAACAAACATAAATGTGATCCATTAACGCCCATGAAATAGGGTAATGCAATTTACTAATATTTAATAATCCTTACAGCACAAAACGAAAATTAAAAAGAAATACCTTTACAACTTCCCAACAATTTATGTAATTCAAATGATAGAAAGTTACTAAAGAAGATTTAGTTTCACTACAAACACACGGCAGAAATGTTACCTCTCCACAGTTCCAGCTATTATTATGGTCCTCACCATCATTATTGTCTTCACCATTTGCCAAGTTATGCTTCCGATTGTATGATACAAGATCTGCTAACGAAAATCCATCATGGGCACATACAAAGTTGACACTATGCCATGGTTTCCTTCCTCCTTCCTGAAGAATAAATGCTTTGCATAAGAAAGAGAAGCACCAATGCAAAGACCACAAAATAAAATAAATATATAAATAACATAGTCAACTGAATCAACTAAACCATACAACATAAATAAATCAATCTAGAAAAAGCTGCTAAATAGATGAACCAATTATGTTATCATTTATAACATAAGGTAAAAATTTATTGCATGTCAACAGCCAGGATCAAATAGCTCATCTCAATTCTTAACCTCTGTGATCCTACAACATTTGGATCTCACCGATGCTACTATCACCATCACTATCATTGACCATGTGAATAGATATTTTACAATGCTGTCCTAAACAAACCCATGAGCATATTTCCAACGTCATCTTTGTCAATTTGTATCATACCACCCATATCAGCATTGTAGCAGCCTCATCTTTATCAGTTTGTATCAACTATCATACCACCCATATCAACATTTTTGCAACCACATCTTTTTCAATTTGTATCATACCATTACCATCCATATCAGCATCCTATAATTTTGGCTTCCTTAGAAAATTTAAAGAATGTTATGGGTGTTGATGTTTACAGCTTCGGGCTCATCCTTCCAGCCTCGATTCAAGCAATAAATTTGCATATAGCCTATCAGCTACTTATTTTATTGGAGTTACCCATCACATGAAGAATAAATAATATACCATTATTTATTTATTAATTTGAGGTTGCTTATTATGGCCGACCCTTCCTTGATAATCGACACTCTTCTTGGAGAGACATATCTCTTCATTGGTGGCCGACCTTGTGCATTGAAGAGATGCAATTCTTGGATCCTTCTCATCGAATAGTATATAATGGAGATGCCATTCGATCATTGCATAATTGATATTCACTTGTTCATTTTCGATATTCATAAGTACGAGTTGGTGTAAGAAGAAGTTCATCAAAGTGCAGATCGATATATTGAAGGAGGCTGAGTTTATCATCAGCAAGAAGCATTATATTATTTATGTGTTAGCATCAGGTTGTGGTGCCATTACTTGGCCTCATAATTGGCCTCATTGTAAAAGAAGACTATTGTTCTATATTCAATATATAAGTGATCTATTGTTGCTGGTTTTTTCTCCCTCAAGTGGGAGGGTTTTCCCAGGGTATATACTGTGTTTATCTGTCTGATTTTGAATTAGATTCTGAGTTTTATATCTGATCATAAAAAAAACTAGCATGGTATCAGAGCGGGTTTAAGGAAATCTTGATCAGATTGGACTAAGAATCGCATCTTCAATGTTGGATGGGTCGTCGTATTCATTATCTTTGGTCAATGTTATTGCCGTTGATGGAGATGAAGCTACAGATGCAGTTGGGAGTCTCCTTATGCTGTCAATATGTGCAACAACGGAAGTAACTATGTCCATCTATGAGTCAAAATTGTTTCAAGCTTTGTAATGAATACCGGCAAAGTTGATGCCTTTACATATTAAATCGATTTCTTTGCCACCATGAATGCCTTGAGTGAGGTCGAGATTCCTATCTCATCAAGCAATGTTGAATTGTCAGGCAATTCTTCTTCATTTGTGAATTCCAACAGTGAGTATATGTAATATCGTTCTTCTAGTGGCCTCATCATCGACTGGGCACTCAGTCTGACTTTGATTGGTCGAAATGAGATCTGGAGGCTCGAGATTGAGATCACACACTCAGGCAAGTTCTTGGATGCCGGTATTGGGAATGATCATGACGGATTTGATATTATTTGACACTGCTGTCGGGAGATCTCATTGGCGTCAACCAAGCTACAGGTCTTAGGCATCACAAAGATACCTTACAAAAAAGTCGAGGTTTGTCGTTCAACCCAAAGACGCGATTGGGCCGAGCAATATTACACACGGGAATAATCTTTCTGAATATTAAAATTTTGTGCCTTACAACATTCGATGGTTTGATAACCATGAGACTGTTTGTATCGAAGTTAAATGCTTGCTCTGGTCTAATAATGATGCCGATGTCGAAACAATCATCTCCGGGGATCTTATCGCAGCCTTCCAGTTTATGAGTGATGATCTTATCCGCCTCTAACTCGAGTCTCTAAGTGTTCCTAGTGGTTTGTTCCCTTTAGTTTTTCAAGACTTGTGAGTTGCGAGTGTCGAATGGCACTAATGCCAGATGTGAGGTTGTCACATAATCTGGTAATGTTGTTTGCGCCTCCATTGTTGATGATGCGTTGAAGTTCATCCTTGTTGTTTTCTACATCTAAACATCACACAGTATGTTGCACCTGTATCATAATCTGGTGGGTTGCAGCTGGAAACGGAGTGCATCGATAAATTTGAACGATCAAAGACCATGTTCAAATTTAACCCTGTCACCTCTACAAATTCTAAGTCATGGGCCTGTGTTCAAACCGTGAAGGTTGTGGATTGATCTGAGCACAAGAGCAGTGAATCATACTGTGTCCAGTAATTGCATCCATTAAAATATTTAAAGAAATAAGTATTCCTTGTTTGTATCTTTGAAATCACCTTTCTAGGCTGAATTTCAGTTTGCTAAGTTGTATCTTTTATTTGGATCATGTGTGATTAGTAAAGAGAGATTGTGGTTTCTCTTGAATTGTGTTCACTGGCATAAGACCCTTTGGAAGATACCAATTATTCATTGCAAGTTATTCCATGCTAGTTGTGAAGATTTTTGAGTGTGACTCAAAAAAAAAGAGAACTGCAATTTCAATTGTGATTGGTTGGTCACATCAATATCATTCTCTAATGCATGGACTGTGATAGAGCCTTGACTCTTGGAGAGGTTTGGTTCTACTTGTTGACTACATAATGCATTCAAGAGATCTGAGTTGAGCAGATTGTCTCTTGTTGTGCTGAGATTAGCTCTTTCGAGAGGAGTAAAAGATGGAAGAAAGATATATCAGGATCAATAAAGATAAGTTCTAATACTTCTTTTGATCTTTTGATATTTGCTTCTTACAATTGGGGATGGCCTAGTGGGGGTCTAAAAGTGGAGACCCTAAAGGGGTTGAGATACAATACCCCACATGGGGGTCTACGTCAACAAGCAATGCCCCTCATGGGAATCTAAGGGCAACAACCACACCGGGGTCAAGGGCAATGCCCCTCATGGGGTTCTAGTGGCAAAGCATTTTCACAATTTTATCACTTATGGGTGAAATTAGGCATTTGGCACTTTTTTGTTTATAGAAGTGTTTTAAAAATAACTTCCTTTTTTTTGTTTTTTTTCTAAGTTGCCGAATCATAATCAGGTATGTGGGTACGGCAAAAAAAATTGGAGGGCTATGTACATTTGGGTACTTACGTACAAAAAACATATAAAAATCATAAATATATTAATTATATATTAAAAATTAAATATATACATTGTAAATTAAAAATAAATATATTTATATTTAACAATGTTGCATGAGTATACACATTTTTTATTTTTATATTATTTTTAATTTTAATTTTGTTATATAATTATTAAGATATACTTATAGTTTAATAAATAATATATTAATATAATATATATTAGTTTAAATTTTAATTTTTTTTTATAATATTAATTATTAAATTATATATTTAATATATAATAAATATAAATGAAACTATTGCCACATATATTCTCATTCCCTTCAAAGTTTCAATTCATAGTTTTTGATAAATTAAAATAAATATAAAAGATATGCCACAAAACAATTTTCAGCCGTCGAAGTGTATTTACCGTCTCTTTACTCTGAGGCGATAGAAGGACAAACTGGTGTGGCCTACATAAATTGATATTATTTTTTGATTCATAATTTTTCATTTGAATCAAACTGAGGTTTTTATTCTTAATGTAGACTAAGGTTATGTTTAGGGTATTTTATTTTCAAGAATAAAGTATAGTGTTTAGGGTTTTTCAAGGGTCAGGAAGTTTGCAAAATTAAGTGACAAAAATTTTGAACACGGACTAAATCCGCGCCGATTCCAGGACGTTTTGTACTCGGAATTGGCCTAATTTTTGAGCAATTCGGTAACATAGTTATTTTTATTTTGTGCATCCCTTGGGTTTGCTTGGATCCATCCCATGTTTGGCCAAGGTTCACCGACAATCAATCTTAGGTTCCCTAAGGATCCTCCATAGCCTCTCATGGGGTTTTGGGAGCAACGCATTTTCACAATTTCATCATGTATGGGTGAAATCAAGTATTTTGCACTTTTTTGTTCATAAAAAATGACCTTTTTTTGTTTTTTTCTTTTGCGCAGCCCTTGGGTTTACTTGGATCAACCCCACATTTGTCCAATGTTCATTTAGGATCTACATTTGATTCCCAAGGTGGATCCTAAGAAAAACCCAAGCCATCTCAACCCTAAACCAAGCCCATATGAGTATAAGGGGATTTTGTCAAAACCAAACCCATATAGGGGGATTCTGTCAAACCCTACAACATAGATATTCACATAATGAAGCCAAAACAAATCCATTAGTGTGTTAATTATCCATTTTCATGTTCAATGAAAGGTTATCAATACAAAATTTAGTGACCTTCATGCAACACTTAAAAGACCTACTTCCATTGAGACAAATAAAAATTGTTGTAGGATTAGCATAGGTACACAACTACTTAAGCACCATGGATTTGCGAGAATACATTATTGCCGACACAAATAGAAGCACATCCAAAAAAGTACTATATTGCCCCCCCCATGAGATTCTTCTCCACTTATTGACACCACTTGATCAAAGCCTATCTCTTATAGTAATTAATTATAAAGTTGTAATGCATTTGACTGTACCCATTTCTCATATAACATAAAGCACAAGACACTTATTTCAAGCCTCGAGTCAAGACTCACCCTAAGGGTTAATAAACCAAAATAGTCTTGATTTGAAAGATTGCATAGGGTTCAAAACTGGATCAATGTAGGCCAAAAACCCTTTGCAATATGATATCTAGACTTATAGCCAAGCTCATTAGTTCCCATCAAAACCTTTGTGGGTGCTTTGAATTGTACCCTACAATTCTAGAGAACTCACCTTAGAATCTTAACCTAGGGGAAAAAGCTAGTCCAAACAAACTAGATGAGGCTCATTATTAAACTACAAGTGGTTTGGGCTAATAAACAAGAGTAGGCATCTCTTCTACACTTTTGAGCTTTACTAGGTGAAGGAGGGCATTCCTAGAGATCTTTATAGGACAAATAAAGAGACATGAAAAACAACTTACTTGCACCCCTCGCATAAAGGCACCCCATATATTTGTCAATAAACACCCCTTACATTGGCTTACTAGTCTTGTAGACCGGAGATCCCTTATCAAGCTTAATCTAACCCCTCGAACAAAGACACTCCAAGTATTTGTCACTAAACACCCCTTACAATGGCTTACTAGTCTTGTAGAGCACAAATCTCTTATCAGCAAATTAATATCAGGTTACATGCAACAAAAGTTGCAAAAAAGATTTTTACCCTTAAATGTATAATTATTTATAGTTTCATGCTTCATATATAACCTAGAAATCCAAAACATGCATAAATCTCTAAAGATGGGTAACAAATGCAAGCTTTCATAAGACATGGGAAAGGTAAGTATTAATGAGTTTATGATTACTGGAAGGACCTAATATACAATAATTTACAATGAGGACAAAAGATGGTATTCAATTCAGATTATGATCAATTTAAAAAGGAGGACCAGTGCTATAGTCCATTGGAGACAATGACAAGACCTAAAGAAGTGAGTAAACACTCATGTGAATCTAAGCATAAGAACTAGATATGAATCAACATAAAACAGAGAACTAGTATTTTATTCAAGATTCCATCAGTCTAGCTGCAGTTTCACTTAAATATAATTCACAAATCCAAAAAAACTCAACATAACAAGATATTATTTAACCATCATATAAATGAACAAACAATCCCACATGTTAATTTGAAAAGGATTTTCAAAGACATTCAAAACATTTTACAACTACTATGATAGTTAACTAATCAGAAATAGTAACAAGCTAGCAAATGTAACCCTAGAGATTATTTTAGTATCTCCTGAAATTTCTTAACAAACATGCAGACATTTGAATCATGGAGAGGATTTCTGATTAATAATGTTGAAGTTATTAGCAGCATCGGGCTACTTCTTCCAGCGATCACATTAAGTTGTAATAAATTAAATGATAGCCTGTGGCTATTTAATTTATACTCATTTGATTTAAATGGATGAGGCCGACCTTCCTTGATATTATTTTGTAATTTATTATTTTCAAGAGAGGCTGACCTCCTGGAAGAGTCACCTTATTTTGTATAGATACAAGGTGATGTTTGTTCATTTCCTCAATCAAGTTCATTCAGCATAATTCGCATTCCAAGCAGAAGTTTGCACTTGAGTAGCAACACTTCATCTTGCTGCAACAGGCCGATTTCAAGGAGAAGCATATTCGATTGTATCTTTGCATCTAGGAGAGGTGCTATTATTCATTGTATCAAATTTGGCCATGAGTTGGGCCTGAGTTGTAAGCAGATTTCTGCTCTTATTCCTTCATTATATAAGAGACATATTTGCCAGGTTTTTCTCCCTCAAGAGGAGGATTTTCCCAGGGTATCTTGTTGTGTTTATTGTCTTATGTGTTGCATTTTCTGATCATTAAACACTAACATGGTATCAGAGCGGGTTTGAACAAGATCGTGATCAGATCTGTTTTGTAGCATTCTCCCTAATCTTTTTTTTTTGTCTATCTCTATTTAGTTTAGATGGTAAATGGTCTGAAAATTGAGGATAGACTCGAGGGAGCTTCCAACTACACATCATGAAGGTTCAGAATCATGCTCACCTTGGAAGAGAATGATTTGGCTGAGTTTGTGGAAACCAAAGTTCCCGAACAAGAGGAGGAAGAAGAGAAGTTGCAGTGGAGGAAGAAAGACATCAAGGCAAAGAAGATGTTGGTTGATTCTGCTAAAGATCATATTGTTCCGATTGTCTCCAAGCTGAAGACGGCAAGGGACATGTTCAAAACATTGGAAGAGATGTACGAAATCAACAACACTAGCCGAGCACTTGCACTGAAGCAACAACTACACCATGTGAAGATGGCGAAAGGAGAAATAGTGATTGCTTATTTCATGAGGATTTCAGAATTAAGAGACCAGCTCTCTACAATTGGTCACATAATTGATGACAAATACTTGACCATGCTTGCCCTCAATGGTCTTCCGTTGTCATGGGAGTCCTATATTCAGGGAATTAGTGCAAGATCTAAACTTCCCAAGTTTGATCAGTTGAGGACCGATTGCATTCAAGAGGAGTCAAGGTTGGCAGCTAGAGGCGTAGGTCAAAGTTCAACTAATGAAGATATTCATGTTCTCGCCTCTCACTCAACGAAGAAGAAAGGAAGAGATGGGAAGAAAGGATTCTTCAAGAGGAATCGAGATAATGGAAATGATGGTGCTCCCGCATTCAAAAAGAAGAGACACTTATCCAAATTCCAATGTTTCCGATGTGACAAGTATGGTCACTTTGCAAAGGAATGTCCTTCCAAGCCTAAGCAATAGGTTGTCATTGCAAATGTTGAAGAAATCTCTCTGCAAAAGGACTCAAGTGAATATTTGTTCTATTTAGCCTTGTCAAGCAATGTAACCACCGACACCAACACTTGGCTGATAGATAGTGGTGCCTCTCGCCACATCACTGGATTTAGGGAGCATCTATCTGATTTGATTAAGACAGATTCCAGTGAACAAGTCATTATTGGAGATGATGCTAGTTACTCTGTCAAAGGAGTTGGGAACTCCTCTCTCCACTTAGATTCTGGCATTTCTTAGGAGTTAAATGATGTGCTATTTGTTCCAGGCATAAAGAGAAACCTTGTTTCCATCTCAACCTTGGAAGACAAGGGTTATCAGGTTGTTTTTTCAGAAGGCAAAGTTCTTATATGGGCAAAGAACTCCAACATCAAGTCTGCTCGGGTAATTGGAGTTAGACATGAGTGTCTCTACAGGCTATGCACTCGCCCCCTTCAGGTTCTAGTGCATGATTCTTCTAGTGTGTATGACCTTTGGCATCGAAGATTGGCTCACATTCACTTTCGAGCATTACCTATCATGGAGAAGATGGTCACCGGCTTTCCGAAATTCAACCAGGAACATGAAGGTACATGCAAAGGCTGCGCCTTAGGTAAGAATCCAAAAGGTACATTTCATAGTAGAGAAAGTAGATCCAAATGTATTCTTGATCTCATTCATTCTGATTTATGTGGTCCAATGTCTGTTGCATCTTCTAGTGGTTTCTTGTATTACATTATTTTTATTGATGACTACTCTAGAAAGACTTGGATTTATTTCTTGAGATCTAAAGAATCTGAGGAGGTATTAGAAAGATTCAAAGAATTCAAAGAACAAGTGGAAAATTTGTCCGAGAAAAACATCAAGATTTTGAGATCCGATAACGGAGGAGAGTACACTTCCGATATCTTCCGTGATTTCTATATTGAAGCAGGGATTAAGAGGGAGTTCAGTGTTCCTTATAATTCTCAACAGAATGGTGTTGTTGAAAGAAAGAACAGTTCTATTGTGGAAGTAGTCAAAGCAATGATACATGATCAAGACCTGCAAACCTCACTTTGGGCTGAGGCATCTAGGACAACCGTCTATGTTCAGAACAGAAGTCCCCACAGAATCTTGGAGAATATAACTCCTAAAGAAGCATTCTCAGGGGTGAAGCCTGAAGTCAGTCATTTGAGAATCTTTGGGTGTCCAGTGTATGTTCATATTCCAAAGGAAAAGAGAACAAAGTTGGAACCTTCTAGGAAGAAGGGAATTCTGGTGGGCTACAATGAGACATCAAAAGCTTACAGAACCTACATTCTGGGTTAGAAGTCTATTGAGATTAGTCAAGATGTCACATTTGAGGAAGATGTTGCATTTAAAAGATATAAGGGCACTCATATGGAGATCGATGAACAAGAGCTTCCTCAGGATATGGAAGTCAACCATATTCCTGAGAATCAAAGGGAGGTTCCAGAAACTAAAGAAGATGATGATCCAGCTGAACCCTTGGAGCCTACTGATGGGCCTACAGATATTGTGATTGGAAGGAAGAGACCCTCTTTGGGCCAGGAAAATAATGCAGGATGCAGAAAGTTTTGCAGCCCCAAGAGGAACCTTCAGAGAAAGTAAGAGACCTAATAAGTTCTTCGGTTATGTAGTGCTAATGAGTCAGATTATTGAGTCAAAGCCTTCTAATGTTGAGGAAGCTGTTGATGTTATAAGCAGCTTAGGGCTGCACTTCCAGCACACATACCTCAAGGAGAAAGCATAAATTAAATGATAGCCTTCCGGCTATTTAATTTATATTACTAATAAATTATTAACATAAAGGGCCGACCCTATTTAGGTTCGCATGTTTTGTTTATATTGGGCCGACCTCCTTTGTATTTAATGTATTTATATTATTCTCCCAAGGGAGCCAACCTAATTGAGGAGGTGCCTCATTTGTATAAATACAAGGTCATTCCTTGTCATATTATTATTCAAGTTCATTTCATCATAATTCGCAGCCTAGAAGAAGTTCGCACTTGTGTAGCAGCAGTCCGATTTCAAGGAAGAACATATTCATTTGTATCTTTTGCATCTAGGAGAGGTGTGACTATTCATTGTGTCTATTTTGGCCATTGTTGGGCCTGAGTTGTAAGCAGATTTCTGCTCTTGTTTCAATATTATATAAAAGGATTATTTGTTGGGTTTTTCACCCTCAAGAGGAGGGTTTTCCTAGGGTATCTTGTTGTGTTTATTATCTTATGTGTTGCAATATTTTAAGTACTTCCAGTTATATGATCTGATCTAAGAAACACTAACATGGTATCAAAGCGGGTTTGAAAAAGATTGTCATCAGATTTATTTTGCAGCACTCACTCTAATCTTTTTCAGTCTATCTCCTATTTCAAATTTCAAGATGGTGAATGGTTTGAAAATCGAGGATAGACTCGAAGGAGTTTCTAACTACACATCATGGAGGTTCACGATCATGCTCACATTGGAAGAGAATGATTTGGCTGAGTTTGTGAAAACAAAAGTTTCAGAACCTGAGGAGGAAGAAGAGAAGTTGCAGTGGAGGAAGAAAGATACTAGAGCAAAGAAAGTGTTGGTTGATTCCGTCAAGGATCATGTTGTACCGATTGTCTTCAAGTTGGATACAACAAGGGAGATGTTTACAACTTTGGAAGAGATGTATGAAATCAACAACACCAGTCGAGCACTTGCACTGAAGCAACAACTCCATCATGTGAAAATGGCGAAAGGAGAATCTGTAATTACTTACTTCATGAGGATTTTAGAGATAAGAGATCAACTCTCTACAATTGGTCACATGATTGATGACAAAGACTTGACTATGCTTGCTCTCAATGGTCTTCCGCTATCATGGGAGTCAATTATTCAAGGAATCAATGCAAGATCTAAACTTCCCAAGTTTAATCGATTGAGGATTGACTGCATTCAAGAGGAGTCGAGACTAACGGCTAGGGGCATTGGTCAAAGTTCAAAGAATGAAGAAATACATGTTCTCGCCTCTCATTTGTTGAAGAAAGGAAAAGGTTGGAAGAAAGGGTTCTTCAAGAGGAATCGAAAGAATGGAAATGATGGCGCTCTTGCCTTCAAAAGGAAACAAGACTTATCCAAGGTTCAATGCTTTCGTTGTGACAAGTATGGCCACTTTGCGAAAGAATGTCCTCTCAGACCTAAGCAGCAGGTTGCCACTGCAAATGTTCAGGAAGTTGCTCCGTAGAAGGACTCGAGTGATTATTTGTTCTATTCAGCCCTGCCAAGCAATGTGTCCACCAACGCCAACACTTGGCTAATTGATAGTGGTGCCTCTCGACACATCACCGGATTCAGGGGGCATCTATCAAATTTGGTGGAGAATGACTCTAGTGAACAAGTTGTTATTGGAGACGATGCTAGGTATTCTGTGAAAGGAGTTGGGAACTCCTCTCTTCACTTGGATTCCGGCATATCATTGGAGTTGAATGATGTACTATTTGTTCCAAGCATAAAGAGGAATCTTGTCTCCATTTCAGCTTTAGAAGACAAGGGTTATCAAGTTGCATTTTCTAAAGGCAAAGTTCTTATATGGGCAAAGAACTCCAACTTCATTTCAGCTTTAGAAGACAAGGGTTATCAAGTTGCATTTTCTAAAGGAAAAGTTCTTATATGGGCAAAGAACTCCAACTTCAAATCTGCTCGGGTAATTGGAGTTAGACATGAATGTCTCTACAGGCTATGCATTCGTCCCCTTCAAGCTCTTGTGCATAACTCTTCTAGCATATCTGATCTTTGGCATCGAAGATTGGCCCACATTCACTTTCGAGCATTACCTATCATGGAGAAGATGAACACCGGCCTTTCGAAATCCAACCAGGAACATGAAGGTACATGCAAAGGATGCGCCCTAGGCAAGAATACAAAAGGTATGTTTCATTCTAGTGAAAGTAGGTCTAAATGTATTCTTGATCTCATTCATTCTGATTTATGTGGTCCAATGTCTATTGCATCTTCTAGTGATTTCTTGTATTACATTATTTTTATTGATGATTACTCTAGAAAGACTTGGATTTATTTCTTGAGATCTAAAGAATCTGAAGAGGTATTAGAAAGATTCAAAGAATTCAAAGCACAGGTTGAAAACCTGTCTGGGAAAAGGATCAAGGTTTTGAGATCCAATAATGGTGGAGAGTACACCTCTAGCACCTTTCGTGATTTCTGTATTGAAGCAGGGATTAAGAGGGAGTTCAGTGTTCCCTATAATCCACAACAAAATGGTATTGCTGAAAGGAAAAACAGGTCTATTGTGGAAGCGGTCAAAGCTATGATTCATGATCAAGATCTGCAAATCTCTCTCTGGGTTGAGGCATCTAGGACATCCGTCCATGTTCAGAATAGGAGTCCCCACAGGATCTTGGAGAATAAAACTCCCGAAGAAGCATTCTCAAGGGTGAAACCAAAAGTCAATCATTTGAGGATCTTTGGTCGTCCAGTATATGTTCATATTCCAAAGGAAAAGAGAACAAAGTTAGAACCTTCTAGGAAGAAGGGAATTTTGGTGGGCTAGAGTGAGACATCGAAAGCCTACATAATCTATATTCTAGGTCAGAAGTCCATTGAGATTAGTAGAGATGTCACATTTGAGGAAGATGTTGCTTTCAGAAGATCCAAGGGCACTCCTATGGAGATCGATGAAGAAGAACCTCCTCAAGATATGGAAGTTGACCATATTCCAGAGAATCAGAAGGAGGCTCCAGAACCCAAAGAAGATGATGATCCAGTTGAACCCTTGGATCCTACTAATGGGCCTTTAGATATTGTGATTGGAAAGAAAAGGCCTCTTTGGGCTCGTAGGACAATGCAAGAGGCAAAAAGTTTTGCAGCCCCAAGAGGAGCTTTTAGAGAAAACAAGAGACCTCATAAGTTCTCTAGTTATGTTGCCTTGATAAATCAGATCATTGAGTCAGAACCTTCAAGCGTCAAAAAAGCTTCTAGTCAACAAGTACGGAAAGATGCCATGATTGAGGAGTATCAGTCCATACTTAAGAATGATGTTTGGGATATAGTTCCTAGACCCAAAGGCAAATCTGTGGTGTCTTCTAAATGGCTCTTCAAAATCAAGCATGCAGCCGATGGGAGCATTGAGAAGCACAAGGCAAGATTCGTGGCTAGAGGGTTCTCACAAAAAGAGGGAGTTGACTATGAAGAAACTTTTGCTCCTGTGGCTCGATATACGTCTGTCAGAACCATCATTGCTATTGCTGCATCTAGAGGATGGAAGATTCACCAAATGGATGTAAAGACAGCCTTTCTGAATGGTGTAATAGAAGAAGAGGTTTACATTGAGCAACCCGAAGGATTTGAGGTACATGGGAAGGAGTCTCATGTTTGCAAGCTGAAGAAGGCCTTGTATGGTCTTAAGCAAGCTCCTCGTGCTTGGTACGAAAGGATTGATCATTATCTATTGAGTCTGGGTTTCTCAAAGAATGATGCAGATTCTAACCTCTACTTCAAGGTAGTAAATGGTGAAGCTTTGATTCTGGTTTTGTATGTTGATGATTTGATTATCACTGGAGAAGAACACCTAATTCTAAAATGTAAAAAGGAGTTAGATTCAGAGTTTGAGATGAAGAACCTTGGTCTCATGCATTACTTCCTTGGCTTAGAAGTGTGGCAAAAGCCAGATGAGATGATTCTAAGTCAAGGCAAGAATACTATTGACATTCTAAAAAGGTTTGGTATGATTGACTGCAAACCTATGTCTACAACCATGGAGACTAAGCTAGATAAGTTGAAGGAGGTTGCAGGTAGTTCACAACCAGTGGATTCTATGATGTATAGAGAGTTGATTGGTTCATTGATGTATCTAATTAACACTAGACCTGACATCTGCTATGCAGTGAGTGCACTTAGCCAGTTTATGTGTGAACCAAGGCAGATACATCTTGTTGTAGCTAAACATATCATGAGATACTTGCGTGGCACAATTGGATATGGGTTGAGATATTCTACAGGTGTGGATTTGGAGCTGCATGGTTTTACTGATTCTGATTGGGCAAGGTGTGTTACAATCAGAAGAGTACCTATGGTTGTTGCTTCAGTTTGGGATCTTCCATGATATCCTGGTGGAGCAGGAAGCAATCTTCAGTAGCATTGAGTATAGTCGAGGCAGAGTATATTGCAGCTTGTGTGGCAGCTCGTGAAGCAGTGTGGCTTCGTAAGCTCCTTGCAGGATTGTTTGGACAATCAATGGAGCCTACTATCATTCATTGTGATAACCAAAGTTGTGTGAAGCTTTCTGTCAATCCTGTGTTTCATGACATAGCAAAGTATGTTGAGATCAAATACCATTATATCAGAGATATGGTATTGAGGAAAGCTATACAGTTGAGGTATATCAGCACTGATGAGAAAACGGCAAACATGCTCACCAAGCCCCTCTCTAGGATAAAGTTTGTGTACTTTCGAGAAAACCTTGGTATGGTGGAGAATGCAGCCTTGACTGAGAAGGAGTCTCAGTATCAGTGATCCTCTTTAATGGGTTCTTCTCTGTGAGAAAAGTTCGAGGTGAAATCCCTTGGCTATGAGTTCTTCTCTCAGGAGAAGTTCGAGGTGAAATCCCTTGTTTCCACCCTCTGAAAGAGCCATGGTGGATGTCATGTGTGTGACTCCATGACAGCATCACGTGAGGGAGTCTGTGATGATTTTCTTGTACTTGTTTTTCACCCTCTGGGAGAGGCATGGTGAAAGTCACGGTGAGGTGACAACATGACATTGAGTGATGAGCACTTATACATACCATCTATGGAGGTAGCCATGATGGTTGATATCACGATGAGGTAATATGCTTTCACGATGAGGTGACAAGCATTCTTCACATAGCATGTGACTACATTGATCGACATCATGATGAGCTGATATGTTTTGTGTAGCTGGAAGTATCATCCCTAGCTGAAAGGGAGTGCTGATGTTATTAGCAGCATCGAGCTGCTTCTTCCAGCGATCACATTAAGTTGTAATAAATTAAATGATAGCCTATGGCTATTTAATTTATACTCATTTGATTTAAATGGATGAGGCTGACCTTCCTTGATATTATTTTGTAATTTATTATTTTCAAGAGAGGTCGACCTCCTTGAAGAGTCACCTTATTTTGTATAAATACAAGGTGATGTTTTTTCATTTCCTCAATCAAGTTCATTCAGCATAATTCGCATTCCAAGCAGAAGTTCGCACTTGAGCAGCAGTGCTTCATCTTGCTTTAGCAGGCCGATTTCAAGGAGAAGCATATTCGATTTTATCTTTGCATCTAGGAGAGCTGCTATTAATCATTGTATCAAATTCGGCCATGAGCTGGGCTTGAGTTGTAAGCAGATTTCTACTCTTATTCCTTCATTATATAAGAGACATATTTGCTGGGTTTTTCTCCCTCAAGAGGAAGGTTTTCCCAAGGTATCTTGCAGTGTTTATTGTTCTATGTGTTGCATTTTCTGAGTGCTTTCAGTTGTATTATCTGATCATTGAAACACTAACAAATAATACCTTTCCAAGATTTTACAAAAACAATGAATGACACAAGACTTCAAACTTTACCTACAACATTTGACACTAGAGATTACACTGCCCAAAATACGCCCTATACAAATTTGGCCCAAGACCCAAATGTTGCAAATAATCTAAGATTTGGCAAAAGATCTTTTCCCTCCTGGGAGACTCATATTTATAACCAAAAATCCACCCAAATCAGCTACACTGCTCATATTCATTGCAATCTACATCATTACATATCAGCTACATTGCTCATATTCATTGCAATCTACATCATTACATCTTCATCATACTTCAAGTATGCATTCCATAAATTTGTTGCAACAACCTCTTTTTTTGAGGCACTAAATTCACCATAAACCATGCAACACACTCAATCAAACTTAACAAGAATTCCAACATTTGTAAGGCGTTAATTACATAGTGCTGATATTTCATGCTGTATAGGACATTCTTTTGGATCATATTTTCTTGTAGATAGAGAGAAATGTTCCTTAGATCCTCACACATGATTGTTTAAGAGATCCAATTCCATTGATTTTTTACACTAATTTAATGGATGGAATATAGTCAATTCTACTCTTGGTTTCCACAATCAGCAAGGGCACTGTTTGATCTTCAATAACTCCCTTGGCTACCTTCTCAATTAGCGACATGGACCAAAATCATGCATGCCACTGCAATTGGTCAGCATTTACCAACCAAGCAATCAATTCTCTGGTCAAATTGTATCAGATCTTATCAAAATTCCCACTTGCATTTCATCTTTGGACAAGGTCTACAAACAATCTAGTTTGGATAGGTACCATGACATGAAATGTAAATTGGTCCTACATCAGATTCAAACATATGCCTCAAGTTACATCCTTTGAATTAAATCTCTAGTGGAGAAGATCTTCTCAACAAATCCTATGCTATACCACCTTTCATTTGAAAACCTAGAATTCACCTTGTTGCCAAAAGCTTTTGAAGTCTCATCGTGGATCAATGGCATAATCAATCTCCTTTTAGCATGGTGGCTTTGGTAAATCAATGAGCCTCTAAACATGCACTAGTTGATCAGTCAACAACCACAACAATTATAAAGTGGTGTGTGTCAATCCCCTTCCCCCCCTCCTCCTTTGAGCTCTTCATGGCACTTTAGCCACTGAGCTCCAATGATGATCAGCAATGGAGATTCACTCATAAAGAAAAGGTTGATCCACTTGAGAAATAATTCATATATTTTAAATATAGGCACTCTAGTCATTTGACTATATGATTATAATCTACTAACTGTTGTCTACATCCAACCATCTAGATTGATCATACTTGAAAATTTGAAATCAATAACTGCAGTAAAAATGGTAGAATACCAAAAGTGCAAACTCCTTGTTATGTTATTATACCAATATGAACAAGATTGATACACGAGTCCATTCAATCTATAGTTCATAGCCCCTCTACAAAGTAATACCATTATGCAGATCAATTGGGCCCACCATATAGTTGATTTAACCAATGGCATGAATCTGCTCTAAAACTTTCCTAAAAGATTTATTGAAATTCATGTTTACCATTGATTTTGTGTGAATGTACCATAGGGATGTGTCCCCCATGTTACGGGGATGTCTCGGAGAAATGGGGACTTCAAGGAGACATCTCCCTACGATCCCACCACCTCAACCACCATCTCCCTGACATCTCTCTCTTAGAGGGGACGTTTCCAAGATGTCCCCTTTTTTGGGTACTTCCAAGAGAAATCAAGACATCCTCAAGACGTCTAGGGGGCTCCCATGAGTCTCTCAAACATCTCGAGGATGCTTAGGCATCTCCCACAACCAAGAAGTCAAAAAGTTATTTGTTTCAAATCAAAAGTGTTTTGAATCTCATGCCCAAGCTCGAACCCTAATGGCCTATGGGCCACACTAACCTCATGGCCTCATTTCAAATCACTCCTAAGTTTTAGAATAGTAAGGAATTAGTGTTGCAAAAAATAAGCGATAGAATTGTGAAAATGATATTCACCATGAAGGTTTATGTGGTTTTGAAGGCCTCAATTTGTGATCTGTGGTGAAAGCTCTGCCCCTAGACCTCGCAATGGGCGCTACCCCTCAACCCTGCTAGGGGCTCTGCCTCCAAACCCCCACAATGGGTGCTGCCCCCAAACCCCCATGAGGGACACTACACTTCAACATACTCAAGGTTTACTCCCAAACCTCCACCCACCATTGTTAATGTTCAATGTAATCATTGCCATGTTTATAAAGTTTAAACTTTACTTTTTAACATAAAGGCAAAAAATATATTAAAATAACTAGTTAAAAAGTGAGTCTACCAGTCTTAAAGAACTCCTAGCACACCAATTCCAAAAAATCTTGAAAATCCAAATGGACTAAAGATAGACAACAGTTAGTAAGACTTATGGATGAAAGCAACTACAGTTTGTCCCAAATCTTCAAAACCTAGCCCTTGAATTTTGTCCCAACCTTGTAAGGCTTATGGATGTGAGAGCAACTAGAGTTTGTTTGAGTCCATTTATACAAAGAAGCACAACAAGTTGACATAGAAGTGACCCAGCAACATCATCTTTGTGCAATAAAACCTTTACCTTCATGCAAAACAGGTGGGCACAGCTGTCATGAGCTAATTGACTTAGATGTCATTGATCCATATGGCAATTGGACTATGAAGACTGCATGTTTACAAAAAATGAGATTGCTGAATTTGAGAGGCAAAAAGAGAGCGGCTACTTGTTTGGATAATTTATTATTTCATTTTTTATAAAAGTTACATATGCCTTAATGTGTTAAATGTATGTTTTGCATTGCCCCTAATTTAGTCCTTAGTTGTAGTATGCAGTTTTGGTAATTGTTCACAATACTCTCTACCTTTTAGCACATTGTTATACTTTCTATTTATGTTTGCATCCACAAATGCATTGTGTACTTGCATGCAATTATGCCTTTGAGGGAATGCTAGAAGTTCTAAGCAATTAGATAGAAGAGACACCATATACATGATACATTAAATCTGTCAACCAGTGGAAAAATTGAAAAGCATAGCATTGCCTTACAATTATACCTGATATAAATGTGGACTCCCACAAAGGCATTGGGCAAAAGCTCCTGCAAGTCCATCTGTGCCCTTGATAAACTGGCGTGTTATGTCTCGATACTGCCAAATCATCATAAATGCACATGCAAAGAAATAATGTTAGACAAGAAATTGGTTCCACGATATACACTTTCTAATCTAATTATATGCGATAATATGCATGTATCGCATATAATTGGACAAATTAATAAACTAGAAATAATAAAAGTTAGGAACAATAACATTTTTAACCAATTATCAAAGATAATTAATGATTGCTTATGTCTGTGAGTATAAATAGTGAACCTATTATAAACCTAGATTTTGGTATCACCAAGTTAAAGATAAATTTCATGAACCCTTATTTAAATCAACCTGACCTGGAAAATAATGGGGGCAGATCTTCCTTAGGATATGGGAATTAAAATAGGGAACTAAAATTATAAATTGAAAAAAGATTATTAAAGCTATTAGGTTGCCCAAACAGGAGAAGATAGGAGATGTCGTCATTACAAAGCTTTAAAATCCTAAAGATCCATTCAAAAGTCAAGGGAGAAAAAGCTTACCCTTCCCTAGGAATTCCAAGACACAAGAGCCACTAAGAGTGTTATAAATATACTCACACAAAGCTCATTGAAGAGAGTAGTTCCAAAACAGATCACTGTCTGGATCTTTAATGATAACTAGGAAGAATAACATTTTTAACCAATTATCAAAGATAATTAATGGTTGCTTATATCTGTGAGTATAAATACAGAATCTATTATAGCCATAGTTTTTGGTATCAACAAGTTAAACATAAATTTCATGGACCCTGATTTAAATCAATCTGAACTGGAAAATAATGGGGGAAGACCTTCCTTAGAACATGGGAATTAAAAAAGGGAACTAAAATTATAAATTGAAAAAAGATTCTTAAAGCTATTAGGCAGCCCAAATAGGAGAAAATAGGAGGTTGTCATCATTACAAAACTTTGAGAATCCTAAAGATCCATTCAAAGGCCAAGGAAGAAAAAGCTTTCCCTTCCCTACGAATTCCAAGTCACAAGAGCCACTAAGAGCGTTATAAATATACTCACACGAAGCTCATTGGAGAGGGCAGCTGCAAAACAGATCAGTGTATAGATCTAGGTGGCAACTATGATGGAAAATTATTAGGACACCCCTTTCTAGGATTATTAATATATACTCTCCCTTTTCACAAGTAGTTGCTCTACTGCTACAAGCAGTAAATTTGTTGAAACCAAGAAAAGTAGGCACCGTCATTACTGAACTTCAAAATTCATAAAGAGGCATTTAAAGGCCAAGGAAAAGAAAACCTTCCATGCCATATCCTCTTTCCAGAATTAAAAGAAATAATAATATTTTAAATTGGGCTCGATCACTTTATTTCCAAATGGGCAACTTAAATATTATCTTAAGTCCTAAGTAATATTTTAAAATATTCAAACGTAATTCAAAAAGAGGGCTTTCAATGTAATTTAAAAGCAGTTTTTTTAAATGCTTGGAGAGAAAAGGCAAAATAAATTAAAAAAAAATAAAATAGAGGGCCCAAAGTAAAGCACCTTGTAATGTTCCCCTTTTGGCAGTAATCATGTCAGTGGCTCATCAACCTATTCCGGAATCCTGTAGGCTCGTTGAGGTGAATCAAAGGGTTCCAGTGTTGGAGGTTTTGTGGTCTATCCTCAATATTTACTATTTATAGTAAATACTATTTTTGGCAGTTAGCAGTTATCAGTCTTCAGTTCATCATTTCCTCTGGAGCAGTTATTCAGAATTAAGCCTTGGCCTTTTGAAAATATTACTTTAATGAAATTCTTCATTAAAAAGGCAAATTGTTCTAATTTGCAGTTGACCCCTTGGCCTAAGGTGTTAAATTTAAGTTGTGTTAAAAGAGGGACTTAAAGGGTGGTGCCTCATGAAGGAAAATTAAAATGTTTTAATTAATTCTCCCTTGTCTCAAGTGGGACGCCTTTTTGAGAGAATTATATCTTTTTTGAAAAAAAAAATGTGAGATGGCTTTTGGCGTACCATCTCAGGGAATTGAACATTCATCCCTCTTTCTTTAAAAATGTGCCCTTGCTCCAGCATTTGAGATCTGATGTTATGCTAAACTTATGCTGTCGAAATGAATTCTCATTTTGCACTTCGAGGAATGCTAACCTCCTAGTACCTTTCTCAATTTCGTGTTTGCAAGATAACACCTAATTGTATTATTGCTGCTTCTCAATCAGACTAGCAGATAGAGATAAACGATGAATTTTTGGAGAGATTTACCAATTTTGCAGTTGCTGTTTGCACACAGCTGAAAGCCGAATTTACTCACAGCTGAGTGAGTGAATTTTGTTTTGTTCTGGGTAGTTTGCCAATTCATTCCTAAGGTCTGGGCGACCATTTCTACCAGTTTGCAGATTTAAATTTGGTGTGCAGATTTTTTAAGAGCAAAATCGCCCCTCAAGGAGGCTTGTACATTTCAGCTTGCATTGGGATTTGTGCCATAAATAAATAATGGTGTTTTGAGGTTGTTTCTTCATCTCAGCAGGGGCGCCTATCTTCTAATTGATCATTGCACTTGGAATCATGCAATTCGGAGGTAATTCGATTGAGTTATGAGCATTTGATAATTTTTTGTAGTTGTTGATTTGACATTTCCAGAATTAGAGTTTGCTGAAACATAATTAAATCATTTGTTGTTTCCATCTTCCTTCTTCTTTTCTCATTATGTTCTGACATGGAAACAATGTATAACTTGGTGCTTGAAAATTGGTGAAAAACATTGTAATTTGCAACCTTCTTATTTGTACAAACTGTTAACAGTAGTACTGTTTCAGTTTTAATATTGCTGCATTATTTAATTAGTTTCACACTAAGCACCCCTGGATGGTATACCGCCAGTGAGGATAAATTGAATTGTAACTCTCTTGCATACCCACTTTCAAGTGGCGAATCCCCACTCTTTAGTGGATGTCTGCCGCAATAGAAGAAGTATTTTAAATTGTAATATTTTCCCTCCACTGTTTGGTGGTAGCGTGGAAAGTCCCTTTGGTTGGTTATCCGCCTTTGTTACATTTCAATTCAGCATTAGTACTCTGACATATGTTAGCACCTCGCCTGTCAAAGGATCTTGAGTGCACATTCTTGGTGTCGAGTTTAATCTCTCTCATTCAGTGTAATCTTTATAATAGTTGATTCAATAGATCCTAGGGATCCTCTTACTATATGCCCGCCCCTCCTCCTTAAATGGTTTTAGGGCGCATTCTTGGTTAGAGTTATTTCATGCACGTTTTGGGTTATGCTAACCTTAACGAGTGCTTGGTTACATTGTAAATGTTCACTAAAAATCAAGAAAAAATTGAGAGAGTATATTTCACGCCTATAAAAGAGAAGTCAAAACTCAAAGCAAATCATCCAATTATGTCATTCAAAATTACTTCCAATTTGGAGTTTGGAGCATTCAAAGACCAAAACCCTTTTGGCTTTCCAGAGTTGGATTTGGAGACAAAAACCCCCATCTCCATTTAAGGAGATTCTATTCAAGGATCATACTTGGGCTTATAGATTGAAGTCATTTTCAACTTGCTATAGTGTCACCAAAATGATTTATTGAATATTTCAACTTATGAAAATTTGGATTGATCAATATTTGCAAGTAAATCAGACATAAATATGTTATCAGCTGTTTGAAAGGCATTTTGAGATCATTGGCAATATTATACGCTGTTCTACAACATCATTTATTGCTGTCATATATTTACTGATTTCAGTAGTTTCAGTGATCAAAGGCAATCAGCAGTTTTGTGCGATTCAAACAATAATATTCCAAAGGCCAATTTGTAAACAGCCAATCTGTGTTGACAGTTTATATCAGATTTGTGTGGATTATTTATATTAGATTTGTGTTGGCAGTTCGCATAAGCCCATACAATCAGCAGCAGCTTTGAAGCTGATTACACTTGGTGACCACAGCAGTTGGGGTTGGACATACTCTTGGACAGAAAATTATATGGTATAATCTATCTGTGAGTCATTGGTTTTTATTTGACAATAAATATAAGTAAATATTGTTATATCTTTTCAGTTTTCTGAATATCCAATGAAATCATTGTTACAGAAGATTTATCATATCCAATGAAATTCTGTTCTGCTGGTTCCTGGTACATAGTAGAGTTTATGTTTTATATAGTTGATGTTTTCAATATTTTATATCAGTTCATTCAACTTCATCTTATATTACTTTTTATTATCATAATAAGTTGGCTGTTTATCAGCAGAGTTAGGGTTTTGAATCAGCTGCGAGTTATCATTGTTACTGTGTCAACCAAATCATACAAGTCATGTATTACATGGTTGATTACCAGCAGTTTCAGAGCTTGTTTTCAACAGTAATTGTAGATAAAGAACAATTGTACTGTTCACAATAGTATTGGGAACCTTGAATCACGTTAGTCTAGTTGATCATTGGCTGTGAGTTGGTGGTATTGCTATTTGCAACAATTATATTTCTTTAGCAGCACAGTGCACCCTCTTATTCATAACAGCAGTTGTACTTGATTAATACTGCTGACCTTATCAGACAATTCAGAGATTTTATTCCAGGTTGTTGGTATTTTAACTTCCATAGCGCAGTGGTAAAGAAAAGAATAATCGACATTGGACTTGGGTAATTTTCTGTTATAGATATTCTATATTCCAGAAACCAGCAAAATACAAAAGGAAATACATATTTCCAAAAATTCCCAAAAAGGGACATTATATTTCCATTCCCTCAGAACATGAAAAGACACGAGAGCCTCTAGAGTCATTATGAACATTACAAATGTACTCCCACAAACTCATTGTAGAGGACAGCTGCGAAACATATCAGTTACCTGATTAAGGTGATACCTATCATAGAAAATTTATAAGCAAGCCATTTCCAGAATTGTTGAAATGCCCTTCCTCTTTTTCCAAGGAGTTACAATATTGCTACAAGCTGTAAAATTGTTGCAACCAGCTTATTAAGGGGCTGACTTCTGTAACAATAAGTTCTGGTCCTCTTCTCTTATCAAATTCATGCTGGCATGATTATCTAAAAAGTAAATCTACTTGTTGCCATAATGACCAAAAAACTCAGAAGCAATGGTCTAACATGGTAATGCAGTTGTATGAAATGGCAGAGGAGATGACATTCCATGATTAAGAGATCCATGGAGATATGAAGAATCACTTATCTTGCCCAACTAAACGATAGTGTACTGTGAGAACCACTTCTCAAAAATTATCTGTCCCTTTCCTCTAAACAAAATTGAATCTGCTGTCATGATCATTAACAAAGTTCTAACTTATCTCTTTTCTTTTAAAATATACCAATTGTGATTATGATGATCTTATTGAATGGCTGTGAGAGACAAAAATCCTTAGATAGGTCCAACATAGACAGGCTTAAGCTCATACCTGTCTAAAGAAAGGGGCAAGGACATGGCAAGGAGATGAACTGAGTCAGAAGAAGATAAAGGATTGTACTGCTGACACATATTAGTGTTGATCCAGTAAGCTCTCTGAATACGACTTTAGTGATACCCCTACACCCCTTCCCATGGTCTATGTAATATCAACTCATGTTTTAGGGTCTACAATACTATTGAACTGTCTATAGAGATCCCCAGTATCTCCAAGATCATCAATTCATATTTACTTCATTAAATGCCACACACCTATTTCCAGTGGCATGAGAAAATCTAGACAAATCAGAGATGGAATTTATCATCAACTTTGTTAGCATTCCATATACCCACAAACCAAACCACTAAGCTACAATCAACAACAAATAATAAAACCAAGTGCCGATGGTATTACTGCTTTCATCAACAAAGGAGCATTGCCCTCCATATGACCATTACATCTGGTGTCACTTATCGTAGCCATCAAAATGTAAAGAGTCACATGGATGCTCAACCATTTCAACTTCTGTAATAGTTCTTTAGCCTTTGCAGCTTTGTAAAATTATATATACATATTTTTATCACTGTAGTCGGCCATAAGTAATTAATCTTGTTTTAGTAGGCCAAATAAATAAGTATTATTGTATGCAGCAAATGGTAATTATTATGTGTTGTAATCGGGAGTTAAGTCCCCAACAATGGAATAGTTGTATCGGGTAGTTACAATGGTTGGTGTCCTCAACCAACATCGACAACTATATATGTCATAATTTACTTGTAGTCGGGGACAGCACAGACTTTCTGGATAGTGTACTTGTTGCTATTCAATGAATGAGAATATTACTTTATTCTATGCATATGTATTCGTGAGTACTTGATATGTGTATTACTGTAGTTTTCTATTCTTGTTTACTCTGTGTCAAATCAGTCAAGTTACTTCCGTGAGTAAAAAATCACCAAATGACATACGATAGATATTAGACAATTTTGAATAGAAATGACTAGTGGAAGATGGCCATACATCTCTCTCTAGAGTATACCATGTACAAAACACATAAATTAATAAACTTTTCTATTCCAATTCTATTATATTTTGTATTATCATCCCTAATTGATTATTAATATTTCTTCCTTGTATGACGCTTATTGGTTCTCACAATTTAGAGTGTTGTCCTCTTCATATCTCCTAGGATTCAAATTAAGTTCCCTCTAGCTGGTTTTGGTTGTAATGTTTGTTGGCGTTTCAATTCACACCTCTGGAATGTGGATTGGAAACGGACAGCTATGCACAATTAGACTGCTCTTCAAATTAGGAGGTGAAGCTCTCTCTTCACTGATGATGCTTTAAAAAGAATACTAAATTATTGCCAATCGTTTTTTCTTTTAAGTTAAGAGCACAAGGTTATAAAACTCTTTGTGTCGTAGCTGCGGTTTTCTCTTTTCCAGAACTTCAACTACAACTAAGCCTAAACTGAAGACGCTTTTGACAACTCAAGTAAACTTAGAGCTTGAGAGTCAAAAGTAAACAAGGAATGATTTGATAACACATAAACTTAAATAAAATTAATTCCAGATCACACCTCAAGACTCATTGTACTTATAAGATGCAAACTGAAATATTGATTATAAAAGCAAAACACATAAGACAAAATATTGAAAGAGATTGAGACAGTAGATCAGAGCAAAGTAGGCATGAGATTTCCTTCCTCAAATTTCCAACAACGATTACACTTTTGGGACAGCAGATTGCAGCAATGACAGGCTTACAATGTGTGATCAAACCAAATTACACTCGACACAAAGTTGAATGCAAATCAAGCATTGGAATCACATGATGTGAATCAGTTTCGAATGTTCTCAGGTAATCCTGAAGCAACACCGATTTGGTCCTGATTTCTATTGGAGAATACTACATGTTGAATAACTTGAATTTTGACTATAAAGGCGCCTATGTTCAAAAAAAATTTGCGCAAACTGTTGAAAATAAGTTGCTGATTTTTCTCAAAAAAGTGGATTCTTAAAAAAAAGCTAAGGTCTGGGTTTTGTAGACAATCACGTTCTAAAGAGACCTAGTTCGTCATATTTTGAAAAAGCTAAGGTTTTCCCGAAAAAGCAAATTTTTGGAAATATAAAATATTCCAATCTTCAAGAGGAGCAAAAAGTAGATGGACCCAAATCGATGAAAATTGAAAAAGCTGACAACTTGTTTCTGAAATGTGATGCCCTAGAAGATTGGACCATGAAAAAGCGTGCCTTTGTGCTTCCCAATCCCAAATCCACAAAGAACACTGAAAAAACACTCTATTTGAGTCCCCAAATCTTTATGAGAAGAAAATTCTATCTTTCTTCCTCTGGATGCCAACCTGCAAAATATGAAGAATGAATGCCAAAAGCCTTCTTAAATAGAATTTGAGGACGAAAAAGCGCTTTCTAACTTGCGTATGATTGTGACGATGTTCTTCTTTGATGACTCAGCTTGTCCATTGCCCTAAGGATAATAATTTGATGAGTGTGACAAAGTAATGCCATGATCGATACAAAATTCCAGTAGCTCCTGAGATGAGAAACTCGTTGCATTGTCAGTCACAAATTTGTGTGGCACCTTGAAGCGCGTAATAATATTTTCCTTCAAAAAGTCGCACACGACTTGCGAGGTAGCCCACTTGGTTGGAATAGCTTCAACCCACTTCGTGAAATAACTCTAGTCGTAAGGACATAAATATGCCCCTTACTGGAACATGGGTTGATGGGACCTACAAAATCCAATCCCCATTGCTCATGACTTATCTTATAATCTCCCATCAAATTAGAAAGCTCTTGCACATGTTGAGTTGCTAATTCTGAGTTTTTCCCTTTGAACTTTGTCAAGTGTTCCCTAACTTCATTAGGAATGGGGTTTGGAAAACCTTGAATACCATTAAAATTTAAGGCTCTATATCTTTCAATAGAGAAATTTATTTGATGACATGACAGCAGTTGCACACTTTACATGTTTACATCTTACACCCCATAGGGATATACAGGTGGATGATACATTTTCTTACACCTTTCACAACTTCCAATATCAACTCTACAGTTGATCATTCACTGCCCTATTTCTTGATTTCATCATGACCTTAAAATAATACAATGCATATAACTCAAATGCATCTACACCTAAGATCTCTTCAATGGGCATATTTAAAAACAAGCATACTTCTTCAACATTATACAAAGGCTGCAAATTATATAACTCAGAAGTATGTAGAAATAATCACTACTATTTCCCTTTCTTAGTGCTTCGTTTCACTCAATAGGGAACCAAATTTTTTCAAGACTTTCAAAAATGATTTTCACACACAAATTTATCCTTCTTGAAAACCAAAAAATGAAAAATACCTGGATATGTTGCAGCTGCTGCAAATTTTTTTTTCCTGATTGGAAACCTTTGTAAATCTAAAATATTTTTCACATCTTAATCAAGTTCTTTTGACAGAGTTGCCATTCCTCTTCATAGAGGACTATACTTCAAGCAATATGAAGCACTTTTAAAGCTTAATTTCATTTTGGGTCTCCTCCAACAGCAAAGTCACACATAAATTATTTTAAATCTGCTGCAATAAAACCTCTTCCAAGTTAGAAAACTTCAAAATCTAAACCAGATGTTCAAATTCAACAAAAAAAATTCCTCTTTCCAAATGGATACTCTTTTGATTCTCCCCAACAGAGTCGCCAATCTATTGGTGGTTTTTCCAACTGAACCTTGAAAATCCTCTTAAAAATAGCCAGTCCTTATGCTTAAGAACTTCAAGATTAGTGGCCAACAAAGAGATGGATTCTACACTTTTCTCCCCTGCACTTCAGGCCTTGTTAAACCTAAGAGGGTAATCCCACATAATGTACCTATGAATTTATGCAACCAAATGATCATGTACATTGCACATAACAAATAAATTCTCATATAATAGCTCAATAAATGGAGTATTTCAAGAAGCTAGCTACTCCTTTACAACACAAAACATTTAGAGCATGAGAATATGATGAAACTCAACTCCAGATATACATTTAAACTCAAAATAAAGATTTGAATTGATTTTTGTATGGTGATTCCTTCCAAGGTTTGCACAGAGGAAACATACTAGACTAGTGCCTTATCCATAACAAAGTCAAAATGAAATAACCCATCAAATAATAGCCCAAACACAAAACCAAGGACCATTAAACCATTACTGCCTTACAATAATGAGGTCTCTTTAGGACACGTCTGCAACATTCTCATAGATCTTGAATGTAACACAATATATTCAACATTTGACTGAAAGCACATTTAATCTGTTCTTTGAACAAAAGCCATCAATCCAAACATTTATTGCAGCAAATGTGCAACAAAAACCATCATAATCTTTGATTATTTTGATTGAAATTATAATGCATACATTCTAGAGACATTACAGTATGACATTGTTCATAATTTGTAAACTAATTTGCTTGCCATTAACAGAAAATGGATTACACCATTGGAACTATGAAATTTAAAGAATTCCAAACTCTAGAGATAAATCCCTGTACAAAAATTGCAATATCTTCTCAACCTGGAGAAACTAGAACCCCCACAAATGAGAACAACTTCTCATTTTAGAGAAAAGAGAAGAGAAGAGAAAAGCCCTAAAATTAATCTACAGTGGACACATGGCATATTCAGCTCCCTTGATCTGCAAATTGATTGGCATTGTAGAATATGCTCCTCATTCTTCATTTTCCCTCCTTATTCTACCTTCATTTGCAATTCCTGTGCAAATTTCTACCCTGCTTGTAAAAAGTCATTTACTAGCTTCAATTTAATTGTAAGTGAGAAAAATTCTCTTGTAGGTCAAAAACCCATTTACTAGCAATTAAAAAATGTTTTTCACCCTACATTTTAATATTTAAAATATTTAGTTTGACATTTAGTCAAACATTTATCTGGAAACCATTTGAATACATATTCAACCTACTAGACCTTGCTTTCCATTCTCAACTCCTTTGATAATTGCAACAAGATTCAAAATACTTGCAAGTGTTTTTTGTGAGTTTTGGGCGTTTTTCACCTCACCGACAACCAAAGAGTGCATAAAACATTGCCAAAATTTCCTCCCAAGCAATATAAATGGTTGAGGCACCATTTTGGAAGCAAAAACCATGGTTTGCAGCTCAAAATTGACAATAAAAATCTGCCCCAAACCAAAAAACGCGATTGCAGATTAAATTCTGCACTTCCACAATAAAATTCCCCCTCTCACAATGACGAAAGTCCCTCAAATCACTTGGAAACAGCAGCAAAGTGCTCAATCATCCAACCCAGCAAAAGAAATAAGATGAAACAGTGCTTCCCAGCACCCCCACGCACTCCTCTAGCGGTAATATTTCATACTACGAGAATGAAAACAAATAAACATTTCATAAAGTTTTAAAACAAATATTTGTAGGCATTAAATGCCCTTCTCACATGCTTTATGCAAACATTTAGCTCTACATATGCTGCCCACACCTCTCTCCGCTTCCTCGTTTGGAGTGCTAACGGCAGCAATATTGTTGCGAGCTAGCAGGCAAGCAAAGATAAAACAGATAAAATATTTGCAAAGGTTGAGAAAGGCGTTTGCAATGGTTAATAAAGCATTTTTGAATATTTTAATGTCCTCCCACAAACTCCATTCCTCTCCTCGCTTCCCCGCCAACTTCCACAGCCGTGAGCATTTCTCCCAGCAGGCTGGCAAGCAAGGAAATATTAAATGGTTGAAACTTTATAAAGGTTACAAAAATTAAACTTTGCCCTAATTCCTCCTTTCTTCACGTGTAACTTCATTGCACATTATTTAAAATATTAAAAATATTTCAAACATTTGCATTTCAAACTTGTTACATCCCAAGTTGTGAGGTTACTATTTACTATTACATATAGGGTAAATATGAATGTAATGTGGAATCTGGAGATGCTTGTACCTTGTTATCAATATGTATGTAATCTCATTTGACGTTGTTTCATTTGATGTTATTCATGGTTATTGAAGTATTGTTATTCTATCTTTAAAGATGTTTATATATATATGTTGCTTATTGTTGTTAACAAAGGATTGCTAAGGTATGTGCTAGTGGTTGCAAGAAAACGTTCAATCTCCAAGGGGAGGGGAAGTATCACTCGGGAGAGGAGCTTGGTTAGTTAACCGGTAATGTGAACTGTCTGAGCATACACACCCGTCACTGTAGAGTGAGTAAACTGAGTCAGTTATTTTGGTTCTACATAAGTCATTTGTAGCTCGTATATTGGCATTAGGAGTCGTGTCTACTTCTTTAAGCTTTATGAGTGATGTTTATCTGTTTATCTGTCTTGTTGTATTACGATCATTATGATGGTAACGTGAATGAATGTAAGTGAATAGGAAGTGGACATATATACAAGTATATATAGTATATACACATATCCATATGTATATACATATCGATACAAACGTATGTTGGCAGACGAATATGCTCATACAGATGCACAATATGGTATACCTACACATACATGCACATAGAGGAATATATACGGACATATATACATGTATATATGCACACAACCAAGGTTACACGAGGACGCGTCCCCTGCCGCAAAACCCGTTGTCCCCATCCCCTGTCGTCCCAGGGACGGGGGGACGCAAAGGGGACATCCCCCTGCCATCCCCGAAATAGCAAAATCAAAAGGAAATGCCAAGAAACGTTTCATGTCGTTTGGGGACGTCTCCCCATCCCCCGTATAGATTGGGGACGGTTAGCCATCCCCAAATCGTACCGAGGACTGTTAGTCGTCCCCCGTAGGCAAAAACTGTTAAAAATTTAAAAAACTTCAAAATATTGATTTTTTTAATCTTTTTCTTTCTTGCGCGGGGCCCACGAACTCTCCAGGTCAATTAAATATTTTTTTTGGGGGACTAATGTTTTATGAAGACAAAACATTAAAATTGTCTTAAGTTTTTAATTTTTATTACTCACAGTCATAGGTGAAGGCATGCACGCGAGCAACTGTGAGGGGACATTTTTTCAGCTGACTGTGGGAAGCTCGACCAGGCGACGTACTGGTTTGTTTCTCAGGCGACCAAGCAACCAAATAGCAACAGGGGCGACCAGCTAGCAACAAGGGCGGCGCTGTTTATTTTTTTTTAATTTCTGATATTAATATATTATCATGTGTTGAAGGCGCACATTTGCAGTGACGAGTGAGGGCTGAGGAGTCATAGGCGACCATTGAGGTTGAGGTATGAGGCTATGAGCTTAGTTTTAAGCTTAAATTTTATTTTGTTTTCCAATTTTCATTTTTTCATCAGTAATTTGAATCTCTTTTCAATGTTTTTTTTAAAATAAAATTTAAATTTTTAAACCCTTGCATTCTAATTTATGTGTTATTCTGAGCATAAAATTAAAATGTAGCCATAGGGCTTTTTTAATTTTATGCTCAAAATTGCATTCTCTGTTATTATGAGCATGAAATTAAAAAAGCCCTATGGCTACTTTTTAATTTTATGCTCAGAATAAAGAGAATGCAAGGGTTTAAAAATTATTAAATTTAATAATAATACTACTAGTTAAGTTTAATAATACCTTTTTTGGTTTCAATTTTACAAATTTTCAGGCTTTCAACAAAAAAAAAGCATCGAAAATGAGCAGCAACAACAATAGTAGCAGTGACCATGAGAGTGAGGGTAGTGACAGTGAAAACGAAGCTACAGGAATGCCAGTAAACCCTTCTTCTACCTCTAAAAATCCAACCCATGCTTCTTCGGACCATTTTGCATACCCTATACCCACCCTTCAAAGGTTTGCAAAAGGCCCTTTCAACAAGAAGAAACCATTGCGTCAGTTTGCCACAGATGTGACTGCCAACAAGAAGAAAAATTCAGGGGCCAGCAAAAAATGGTTGTCATGTTTGTAAAACTAATTACCATGGGAGCTATACTAGGATTAGAGGCCATCTAGTGGGTGACTGTGGAAAGGGTGTTAGAGTTTGTACGGCAATAACATTGGAGCAGCAGCTTCTATTTGCAAAGTTGGCTGGAGTAAGTGAGGACCAAATGATTACCATTCAAAATAAAAAACGGTCATTAGCTAATTTGCAAGCCTCTTCCAATGTATCAGTTGGAGAGAGTTGTGATAGAGGGAAGAGGAAAGCAAGTGAGAAAGCTTCAATCATGGGCTTAATGAATGTGCAAAAATGTGAGCAAGCAGATAATGAAGTGGCCAAATTCTTTTATGCACATGCTCTTCCATTTCATTTGGCAAGGTCATCTTATTTCAAAACAATGGTGAGAGAAATACTGGCAGTTGGATCTTCTTATGGCCCCCCTAGAGAACATAGATTGCGTACCTCCCTCCTTGACAAACAATATTCAAAAGCTACCATGATGATGGAGGAGATGAGGCAAACATGGATTAGGACTGGTTGTTCCATTGTCATGGATGGGTGGAGTGATATTCGGCATAGGCCACTTATTAATGTTATTGTTACATGCCCTACTGGTTCATACTTTCTTCGAGCTATTGATTGTTCTGGGAAGCTTAAGAATGCTGATTTTCAGTTTGGCATTTTGAGGGAGGCCATAAAGTAGGTTGGGCCTTCTAATGTTGTGCAGGTTGTGACAAATTGAGCTCGTGTTTCTAAGCTAGCTGGTTTGATGATTGAGAGTGCTTACAAACGTATTTTCTGGACTCCATGTTGCGTACATGCTTTGAATAATGCTTTGAAAGACATTGGCAAAATAGATTGGGTGAAGGCAGCAGTTTCAAAGGCTAGAAACATACAAATGTTTGTATGTAACCATCATACTTCACTTGCACTATTCCGATCTTATTCAAAGAAAGAATTCCTCAAACCAGTTGAGACTAGATATGCTAGCTACTATATTTTGTTGGAGAGGATGTTGGAGGTCCAAGATGCTCTACAAGCCATGCTTGTTTGTGCAGAATGGAAAAGGTGGACTCTATCAAAGACAAGTGAAGGCAAGGAAGTGAGAGATAGAGTACTTAATCAAACTTGGTGGGCCAATATCAAGTAAGAAATCTGAAAATTTAAATTGTTTTTGAATTTGTTACACTTACACTTTGTCTGTCTTTAGTCTTTGTATTTTAAAAGTTCTAATTTTTAATTTATTTTTTTGTAGGTATATTTGCTCTTTCATATCACCAGCTGTTGCGGTAATCCGGTATGCAGATACAAACTCTCCTAGCTTGGGAGAGATATATGAGACTTTTGATAGCATGCTTGACCAAATGAAGCAAGCTATTCGTAAAAAGGATCCTGAGATGACTTTTTATGAGGACCATATTAGGCCTATTGTGACAAAGAGGTGGAACACAACGAATACCCCTCTTCATATGCTTGCCTATTCTCTTAATCCGAAGTGGTATGTACCTAGACCTGGCCAAATGCTTCCTTCTGAGGATGAAGAGGTGATAGAGGGGCTTACAGCAGCCCTTCGCAAAATGTATGCCAACGAGCATGCAACCATTCTTAGAGAGCAGTGGCTTATGTTTTATGATCTTCAAGGTCCTACATTCAGCAAACCAGAGGCTAGGACGGATAGAGCCACCATTGCACAGAACAACCCCATTGGATGGTGGAAATTCCATGGGAAAGACACACCGGATTTGAAACAACTTGCCATTCGTTTGCTCTCACAGATTGCTAGTTCCTCTGGTGCAAAGAGGAATTGGTCCACCTATGGCTTCATCCACTCCATTAAGAGAAACAGGCTTACATCAAAACGAGCTGAGAAATTAGTTGCAGTTCATAGTGCCTTGAGGCTTCAGGACCGACAGACTACTGAGTATCGGTAGACTCCAACAGCACGATGGGATGTTGATCCTGAGGATGTTAGGCAAATTGATGAGGAGGAGATGCAACAAGGATTGGTCGGACTACCATTGGATGATCCACTCTTGCCAGAGGAATGCAAATTCGCCATTTTATGCGAGCCGAATTTGATCAAGGAATTGAGACCGAGTATCAATATCACTTGAGAGATTTAAATCCCAATCAAACTGCAACCAGTATCAGTCTGCAACCAGTATCAATCTAAATTCATCATTACCTGTGAAATTAATTCTGAGAGAGGAAATTGAGACTTGGAAGGAAATTACCATTTACTGGAAGTGTTGAGAAGATAGATCGATTCTTCATCATCTAGAATTAAACTGGAAATGAAGAATGAGATATTCTTCTACTATCATTGCAATAGTAATTCTTAAATATGTTTTTATATTTTGTGTTGTTAGATAGGGAATTGTTTGAGGGAAATGGAACCATTATTTAAGTATGATGAAAGAGTTATTTAAGGTATGTTTTCACATTAAAAGAGGGGTTCAATTTAATAGATGCATACTTACTGTGGAAAGTGTAATAGGCATTTACTTGTTATGAAAGGTTAAAAGATGCATACTTACTGTAAAAGTATAATAAGCACATACTTGTTGTGAAAGATGCATAGTTGTGAGATTGCATTAATTGAATGATCTCCATAGTAAGAGAATGCTATTTGCATGAATACTATTTGTTGATCTTGTTTGCTTTCGAATAAAAGGTATTGAAACCTTGGAGCTGCTATTATAATGTAATTGAAGTACTCCATGATAGGAGAAAGTACTTGATTGAGGAATTCAACAATATTACAGAAGGTACAACATAAGTATTTAATTATACTAGCTATGTTGGGACGGATGTTTTATGTTTGTATTTACCGTTGGTACATAGGAAGTGAATGGTTGCATTCTAAATGTATTTTGCACTAATTGTATGATCTCCATATAAGGAGAGTGTTTTTTTCATTAGTTACTATATACTAGGATTGAGATGAGGACAGGAGTCAAGTAAATTCTTCAGCTTTAGTTATTGGGTTAACTTAGGTAAGTTGAGTTACTCCTAGGATAAAGATTTCCAATATAGGAGGGAATATGTGAATTACTTGATTATGCTGATTCATTTCTAGTAGTACAATATGATGTAGGATTGTCTAGGATGTCTTATTATCCAATGAAGGAAATAACCTACGCATAGTGTAAGATAGCCCTAAGTCAAAACGACCCTGAATGGTGTATGTGATAGATGACCCTCAGTAGAAATACTATATGAAACACTTTGATCAAAGTAGTGTAATGTACCTACATCCTCTTAGACCAGGCAATGATTACACTATCAGTTCACCGTGATCCCGTATTACATACTAGATCGAGAGTTTGTCGGATGTATAGGTTCTAGTTATGTAGAACACACCACTATGCTCAGTTGGTTAACAATATTGGTTACTCTACCAATCTCTTCGTCAAAGGGAAGGCCATCTATCAAATGATAGATATGCGGGAGACCGCATTATAAGTCCGTGGTTGGCAGAAAAACGCCTGAGTGATGCTTCTCCTCCTCTGAAGGCTACTGAAGCACCAAGATTTGAAAGGCGGATTCCTAGACCTTCTTACTACTATTTGTTCTAAAGCTCATTGGAGCTATGTTAGTTAAGGTACGTTTTTTCGTTACTTGTATTTGTGAAGTTATTGTAATGACATGGAATCTTTATTATGATATCTTGTTCATATATTATCAATATAGGAAAAAAAAAAATTATATTGCAATAACTTGTTATCATGTTTATTTACTCTTTTGATGTAAATTGGAAAAAAAAAATTACCAAAGGGTCGGGTCGTTACAAAACTTTAGGATATATAGCAATTTTTAATTTCACCTACGGCCCAAATAGGGAAAATTCACTACGTGCAAACCAGGACCCATGAAGCCATGATTTTTTACGAGTGATCATAAACAATTATTTAAAACATGGGTTTTTAATTGGATTTTGCCCAGCAACTAGAATTTAGGTACCTCCTTTGTAAATTGACCTGTACGATGTGTTCGCCACAACCGAAAAGCATTAAAATATTACATCATATGACCTCCGTTTTTTATGAAAACGGAATTGGAGATGTTTTAGACCAAAACAAGAAATGGGTTACCCTTAGAATTGTGAAATTTGAAACTTTCCGAAACACCAATTTTAGCCCGATCACGGTCAGAAAATGATTAAATAGCATATCAAAACTCATCGTGGGGTCGCAAAACTGAGCAAGCGTGTACCGTATGTACCAAAAAACATTCTACCAAAGGGATTTGCAATATGACCTCCGAGTTGAAAACTATAAATCAGCAAAGAGGGCCTCCGGAGTAGATTTGACAGGATGCAGGCCTAGGCTCTGTCGACACATTGAAGAGACATAGGCACTTCAAATTTGCAAATAGTTGTTTCATTTAGGCAAACCCCATAAGAGAATACTATATATTGTTTATAATTTTAAAGCTTTTCCATATCTTAATGTCTAAGAAAGTTTTAGATTACAAGGAGCCTCCCCTCATAATCTGAAAAGAGATTTTACCTCACATACTGTTCCAATTTGAGTTGTATAGACAAAGACAAATTAAAATGCTAACAACAATAAGGTTCAAGATATTAAGAAAGTTGGTGATGTGTCCAAGACCAAACCTAAAAGCAGCTTTATTCATGGAATCATGACTATAGCAGGATTATCTCTTCATTTGTATGTACACAAATAAGCACTTCCATAATTTTGTTCTCTAGGTATCTTAATACCCAACACAAGAATTGTAAGTCATTAGGCACTCAAAAGGGAGCAATACTGGCATAAAGCAATAAAAAATATTTATTAATCAAAAAAAAAAATACACATATGTGAATCATTATCCCTTAACCACTTAATATTAACCAAGATCTTCCAAATATTTGTTTTGCAAGATAAAGTGTGGCTTAGCTTTTACACTTGATAAGTGTCATTACCTCAGAAGGTACGGCCAGCCATTAGGTATGGATCAATACAAGAGGTAACTTCTCAAAATCATAATTGTAGTTGAGAATGAGACTCTAATGCCTAACGTTGCAAGAATGTATAGAGCATATAGATCAATTAAAAATATACAACATTTTATTGCTTGAATTTTTTCCTAAGCTCCAAATACGCCCATTTTTCTCCAAATCCTATTGATTTTTATATTGACCCATATGTTTATGAACCTTCTAGCTCTAATGGTGAGGTCTATCTTTTCCAAAAGGTCATTTATAGAACATCACCTCTAAAAGCTTCACAAAAAGAGAACCCACATAAAACCACTTGCCAAATGAACATAAAACCCCAAATACCAAACACCTCAAATCTATAAACACACCTTAAACCTAAAATGCCTTCCATCTTTTCTTACAACACCATGGATTCAAATCTATATTAAATCCACTAAAAATAAGGGTTAAGAATTACAAGAAGAAGGTGTTTCGATAGTACTCAACTAAAAACAATTGCAAGTACTTTCTTAGTTTTAATTTATTTCTTTTCTCTGTTAAAATGATGTAAATTTTAGTATTTAGCATATTTCTTTGTGGTTTTATGATCTGGTATTTGATGGTACATTCTTCTCTCTAATTTTGTAGACTAGTTGAATAAACAAATTATATTTACACATTTTTTAGAAGCTCATCAATATTCTAGTTGTGCATATGATGGCACTTACTATGGATACTGTTGTGACCTATTTCACACATCGCCCCATCGCAAATGGGGACCCCCAAGTTTGGTTCCGCCCTCTGCGCAACGTCTTTGAGAGTCTTGAATTTGGATAAAATTTTGAAAGTCAGTCTGGCTAAGTTGAGATTTTGAACTCGTTTTTGGGCCTTAACGTCATAGAAGTGCTTAGAAGACCCGGTGGACGAAGATCGCCATTGCTTTCGGTCGTTTCTGACACTTCCTATTTTTTAGGGAATCTGCTTTTTTGCTTTTTGCTTTTTTGATTTTTGGCATTTTTAGGCCATTCCGGAGTCCCTATTTTTTAGGGATGCTTTTTGCTTTTTCTATTTTTGGAAAGTTTCTATTTTTGGAAAGTTTCTATTTTGGGAAAAAGTTTCTATTTTTGGAACCCACAGAGCAGAAAATCAATGTGTCTTCGGAAAACAAGAAAATCAAGGCAAAATGTAAAAAGTTTGAAAATTGGCAAGGAATTTTTGAAAAATGTCTAAGTCTGAGAATGGCGCCATCAAGAGAGGAATGGCATGGAAAAGTCAAGGTCCGCCCTACCTTTGGCATGCCAAAGGTAGGCACTGGCAAGAAATTCATCAAGTCCGCCATGGCATGAGGAAGCCAAAGTCCGCCCAAGATGATAGGGAGAGGCGCATGACACAAAGAGGCTGAAGTCCGCCCATGGCATGAAGGTTGCCAAGTCCGCCCTTGGCACAAGGAACTCATGAAGTCCGCCCCTAGTGAAAATGGCATAAAACTCATGAAGTCCGCCCAGCCTAAGGAAAATGGCATGAAGGTTGCCAAGTCCGCCCTTGGCACAAGGAACTCATGAAGTCCGCCCTTAAGGAAAATGGCATAAAATTCATGAAGTCCGCCCAGCCTTAGAGGAAATGGCATGAAAAACACAAAGTCCGCCCCCAAGAAGTATGGAGAAGGGTAAAACATGAAGGGGTGCGCTCCAAGGTGTTTGGAAAGGGGTAAAATTGCAAGATAATTCATTGAAAATTGAATTAAATGATGGAAACAAGTGAAATTTTCCGTTGGACAGGGCACAAATAAAATTCGCCATGGCAAGGAAAATCTAAGACCAATGGATGATAAAATACGCCATAGGCAAGGAATTATAAGACATTCGCCCAATTCTTGAAGAGAAAATTATCCTAAGGCATGAAAAACGGAGAAATGTCTAGAAGAAGAAGAGGTTTTGGCCGGCATAAAAATCACGCCCCAGCACAACGGAGTGAAATTTTTTGGCACAAAATGAAGAGTGCTTGGCAGAGCAAACATGAAGTCCACCCCTCTCAGCTTGGAAAATTCCTAAAGCGCTAGTAAAAAAATAGCAAAGTGGCATAGGTCTCCAAGTTCGCCCAACCCAGAAGATGAATCATTCGGCTAAAATAAAAATGTCCAGAGAGGTCAGAACTCCGCCTAGAGAATTAAAATTTGGCAGATGAGCTATTGAGCACATTTTGGCTAGGCAGACAATTTAAAAAAGAGATATTTTGCCTCTGACGAACGAAATTAGCCATGTATCAAGATTGAACAGGTTGGAATTTAATATTTTAATATTTTTAATTATTTCCCTGACACTTAGGGAATTTTAATTAAAAATTCAAAATCCGGAGATTATTTGGAAGATTAAACTAGTCTGCCTTAGATAAGTTTAAACTTTGCCATATTCGGAGGATTTAAAATACGTTGGAAAAATAATTTTGGACAATTAATTTAATATATTTTCCAACACTTAGTCAATTCTCCTTGAGAAAATTCGAAAATCTCAGCAGAGATGGCACAAAGACGAAAGTTAGAAACTTGCCTCGATAACTGAAAGTGAAATTAGAAGTTTGCTAATCCGAGGAGAAAACGTTTCTAAAAATTGGAAGAAAATCAAAAGAAAGAAAGCAATGCCTTGAGGAAAATCGCACTTCTCAGCCATAAAATGAGTTTCAGCAACTCATTTCTTCACAAATTCCGGCTGAGAAGCAACTATCTCTCTCGAATCTTCAGGAAAACATTCTCGAAGGAGAAGTTTGTGAGAATAACATCATTGTGAGAATCAAGATAGCATTCTCTTATTGAAAGGCGTGATTTTTGAGAGAAGTAATTTATTTCTTGGCTGAAATCGTACTTCCAGCATAGTGGCGCACTTCTTCTGGCAGATTTCTTTGAATTTTTAAATTCATTTGCAGCCACAACTTGATCTTTGAGGTTTGGAAGTTAATCGACAACGCATTTGCGCTGTGTTTCTATCTTCTACTTCGTTTCCGGCACAAATTTCATTCATGATGGGCGAATTTAATTACTTTCAGCTTGCTTTTTGACAGAAATTTTAATTTAATAAGGCTGAAAGTGCGATTTTGTCTAAGCTATACCCCGAAACTCATTAATTCTTAAATGATATTGTATTAATGTTAAGTATCTTGTGCTTGCAGGCTGCCGATCGATCAAAGCGAAATATCCAGGCAGGCACAGATGAAGTTTGCAAGTAAAGGATCGCAGCCAGAGACCAGAATAAAGTCTAAGTGGAAAAATGTCTCAGACACTGATCTTGGCCACATCGATCTCGTGGAATTTAAAAAGAGGATATATGGACACAACGGACCCTTACCAACGCCTGCAGCTAGAAGGATAGTGAGAAACGGCATATTTCAAGCTGCCGGATTCCAGCCTGCACTTTGCTGTGCTGAACTGATGGTGGAGTGTGCACTTCACTATGATGCTGAGTCAAGGCGGATTGTGGCGCCTGATGGGAGAGTGTTGGCACATCTGACAGAGGTGGCCATTCAGGAAGCCTTCGGCATTCCGGCATATCCTAAAACTGTCTACAAGACCAAGGAAGATGCTCAGAAGCTATATGACAAAAATCCTGATCTTTGTGCCGCCAACCTTAACAAATTTTGGCTGGACAAGCCTAGACCGTCCTTTAAGAAGATGCCCAAGAAGTTGATGCGCACGGACTTCAAGGAGGACTATGGAGATATTATTATCTTGCTGAACAGAGTGGCAGGCAGTCCCTCGGGAGCACCCTTTGAGCCGTGGATGTATTACTTCATTGAGGACCTCACAGAAGGTGTCAAAATGTTCAACTGGGCTAGGATGATAAGCAATAATCTTCACCACCAGCTTATCAATCTAGAGAAGACCAAAACGTTTCATATGGGTTCTTACGTCGTCTATATGTTGGCCAGAACTTACAGATATGCAGGCTTGATCTGCAAAGGCACGGTTGGCAGTAAGGAGAACGAGCTAAAACCTTATGACTGTTACCCACAACTCCAGCTGAGGGAGAAGGCGCATTTTAGACGAGCCCACGACGCGTTCCTGATGTACATCACCAGGATACTCCAGGGAGGGACGCATCAGCGGCTGACACATGAAGCCAAAAGCCTAATCGGTAAATACGGGTCTTGGTTTATCCAGTATCCAAGATTTACGTATATCAGAATTCAAGGATTCACTGGAAGCCCGTACCGTCTGCCCATCTTCCCCACGAATAAGATGGTCCTGCTCGAAGTGTTGAGGCAGTTAGAAGATTTTCAGGGTCTTCAAAGAGCAAAGCAAAAGGCGGCAGTTACTTTTCCCTTCTTTATAGGGAACATGCTGGAGTCGTGTCCGTCATCACAGGCAGCTGACAGTGCCAGAATCGAGATACAGCATTACCCTTTCTCTCCATATCCGGCCAGAAATCACTACGACCCCCATCACCACATCAAAATGGTGGATGGAAGGAGGTACAAGCATAGGGTCGAACTGGAGGACTATTGGGCAAATGCTGCGGATGAATTTGAGGTCAGACGGAGGATGTGGTCCAGATTACCTCTCAGCTTGATCAGGGCAACAGAATTTTGTCACGTGCCAGATCAGTTGGAAGAGGACGAGAATCAGACGCAACCGCGCTTCGATGAGAATTCAGCTTTGCCCGCTGTCCAGTGGTCAGAAGCAGAGCATGCTGACTTGAACGTCTTGATGAGGCCTGTCATCAAGTTTACTCAGTGGTGGGTTGATCAACGAGTTCAAGAATTAAGGCGCCAGAAGATAACCCTGACCTATGATATGCTAAGCGAGGCAGAGTCTTATTCTTCCAACGCGGGAGCATCACAGGACCTCCCAGTGATAGAGGCCACCACATCTAGGAAAAGAAAAGAAATAGCTGCAAGCAAAGAGCCGGTCCAGAAACAGGTAAAGATGAAACCTTCTCAATCGGCCGCCTCCAGAAATATTGAGGAGATACTGGCTACCGCCGATGCTTCACTAGCAGATATGAGGGATCCTTCTTCGATTCCTGAAAACAACGCGGAGCTTCAGCCAGATGAGGATGCGCCACCTTCTCCCACGGGCACCGAAATATTGGAGTCGGATGACGACAATGTGGGCACCCAAGATGAGGATTTTCAGGAAGGGATGATTTCAGCCCTTAGGGGAATTGTAGACGTTCCTGATAGAGAAGGCGTGCCGGAAGAAGACGGTGTTGAGCAGCTTACGATACCGGATTGGCTGAAGGAGAGGCTAAAGGTACAAGTGCCGGCAGATGAACCAGAAGAGGATGATACGGCAGACTTTTTGGCCAGACTGTCTCAAACCGTGCCCAAAAAGTCGGCAAAGAAATTCTCCAGCATACATAGAGACGAGGCCGGCAACAGGACAGTGCAAATCGCCGTGCCTACAGTGGACAAGCCACGGGAGGATATGGCTCCACAGGATTACGCCATCACGACCATTGACTTGGGTCCAACCACTAAGGGCCAAGAAATGGAAGATTTGGACAATTCTGTGTCCGCCATCAAATCAAGGTTGGCGAAGGAGGTAGCCAGAAGGAAGGAGTGCCAATTAGAGATTGAGCGCTTAAGGGAATATATTCAGCACTTGATCAAGCCACTTGATCAGGACACTACGGCAGCTCCTCTACTTCCGAACTCTTCGCAGGAGGCCATTAAAGAGATGGAAGAAAACAGGCTCACGGTTCAGGAGGCCAAAGAATGGATAGCCGTAAAGGGGACTGAAGCTGAAACATTTGTGGAGCGACTAACTTTGGTTTATGGCCAGGCCACTGCCTTGCTTTCTAGGTTCGCTTCTTTGGCAGAAGTATGGGACAACCTTCCAGACGTGCAGGATAGAATAATCCCTTGCCTTAGGATTCTGAAAGGAGTTCCTAAGCAAGAATTGATAGAGGGAGGCGTCATCGCAGCGGGAGCAGCCTATGACTTCCACACTTGGTATTGGACCTTGACGGCATGAGGTGAAGTCTTGGAGAGGGTTAAGATTGACAGCATCAGACTGGAGGAACAAGTCAAGGAAGTTCAGGCCAAAATCCTCAACATAATTGCCGATGTCCTGGATAAAGAGGCACTACGAGAGAATGATCTGCAGTTGGAAGTTTTGAAGAAAAGTGTCCAGGAAAATATCTTCTACATCATTGGGCCCATCTTGAGGCAGGACTGGGCCAAATTGGCGAACTTCTTGAGCATCAAAGAATCCTTTGAGAAGACTGAACCAGAGTGGGAGGAGACCTTCGCCAGATGCGCCGAGAGCATGGATGGGCTTGAATTCAGAATCGGCATGCTTCCGCAGGTTACCATGGACGAGGTTGCCTCGATCGTGTCCAGATTCGGCGAATACACGGCAGCTCGAGAGGATCGGGATATAGTCCCTTGAAAATAGCTCCTATTGCCAACTCATTGCTGTTCATTGCCAGTTAACTGAAGTTATTTTGGGAAACCCTAATTAGGGTTTCGTTTGTTAAATCTTGACCGTCGGCTCATTTTTAATCTGAGCCATTTATTCCATTTATGAAACTCTATATAAACTCATTGACCCTCATTTGTAATGTGTGAAGTGAGTAATAAAAGATTGTTGCGACGAAACTATTTCCGTTTATAAAAGCTCTTGTGCATGATTTGCTAAGAACAACTTTTATTTTCAAGTAGTATGCAAGGTTGAATATTTCTCCTTCAACACTTAGAGTAGAATTAGAATAGCATTTCATTACATGTTGGTTAGATGAGTGATAGATTTGATCGCAGTGGCGGATAAAATTTTGCTCATACTTTTGTCGAGTGGATGATTTGCATTTGACGTGTAAAGTTAGTCTGAGCCATTAAATCGTGGATGCTTAACTTCTGTTTGTTTCAATTACCGATTCAAATATGAAAATTCTTATCACTTCCGTTGAAGATTGCACCTGCTTCGCGTAGTTGTCCAAAGGTGGCGAAACGAAGTGTGGTTACCCATTTTGTCTACTCACTGCTGTCTCTTGAATTCTTAGGCGTAGTTTAGATCTCTAAACCCTTATCCTTTTTATTTTTTTTGGAAAATCTGAAGATACCCACCGAAAGAGCCTTCAAGGATAAAACCGTCTAAGTTTTCAACCCGCAAAAAGAGAATTTCATGTAAGTCCCCTTGTGATTACCAGCAATCACAACGCCCACTGGCCTTATCCACATGTCAAGACCTGACCAAAGAAACCTTGGAGTTATTGTATTGCCTACTGGATTTTTGCAAGCACTTTTCAAGAGAGGATAAGAGTGTCCTTTGGGCATTTTTATTCTGTGTTCGGTGGCGTACTCAAAACACACACCAACAGATACCAGTGTGACACACATACCTCTTGGACAAGATTCGTCATCTTTTGGTGCCAAGTTCCTTATTTTCTATTGTTTATATTTATGTTATTATTTTGTCAATTCTATAGTTTAGATTCCAATAAATTAGAGTTTATCTATAAGTGAGTCATAGGTTTTACCATTTTTGTGATAACCTCAAGATGAGTGAGACAAGCTATGTTAGGATAATAATTATCCTTTCCTATACCCTAATAGAATCCCATTCTCAACTACAATTGTGATTTTGAGAAGTTACCTCTTCTATTGTGGTAAGAGTGTATTTGAAAGACAATACTAGCCACACAATCCAAACTTAGGTAATAGAGGACACTTTCCATGGCATTTACCACCAAATAACACCTTAATTGTTTTGGTAAAATATGTAACAGTTGATAAAACTTGATGACTTATCTTGATAATTGGCATGCTAACTTCATCTTAGTTGGAATTTTTGTTTATGCAACAATACCTTTTCCTTATGTTTATGCTACTACACTTAATCTGGATGAAGATCCCTTATTCATTCATGTAATGTGTATCACCTATCCACACATGTTCATATATTTACTACTGTTATGTTTACCTGCTCTTAGAAGCCAACTGCGGAAAGTTTTTGAACAGTCTCACTATTAAATTATATTTGAAATTACAGTCAAAAGAAAAAATCTACATTCACTATTCTGATATAGTTAATTTTCTTGCTGTGTGCATTGCCGTGGATATTTTTAAGAATAATAATATTTCTTATCAGGAAGCAATTAGCTAGTTTTCACCAATCACAGATGCTCTCTTACATGGCTGTAGAGAATTGCTATTATCATTTTGTAAGTTCGGTACAAATACAAACTAGCAACAATTGCATTTCTTTCAAAAATTCATAAACACCTTAACCATGTAGGAATTGATGGGAACTTAAATACCTGCCCATTCCACTCTGACCAGATGCCCCAATGGGGAAAGTTTCCTACTTGATAAAGGCCACCTGTATCCCATGCTTCAGCTATAAGCTGTTCAGAAAAAAACAAAAGGAAAAGAATTTTTCATGTCCATAAAATGATGCTAATGGATCAAACAGACACCTAGCTTCTACAAATACAGAAAGCTTGAAGAGTAAAAATTGGTCTAAAGGAGATGAGCAAGATTTGTTCTTATTGTATCTCAATCAGCCAAATCATAAATGAACTCAAAATAATAGAGCTGATAATTCTACAAAGTTACAGACAAGAAAGATGAAAGACATTACCTAATACTAGAACTGTGACAAAGTGACAAAACCATAACATTATGTTAATTACTATTTAGTTCATTTTCAGAAACCAGTACCTAGGATGCCTCAGTACACATCAAATGGATACATGTTGAACAATCACTCTGATTAGTTTCAACAATAAAAATAAGTTTAAAATATATGAGAAGAGTAATACAAACAATTTACCTTGACACCACGAAGGACCGGATCATTGCTAATCATATCAATTAAGGGAGGTTCATTTAGAGGTGTTCCCGTTGTTAAGAAATCTCCTTCAATGTCATTGCCAAAAACATTCTCACCGTTCCATAAACTTTGCAACCATAAACCAAAAGTCAATTATTTGTCACTAGGAAGCATTCAGAAAAATTACAGATTGGCATTTCCTAACCATGAACCAGTATTCTAACCATTACATATTATTGATAAAAATAGAAGTTTAAGATGCTGCTCTTGGCAATTGAATAAAGACATTGACCTGCAAGCCCGTGTCATGATGGAAGCAAGATCAAAACGGAAACCATCAATATGCATTTCAATAACCCAATACCTGCAAATACCAAAGTTTCATTGAGGAGTTGCACCTTAATATCTCAACTTCAAAAACCAACAAAGACCATAAAAGAAAAAATAAACTAAAATCCAGAACAGCATACATATTAATAAAAGGCCAACATTAAATTCCACGACCTTCCCCTGTTTAATCTCAGGTTTTTCTCAGCTCACAGGACAAATCTATTTAAACAAAAACTTAAATTGTTGCATACTAATGACACGAATCAATCATTCACTTTTTTACATCAATGAATCCTAAAAATTATCTTTACGCCAAATCAAATTCAGGCAAAAGCAAAACGAGATTTAGAAAGGAAATAAAAGCAACTGAGATATCAAAGTTATTATCTTCTTTTCTCAATTGTCCATCAATCAATGACTCAAGTATTTAATGACTCCTACAGAATAACATCCATTAAACTGTTGAGCTCTGTAGTTATAGTAACAACTTACAAGCAAAGTTCACAAGGGCCAGAATAAAATAATATAATAAGATTTACAATACTAAAAATGATGCAATCAGGAACTAATCTAATCTGATAAATTATTTAGTTAATGGCACAAAAAAAGCCACAATGAGGCGCACAAATTGGAGAAGAGCAGATTTTAGCAAAAATTGGCAAATTAAACCAACTGATGGAGAAGGTTGGAAGAAGGATTTCAGAAGCAGGAACAGATAGCATCTTGTTTTTCGCTATCCTACAAATCATAGGCGCAAAGTCAATCCCAACTGCAGAAAGCCTGAAAACCAAAGAACAAATACTGAAGGCAATAATTTGAAGCCTCCCAAGGTGTCCATTTATTTGTCTGATTCTCAACTTGAGAACAAATCAAGCCTTCTTCAGAAAAAATCTTTGATCGGCATTTTTTTTAATTTTTGGTCTGAATGGAAAGACTTAGAAAATTGGATTTGGAAAATTAGGACAAAATTTGCCAACTTCATTTTTTTGTCAAGAGTTTTTCATGGCTACTTGCGCCAACAAAGAAACTAAGAATAATATCATGTCCATATTAGTATAATATCTTTCTATTTGTTTAGTTAATGGTCATCTAGTCATTTTTAGTTCGTTTCTATTTATGTCTTTTGTTAATGTTTGATTCTTTTAGAAACAACGTCTTTGTAATCTATTTATTGAAGCTTTGGCTTCTCGTGTAAACATAACATCGATTATTTGAACATGGTATCAGAGCAGGTCAATGGGATTTCATAAAATTTGGCTCATAGCCTCTTTGACTGGGCAGGAGATTTGTTTTCTGGCATCATATTTTCTTCTGATTTTCACCTATTGTCTAGATTCACAAAAAGAAGAAATCACGACCTTCCTTTGTGAAATCGCGTGACCTATTTGTGTGTTGCATGCGAGGGTTTCTGAGCATCTGTATTAATTCACACGACCCTCTTTTGCATTTTTTGGAGGGTTTCTGGACTCAACACGAATTATCTCCTCATTTCAATGCGTGTTTTTTCTGTTGGTCGTGTTTCCTGCTACAGGCGATGGATCTTTGAGTTTTTTTTAAGCCATGACTACAAGCATTTTTGGGCGATCTTCTTTTGAAATAAAAAGCGCAACCCTCTTCTGCTAAATCGTGACTAGATATTGCTGCGCACGAGGGTTTCTGAAAAGCGTTTTGAAGTCGCCTTTTTTCTTGTTTGATCACGTTTTTTTACTGTGCGCGATTCTTTGTTCCTACGTGAGTTTGTCCTCCTGGCCACGCAAAAACTGGACGTGTTTTTGGGCATTTTTGGACACGGTTTTTGGTAGGGTTTGCCAGATTTTGTGGATCTAAGCTTCTCAGAAGTCACAACTTCTAATTTCGTGCTCTGTTTCTACACAAAATCGCGATGCATTTCTTTAGATTTTGGGGTCTGAGAGATCTACGCGACAAGGGTTTTTCGTCCCTTTCCTGGTGTCTTCTAGCTACACGACCCTAGTTTTCGTGGGTTTCTACAAAAAATTTGGCAGCTTCTCTATTTGTTTCTGCATTTTTCAATGGGCATTTTATCTATTTTTGGGCGCCTTTTGTTTTTTGAAGAGAAAACTCAGCTAGGGTGTTGAAAAATCAATGTTCTAGGTTTTTAATAGTTTTTTGTCCCTTATAAAAGAAAAAAATATGTTTGATGGGATTTTAATATTTTTTTGTCTCGGAAAAAAATTTGTCTAATGGGTTTTAATAATTTTGACCCTTACAAAATTATGTTTGGTTTCTGATTTAAAAGGTTTTACCATTTTTCCTTAAAAATGATGTTATGTATGTTGATCCGTGTTTCGAATTTTGTGCCAACTACATGTTTGGTTTTTTCAATTTTATCCTCAAAAATCGTTTTTGGGCTTTTGTAATTCACAGAGTTGCGTCAGATTCCTTTGTGGGTTTTTATAGTTTTTTTTCCGAAAAAACGATGCTTTGTAAACTTCAGTTTCAGGGTTTTGCGATTTTTTCCTCAAAAATCATGGTTTGTTGCAATCTGTTTTGGTCCCACCTAGAGTTGTTGGGGCGAACATCTGCATAACTCACTTCTTGCAGTCTGTTCTAGAGCGTCGTGCTCATCTGCAAAAGTTTGGAGGGTTTGTCAAATTTTCCTCAAAATCGTGGCAGTTGTTCTTGGTGTGTCTCCAGTTGCATGGAGGTACAGTTATGTTACCCAACCTTAGGTTGAATGTTCCATGCTTAGTTTTGGTCATTTCCAGGAATTCTGCAATTTCTAGGAGGGTTGGTGGCAAACTCATCTCAAGTGGCAAAGTCAGTGGCAAACTCTTGTCTTTTGTTGCAAAAGCGTTTTGAGGAGGAGCCAGCCTTCTCTGTTATTTCTCTAGATAGATAGAACGATGACCATTAAGGGAGGGTATTAGTATAATATCTTTCTATTTGTTTAGCTAAAGGTCATCTAGTTGTTTTTAGTTAGTTTCTATTTTTGTCTTTTGTTAATGTTTGTTTCTTTCTGTAAATGTAATCGAATCTTACTTAGATAGGATCCTAAATATCTATGGAAACACTAAGGTCTGAAATTCTGTGTGAGAATTCTAAGTCAAAATAATTTTCCAAGTTTCTTCTTACACTTGAATGTGCTGATTGCAAAACATTATTCGATTTCTATGTTTGCATATCAAAGAAGGAACCACCATAAATATGAGAGGAGACCCGCCCCTAAGAGGCACGTCTCATAAGAGGAGGTGTCTCCACAAGTGGAGACACGTCCACTCATGGGACGTGTCCCTTAGGGCGCGGCTCATGATAAGATTTGTTTATCCTTGGTTAGTATATCTTAACACATATATAACCTTCTACAAGATGGCGGATATGTAAGTAAATTCCGATTTATTAAATGCAGAATATAACGTCATATATTTAATTCGAATTTTATATGTATGCTCATAAATTTGATTTAAATATTTTCTAGAAATATTTAAAATATAAATGATAATCTTTGATCACGTATGAATGACGATGATGCTTTCAGCAATCGTCATTCATATCTGACCGAAGCTATCATCTATCAACACTCCCTCTTAGCTAGGGAAGATATTTCAAATCAAATAAGTAGAGATATCACCTTAACACGTGATATCTAAGACATGGTATGATTTCTCAATATTGTCAAGTCACATGACATTCTTCATAACATATCTTTATTATGGTATGTGCACTGATATCAAGTGACATGATGTCTACCATAATTCATGGCATATCCACGGATATAAATATCCACCATGATTATCTCTTAAGGATCACCATGATCTACAAATGATATCAAGTCCCATGATATCAATCAAAGTGTCCAAGAGATACTATCATGACATGTCCACAGTATCAAGTCACATGATATCTATCATGATAGTTTATCATTGTAGAGTCGTCACTTTACAATGTCAAATACAAGTGCTCATTATTAGAAAGATCGTCACCTTTCAATAATGTACACAGGGGGAGTAGGCCCATAAAGTCATGGAGTCACACACATGACAAAAGAGTTTACACATTAAACATTTTTATATATTAGTACAATTTATAAACAATTTATATTTCAAACATAAATAACAAATTACATTTCACCCATACCAAGTTTCTTCCTGAAGTGCTCTACCTTGATTCGGGAGAGAGGCTTGGTGAGAATGTCTGCAGTTTGATCATTTGTACTAATATACTCCAACTGAATCACTTTCCTTTCCACCATATCTCTTACATATATGATAGGGGATCTCAATGTGCTTAGATCTATCATGAAAGACAGGATTTACAGAGAGTTTGATGCAACTCTGATTATCACAATGAATAATTGTAGGATTCAAGGGCTCACCAAAGAGTCCCAAAAGAATTTACGAAGCCAAATTGTTTCTCTTGCTCCCATTGAGGCTGCAATGTATTCAGCTTCTATTGAGCTCTGTGCAACTGAAGATTGTTTTCTACAAATCCAGGAGATCATAGCCGATCCTAAACTGAAGCAACATCCTGATGTGCTTTTCCAATCGGTTACACTTCCAGCCCAATCTGAATCAGAGTACCCATGTAGATCTAGTTGATCATTCTTGTAAAGAAGACCATATCCAATAGTGCCTTGAAGATATCTCAAAATATTTTTCACAGCCATTAAGTGAATTTCCTTTGGCTCACACATGAACTGGCTGAGAACATTCACTGCATAGCAAATATCAGGTCTGGTGTTAACCAGATACATCAAGGATCCAATCATCTATCTGTAAAGGGTTGGATCTGCACATTTGGATTTTGCTGCTGCTTCTTTCAATTTGTGAAGGTTGGTTTCCATAGGTGTACACATCGGTCTACAGTCCAACATTCCAAATCTTTTCAGAATATCAATAGTATACTTCCCTTGGTTTAGTATAATGCCCTATGATTTCTACCATACTTCCAAACCTAGGAAGTAGTGTAGAATACCCAAGTCTTTCATGTCGAATTCTGAAATTAGATCCTGTTTCCCTTGAACAATGAGGTGATCTTCTCCTGTTATCAACAGGTCATCAACATATAAAATAATTATTAGCATATCACCTTTGATTACCTTGAAGTAGAGATTGGAGTCAACATCATTCTTTGAAAATCCTAATCCCAAGAGATAGTTGTCAATTCTTTCATACCAGACCCTGGGAGCCTGTTTAAGTCCATAGAGGGCTTTCTTCAGTCTACATACATGTGAGTCAGGTTTATGTATCACAAAACCTTCAGGCTGTTCCAAATAGACTTCCTCTTCAATGGTTCCATTCAGGAAGGCAGTTTTCACATCCATTTGATGGATCTTCCAGCCTTTAGCTGCTACAATGGCTAACACTGCTCTCACTGATGTGTAACGGGCAACAGGTGCAAATGTTTCTTCGTAATCAATGCCTTCCTTTTGAGAAAAACCTCTTGCCACAAAAAGTGCTTTATGTTTTTCTATACTGCCATCAGCAGCATGCTTGATTTTGAAGAGCCATTTGGAAGAGACAACAGATTTCTCTTTTGGTCTAGGCACTATATCCCATACATCATTCTTTAGAATAGACTGATATTCCTCTGTCATTGCATCCTTCCAAGCTTGATGTCGGAAAGCTTCTGTAACACTGACAGGTTCTGAGTTTATGATGTTGTTCATTAGAGCAACATAGCTAGAGAAACGTTTGGGTCTTTTACTCTCCCTGAACGTTCCTTTAGGTGCTGTATGACCCTCTGCTTCTTTGATCATCTTCCTGGCCCAAAGTGGTCTCTTTCTGCCAATGTCATTTGTATTCTCATTTGAAGTGGAAGGAAGTTCATGTGGCATTTCCTCAGGATGCTCCCTCTGAATCTCAGGAGCAGGTTCCATTTCAGGTACTCTAGGGAAATGGGTTTATGTCTCACTAGAACTTCTTGCCCTCTTGAATACAATATCTTCTTCAAAGATGACATCTCTTCTCAACTCAATTTGTTTTTGCCCGGGTATGAATATCCTGTATGCTTTGGAGGTTTCACTATAACCCACAAATACTCCTTTCTTTCCAAAAGGTTCTAGTTTGAATCTCTTCTATTTGGGCACATGAATATAGACAGGACAGCCAAAAATCCTAAAATGACTAATGTCAGGTTTTATGCCGATAAAGGCTTCTTCAGGAGTTTTGTTATCAAGATGAGAATGAGCACATCTATTTTGGATATAGACAGCAATCCTAGAGGCTTTTGCCCAGAAAGAAGTTTCAATGTTTTGGTCCAGTAACATTGCCTTAGCAGCTTCTACAATGAATCTATTTTTCCTTTCAGCAACCCCATTATGTTGAGGGTTGTAGGCAACTGTGAACTCCTTAATTCCAGCACTCATGCAGAATTCCTTAAAAATCTCAGAGGTGTATTCTTTCCCATTGTCTATCCTTAAGGTTTTTATTTTCTTTCCGGAGAAATTTTCTGTAAGGGCTTTAAATTCTTTGAACCTCCTAAGGATTTCTATTGATTCTTTGCACTTAAGGAAATAGATCCAGATTTTCCTAGAGAATTCATCTACAAATATAACAGTATAGAAATCCTGCCTTAGAGGGTACAGACATAGGTCCACATAAGTCTGAGTGAACTAGTTCTAACACATTTAGGGTTTTGCTCAAACTATTGGGAAAGGACCCCTTTGTATTCTTTCCTAAGGCACAACCTTTGCAAGTTCCTTCATGAGATGGTTTTAACTTAGGTAAGCCTGTTACAAGTTTTTCTACAGAAGGTAGCACACGGAAATGAAGGTGTCCTAATCTTCTATGCCAAATCTCATTTGAATCAAAGTGTCAAGGGTAAGGGCTTGTTATGCAAATTTTGTAAAAGTACCCTTGTCTTACACCTATGGTTTGGGTTTTCTTGATTGTTGAGTTCTTAGGCCATGCTAGAACTTTCCCATCCATAAAGGTGACTCTATAACCATTGTCTTCAAGGGCAAAGATGGATATAAGATTCCTCTTTATTCCAGGTACAAATAAGACTCCAGTGAGTTGTAGAGAAAGCCCAGATTTCAACTTGATGGAACAAGTTCCAACCCCTTTTACTGGGTGTGCAGAATCATCCCCAATGGTTACTTCTTCATCAGACCTTTCAGTCATAGTATCTAAGTGTTCTCTGAACCCTATGATGTGTCTAGAGGAACCACTATCAATTACCCAGTTGTGGGTGTTGTTGGATACTTGACTAGATAAGGTTGTATAGAACACAAAGTTCTCAGAATCATTAACTGAATTTGGCTTTCCTACTTTAGCAAAGGATGCTTGTTGTTTAGTCCTATCAGGGCACTTCATTGCATAGTGACCATATTGATCACATCTAGAGCATTGTACTTGCGAGATATCTTTCTTCTTATAAGATCCCTTTCCATTGGAATTTCTCTTTCTTTTAAAAGATCCTTACTCCTTTTATTAGACGTTGAGTTGAGTACATGAATGTCTTCATCTATGTTCTTTTGTCTATTTTCTTTTGTGGAGAGTCTGGTTTCTTCTTGAAGGCAGTCAGTTCTTAGCCTGTCAAACTTAGGAAGTTTAGATCTCGCACTCACTCCTTGAACAAATGACTCCCATGAGTTTGGTAGGCCTCCTAGTGCAATTAGGGTTAACTCTTTGTTGTCAATCTGATATCCAATTGTGGATAATTGATCCCTCAGCTCAATAATCCTCATGAAGTATGCATTAATGGATTCTCCTTTGTTTATTTGGGCATTGTTGATTTGCCTTTTTAATGCAAGAGTCCTGCAAGTGTTGTTGATCTCATAAGTACTCTCAAGAAATTTGTACATAAGGTATGCAGTTTCATGTTTTGCTAGGATGGGCACTATATGATCCCTAACTGCATCTACTAGGATTTTCATGGCCTTTTCATTGTTTTCAATCCATTGAGCTTTCTTAGGTTCGCTCTGGTTCCTTTTTATTTTCTCTCACAAGTGAGTCTAGCTTATTCTCTTTAAGGATCATCATGATTCTAAATTTCCATGATGTGAAATTGTCTGCTCTTGCAAGACGATCTTCAAATCTGATCACACTTGACATTATGAAGAATGTGATGTGAATTCGATTTTGAAAAATACGAATTTTTTCTAGAGCAAACTGATTTTAGATTTGATTTGGATTCACACAACGTGGCTCTGATACCATGTAAATGTAATCAAATCTTACTTAGATAGGATCCCAAATATCTATGGAAACACTAAGGTCTGAAATTCTGTGTGAGAATTCTAAGTCAAAACAATTTTCCAGATTTCTTCTTATACTCGAATGTGCTGATTGCAGAACATTATTCGATTTCTATGTTTGCATATCAAAGAAGGAACCACCATAAATATGAGAGGAGACCCGCCCCTAAGAGGCACGTCTCATGAGAGGTCGTGTCTTCACAAGTGGAGACACGTCCACTCATGGGACGTGTCCCTTAGGGCGCGGCTCATGATAAGATTCGTTTATCATTGGTTAGTATATCTTAACACATATATAACCTTCTACAAGGTGGCGGATATGTCAGTAAATTCCAATTTATTAAATGCAAAATATAACATCATATATTTAATTTGAATTTTATATGTATGCTCATAAATTTGATTTAAATGTTTTCTAGAAATATTTAAAATATAAATGATAATCTTTCATCATGTATGAATGATGATGATGCTTTCAGCAATCGTCATTCATATCTGACCGAAGCTATCATCTATCAACAACAATGTTATTGATAATTATTCATAATTGCCAATAAAAAAATATTTAAATACCTCATCATTTGCAAAAAAGAAAATACTCATACATTCCTAATTCAATGATTTGTCAAATGTCAATACACAATGAAAATTGCAATCAATATGCATGCCATTTTCACAATTTTGTCACTTAAGGGCGAAATTATGTATTCAAGCATTTTTTGTTTATAGAAATGCTTTAAAAAATTACTATTTTTTCTGCTTTTTTTATTGGGAACCCTTGGGTGCCCCTGGGTGCAGCTTGGTTTGGCCCAAGTTCGCGTACCCTGGGAGGGACCCTTGGAGAACCCAGAGAAGAACCAGCAAAGAACCAGGACCCGAACCATACCCACACGAGTACAGGGGCAAAAGAGAAGAACCCAATAACTTAGCCAAATCCTAAAAATCTACAATGTTGTTTATTAGATACCTCTTGGTATCAAAATCATATAAACTCTTTGAATAAATTGAGTGAGATAATCATTTCTCTCTTTATACGCCCAAATAAAGTATGTTTTAAAGAAAGGCTATCTAAATGGCCATTAAAGGGAGTTGTAAAAGTGGAAATAAAATTTAAAAGGACACATTATTATATAATGTATTTAGAGTTGTCATATTAATTGATTAAGTGTAATACCCAACTAGTGGTTATAAATCTGACATTGGAAATATGATATTACTTCAATAAAGTGACCGACTCCAATTTCAATGATTTAGTTGTAATGTCTCTTTCTTTATTTGCAAGCACATGAATACATTGATCATATTCAAGACATATTTGCAGTGTATCGAAAATACATTCAAAATAAGTTATGTGCTGATTAAATTTTAGACAGCAGCAATTATTGTTAAAGGAACAATAATTAATGAGCGGCAATTATATTTACCATGACAGAGTTCATATTTAACAAGGCAGCACATTTAGTTTAAGTAAAAATAACCAATGATTAAGGAAACCAAAAGACAGGATTTTGTTAAGGATTATTAACAAAGAGAAGTCATCCCACCCTTATTTTGGCATCTCCCTATGCTTTATGGAAAATAGAAAATAAGTTTAATCTATTTCAGCCAACCTTACTTGTGTCGCCTAAGACTAAGGCTCATATAAATCAAAGTTAATCGCCCAAATTATAATGGGAATAATTCAAAAGAGTAGTGATTATATTATGAAGAGCATCTTATAAGGAGCAGCGATCATTAGGCAGTGATTCATTAATATATAGCGATTTTATAAGTGATAAAAGGTAGCAATTAAACGAACAAAGGCAGCGATTAAAAGAAACAATAAAGGCAGCAATTAAAGACTAAAAAGCAGCCATTAGTGTCTTCAAACTTCAGCAATGGATATTCAAGAAAAGTCATGACCTTCAAGAGGTTATCTCTTTTAAAAGGATGTTTCTCTTCACTTTAGATTTGACAATGTAAAATGAAATATGAAATGTGGAGAATATATGGGAGTTAAAGTGAGATGTATGAATACTAAATATTAAGAAGTTTTACTAAAAAGTGTGCAAAATAAAATACACCAGCACAGTTATCACATGCAGATTTAAAAAGGGATGTATGCAGATCTAAAGAGTGAGTAATGAGAGATGTGAAAAGTGAAGAAGGAAGTAAGCTCAAATAGAAGAAAGTAATCAATAAGAGCTATAAATGTGAAACAATAGAGTAAGTAAGATACACATATAAAGAAGATCAAATAAGGAAAAAAATGAAAGATAAATCAAGCATGGAGAAATGAAAATATAAAATAAATGTGTGAAGTAAAAAGAGATACATCATACATATACCAGCAGTCTTGTATGAAGAGATTAGAGAAGAATAAATATATGATCAAGGCAGGTCTTGTGAGAAAGGCATATGTTATCATCGTACATTGAATGATCAGATTATGAGGAGAAGATTATTTAAAGATTTATTCTCAAGAAGACAAGATTCTATTTAAGAGGTTGGTGCCTCACACAGAACAAGGTCGGTGCCTCATATCAAAGAGATTGGTGTCTCTTACCGAGTTCATGCTCAGTTGTGGGGATATTGTGATTGCTGAGTTTGAAAAAGTAAATGATTGTATTATACTGATTCACTCCCCCCCTCTCAGTATAATTGTGTGCTCATCAAACACATTTTCATTAATGACATGCTAAAGGCTAAGAATACTAACATAAATTATCTGCACTGTCACAATCAAATAACATAAATTATCCAACAGTCACAACAAAGTAACCTAAATTATTCAACATAATCACAATGGAATTAAAAATATTTGTATCACATAAAAAGTAAAATGATAAATAACAAAGAAAATTGATTGGAGACATGTAAGATGAAAAATAAGTAAGCATTTAAATATCTCATTTATCTTTCATTGGTTCATCAATCCCATAAATCTATGGCCTTAACAAATTTCTGTTGATAAAGAAGACAGCATAATATATCTACAAAGACAAAAATGAAATGAATAAAGAAAGATACAAGGAAGAAATTCAATTTTCAAACAAACGAGAAAAGCAAAACTAGGCCAAAAAGAAAAGGAGAAAAATGAGGGGAAAAAAATGGAAGTTTTGTAATTTATCAAACTCATTCTCTCTATAGAGCGAGCCCTTTCCTTTCTAAAAAAATTCTTCTGTATTGTCTAGTCCCTGTGTTTTGAATTTTCCATAGAAAAATAAGGATATAGAAGTGTCAGTTCAAAAAACAAAAAAAGAAGTCACTAATTCAGCAGAAGATATTTAAATTGTAGGTTAAAAGCCTATAGCTAGAGATAAACACATGTGAGCAGGATGCATAGCTGCAGAAGATGACTACACTCTATGATTTTGAGACTGATTTTCATGCAAACATTCTAACTAATATCCAAAAGCGTACCCAAGGGTCATCAGTTCTTGGGCACCTGAGGCAATCCACTATAAAACGGCGAACTATGGGATGATTGCAATTGAATGTGTTGCCACAGCCAGAATAATTATAGAACTCACCCTGCACATCAATTTTCATACCAGCAAGTTACAAAATGAACAAACTTTAAAGCCCATTTCTTTCCCTGAAAATATCAATATGTAACCAAAAAACTTTTACAAATCAAACAGTAGATGAAAAAAGAAACTAGAACCAAAACATTTATATGGTATAATTGTACTAAAGATTTACACAGGCTTGAAACATGCCTTGCAATTCAACATAAACCTTTTGAGACTCAATATATACTTTTCTTTTTTGAATAGGTAACAAACAAGCATTAACTTACCCTGGGTGCAAGCATGTAATAGACACTATTATCCAGGCCCCTAAAAGATAATATTGGACCCATATCATTTCCTTCTGCAGTATGGTTGAATACCACGTCCATGAACACCTATCAAAGGTAACAAATACAAAAGTAAGATTAAACACAAGAGAGCATGCTAGGAAATAGAAATGTTATGTAGAAGTGCCCACCTCAATCCCATGTTTGTGTGCTTCTCTAACAAGCGTTTTGAACTCTTTAATTGCATCACGTCCACAATTCTTCACACCTGAGGCAGCATATCGGATCATTGGAGAAAAAAAGTTGATAGTTGAATACCCCCAAAAATTCATCCTGTAAGGCAATAGATCAAAAAAAATCTATCATTAAAACATGACATGCAACTATAAGTAATGTAATGCTAGACAGTCAGTTACAACTTTTAACATGTTTAATTGAAACAAATTTAACCTCAAGTAATCTATAATAACTCGGGCCTCCTTTTCATTTGAATGAACAAAAACTAGCTACATATGAAGTCCCACTAAAAAACTTATAATTATTGGTCCAACTAACTCCAATCTAAATGTGTGTATGTTAGTGTGTCCAACGTTCTGAAAATGATCCTGACAAATGCAGCCTGATGTTGGGTGATAATTGTGTTGTAAAAAAATATAGCAATGGTATTTTGACAACTAGTATCTTTCTCTTTGGAGGAATAGATACAAAATCACTTTGCATGAAGATCCTCTGGTGGTTGAAAAATTTTAAAACAATTAAGCAGCTCATTTTGATCCCAAAATGGATATACAAGAAGGATATCTAATCTTTATATGACAGTGACAAAGCTGCAATGTTAGTTCCCATTGCTTGTATTGGGAAACAAGACCATTATAGTTGGTAGGCAGCTAATCGTTAAATAGTTTGATTTATTAATTCTGATTAATAATGTCCTCTAGCATGCTTTATTTGGAAATGAAAATTAGTATATGAAATTTGCTCGCCACAATTTAGAGTTAGCCTTCTTTGAAGAAATGAGTCATTCAGGTGCCAAGATATATAAATATAAATAGGAAGAGTATATCGGTGACAATAGTGTAATGTCCCCTTTTCCTAGGCAGTCATCAAGTGTTGTGGTTAGTCTATTACTGTAATGTTCCCCTTTTGGTAGTAATCCTGTCAGTGGCTCATCAGCCTATTCTGGAATCCTGTAGGCTCGTTGAGGTGTTTCAAAGGGTTCCAATTTTGGAGATTTTGTGGTCTTTCTTCGATATTTACTATTTATAGTAAATACTATTTCTGGCAGTTAGCAGTTGTCAGTTTTCAGTTCATCACATCATCTGGAGCAGTTTGCAGAATTAAGCCTTGGCTTTTTGAAAATATTATTTTAATGAAATTCTTCATTAAAAGGCAAATTGTTCTAATTTGCAATTGACCCTTGGCCTAAGGTATTAACTTTAAGTTGTGTTAAAAGGGGGACTTAAAGGGTGGCGCCTCATGAAGGAAATTAAAATGTTTTTATTAATTCTTCCTTGTCTCAAGTGGGACGCATTTTGTGAAGAATTATATCTTTTTTGGAAAATGAAAAGGTGTTGGCTTTTGGCGTACCTTCTTGGAGGATTTGAACAATCTCCTCTTATAAGAGACCAGGTGTCTCTCAACCCAATCACTAGCTGATACTGCTATGTTTTTGTTTGTTTTCTATGTTTTTGATGTTTTTGTGGTTTTTTGCAAAGGTGCGACTTTTAAAAGAAATGGTTGAAAAATATAAATAAAATACCAGCAATTTAAATATGACAAAATATAGTTCGGAATTTGAAGATAGATGATGTATTGACCTTCCAGAATGATTACAACTTCTGAAATCGAGCATATAGATAAAAAACAAACTATTTATTAAAAAACCTGGATAAGCTTATAGCCGCCTATGACAAAGCATGAAATGGTACGGCTGAATGGCAGATAGCAATCTCCCACCTCGAAATGGCTGCAATAACTCCACAAACCCTAGGCGCCCCAGTTGGTGGAAACAGAAGACAAAAAAGCAAGGCGTTTTTGCCTGTATGAAAGGTATGGCCTTTACTGCTGCAAAAGTACAGCTTCTACCAGCATTAAAAAAATCTGTACTCTCGTAATGTGTGCCAGATGTTGGATAAAACACTATCAATGGAAAGTCACTGCTGAAAGATAATCGATCAACAACTCTGAATCTGTAATCCACAATATGCACTGTAATGACCTCTGAATGAAGCCACTCAACTGACAATCTTCAACTAGTATTGCACAGTCTCAGTATGCTTGATTCTGAAGAGGGAACGTTCTCCAAAATCCAATGATCTGTTGAAACCCTTGTTTCACAAACCACAATGCTCTCAGAGAGAAATGACAAATTTGACTAATCATAACATAATGAGTTTGATTTGTCTTGGCAGTATTTATATCTCCTTCCATAAGTTCGACCCAAAATGCATTTTAATAATCATTCAAAAAAATGATGAATTCGCCCTTTTTAGACTTAGGACAAATATTTAATAGATGGCGTCCCTTTTTGATTAATAATTAAATGCTCATTTAATTGTTATTTTAACCCCCTTTTTATGAAGTATTAAATACTTTATAATTCGCCATTTAATTATTTTAATATTTCATTAAAGTGACTTTATATTATAAAGTCAAATTAATAAACTTTTAATAAACATTAAATGCCCAAGTAAACACTGTTTGCTCATCAGATCATCAAATTGGGTCGAAATTGAGCTGACCAACTGAACCAGGTGCCCTGCTATAAATAGCAACTCCTGCTTGCCTGACTTACTATAAATAGTATGTATCTGTAAATTACTCTGGAAACGTCTGCCAGGGCCCAAACCTGAATCAACTAAAAGAGTAATGTTCCCGAACACCGGATAACTGCCTCAAGTGTTCCTCTACACACATCTGTTAGCCTACGAGGATCAGAATGATAGGCTAACCTCTGAACCAACTGTACTGTCTAGGAAGGGGACATTACACCTCTCTTCCTTTAAAAACATGGCTTTTCTCCAGCATTTGGTATCCAATGTTTATACTATTGTTATGTTGTCAAAATGACAACTTGTTTCTTACTTCGAGGAATGCTAACCTCCTAGTTCAATCCAATTTCGTGTTTGAAAGATAACACCTAGTTGGTTCTTATTACTGCTTCTCATTCAAACTAGCAGATTGAGCCTCACAATTGAAGTTTTTGGTGATAGTTTCAGTTCTAGAGTTGCTGATATTGTTATGGCTGATTGGTGTTTTTGCTCACAGCTCTCTTGTTGAATTTATTTCTGTTATGGGTATTTCCTCAATATGATTCTATGCCTTGGGCGACCCTCTCCAAAGAATTACAGAATTTAATAATGAGTTTCAGATTTAAAAAAAAAAAATTGCCCCTCTTGAAGGCTGTACTTTTCCAGAATTGACCTTGGAATGCGTGCAATATAAATACGGAGTTTTTAGTGCAATTTGTGAGTTGGAACATGGGCGCCTTTACTCCTAGCAGCTGTTGCATTTGATTTCACGCAATTCGGTGGAGATTTGTGGGAGTTATGAACAATTCGGTGAGCCACAGTTGCTGGTAATTCATTTCCAGAATTTGCAGTTTTATTTCAGACTTATTTCAGTTTGCTTCTTCTATCTTTCTTCATCAACTCGTTATGATATAAATTGTAAACACTATATATTTTTGGTGCTCGAATTGATTGTGAAATCCTTGTAATTCGCAGCACTCTTTATTTGTAAAAGTTGTTAACAGTAGTACTGTTTCAATTTAATTATTGCTGCATTATTTTAATAACTTCACATTAAGCACCCCTGGATGGTATACCGCCAGTGTGGATAATCTGATTTGTAATCTCTTTCATGCCCACTTTCAAGTGATGAATCCCCGCTCTTCAGTGGATGTTTGCCGCAGCAGAAGAAGTATTAATTTTGTAATCATTTTCCCCCCACTGTTTGGTGGTAGCATGGAAAGCTCTTTGGCTAGTTATCCGCCTTGTCTCTTTCAATTCAGCAGTAGTACTCCGCCATATGTTAGCACCTCGCCTGTCAAAGGATCTTGAGTGCACATGCTTGGTGTCGAGTTTAGTATTTCTCTTTCATTATAATTCTCGTACTCATTGATTCAGTAGATCCTAGGGATCCTCTGACCATATGCCCGCCCCTCCTCCTTAAGTGGTTTTAGGGCGCATTCTTGGTTAGAGTTTTTTCATGTACGTTTTGGGTTATGCTAACCTTAACGGGTTATTGATTCTATTGTAAATGTTCATAAAAAACAAGAAAAATTTGAGAGAGAATATTTCAATTACTTGGTCCCCATGGACTAACAGGATGGTTAGGGGGGCCTTCTAAGGGCATTTGTGGCTTGTAAGTCAACCATTTGTGCTTGATTGGTGTTTCCCAGCTCAGTATTTCCAGGGTTATTGTTATGTACATTCCAGAACATGATTTGGACACTTTGTCCATACTTATTATTTTTAGTAAGTCACAGGGTGGTCAACGACTTGGTCAGTTGGTAGTTTTCCTATATTGGGAATGTCGGTAGATTCTTACCATGGGTTTATCCTAGCAATTATCATGGGTTAGAGCTTCAAGTTTAAATAATGTTAATATTAAAGTTAAATTAAAATTTGACTTCAATGCATTATTTATTTATTTAAATGACTTTATGATAAAAGTGATATAAGTGGTTTCTAAAAAAGATTATTTTATATCATAAAGTTGGCACCAACTTAAAGGAGTTCTAAGGCGAGAAAAGAATTAAATAAAATAAATTTAAATTGCCAACTTGGGCGTGGGAAATTGGAGAGAGATATAAAATCCATTTTGTGAGCTCTTTTGCACATTCATGTTTTGGAGAAAATTGGAGAAGGTATTGCTGGTTGGATTAAAAAGTCTTGGCTTCTTGAGGAACGAAACCCTCACGAGGAATAGTAGCTACAGGAGTGAAAGACATCCCAAGGTTGCTTGATGATAGCTCCATTCAGGGGTTATGCATTGCATGTAAACGATTGCCGAGGGAGATTCAATTCAAGGTTTGAAGGTTTTATCGGGAATTTCCAGTGTTCCACGGGGACGCGTCCCCTCCAAAAAACCCCGCGTTTCCTCGACGGAGACATCTCGGAGACTTGGGGACTTGGAGGGGACGTCCCCCCACCAAACCACCACCAGCGCCACCATCCCACCACCAGTTGCAATGTCTCCAAGACACTACCAGGACTTTGAGGATGTTGGGGTGTCCTCAACACGTCTAGGGGACTCTTAGATGTCTCCAAGATGTATAATTCTTATACTTATACATCTTTTTATAACTATTTTTTCAAGTACTATATGTATTTCAGCACCTTGCCACCCCTCCGCCACCATCCCCTCGTCGTCCCCTTCCTGTCCCCAAACTTAGAGCCCCTGTCCCCCATCCCCGAAACGCGTCCCCTACCGTCCCCGTCCTCAAAACCCCGTGGAACACTGGGAATTTCGAAGATATATTGATCATAGTTTTCAGAGTGAAGGTATTTACAGAGGGTGCGATCCATTTTAGAGTTCTCGTTATTTTCAAGGATAGTCTAGCATTGTTTGTAGAGGTCGGCTATAGGAGATATTTGTCATTATAGCTGCTGCCATTCATTGCTTATACCTGATTTATCACTCCAGCCATAGTAATTGGAATCAAGTTAGCATGGATCCATTGTGTCAACAAAGGGGCGCCATAATCTGTGAGGCTGTGAGGACTCCTCTGAGGAGATAGGGGCATGTGATTAGTTTGCACAGGATATCTTGGGTATTAGGAGGCTGCTTATCCCATATACAAAGCACCATTTAATTGAGAGGACATGTATGTTCAGGAGACAAAGATTGGCTGGCCGTTCATTTCCAGCTGCTAGTCGTGGCATTGTTGTTCTATTCTAGCCGTGGCATGACTGCTCCTAATCTAGCCGTGGCACCCATATTGTCTAAGAGCAATCGATAAACTTTGGTTTTCTGTTGGAGCTGGTTGAAGGGAGTTGAGGGATTCAAGTCTTGGTCCACGCCATACTCTCATAAGTGCAAGGCATCCAGTAAGGATATCTCAGCTATACCAGCCCGCCCAACTTGTAGTGTGAGTAGAGGATGAATGGGGGAGTCTAGCATGGTGCAAGGGGAGCTGCATTTGACTCCGGGCTGTTAACTGATGTGCGTGACCTGTGCATGATCATTTCCAGGTCAGATTTGAGACTGTTATAAAATGTTTTGCTACAGTTCAGTCCCATCAACAAATGTATCTGATAATTATCCATGTCTTAATATATGAGCATTATTTGAAGGATTATCTTGCATTGTACCTTTGTTATTTTATGATCATTTATAACTAGTTCCAAACTTTATGCATGCCTTGAGTTTGACAAAATGTCCATATTGTCAAACTGAAATAATTGGAAAAGAAAAATCGCAATTGCCAAATCTAGATTGGGGTGGGACAGTACAAACAGCTATTGGTGATAGTGAACTACACAACATCTTCAATCATTGGGGTGTTGGCAATAAAATTCTTCTCATTAACTATCAAAATATAGGCTCCCTCTGACCAGGCAGAGTTACTTGCATTAGGAAATATCATCATCATTGCTAGCATCTAGATTGTCCATGTATTTTAGTAGCGATGACCCCTTTTTGTATATGTTTTTAAATCAATGGTACATACTTCACTCATTGCATGAACTGATACTGTTTCTTTTGTATGTTGAAACTTCCGGGGCTATCACTGCTGAGACTTTGATAGTCATCACAAAAGAGAACTCAGCTAGCATACTAATCATTTCAGAAAAATCTGAATCTCATACTGTCCACCCCTTAATGCAGCCAACTCCATTTCCATGTGTTGGCCTCGATTGCTTCCCAACATCTATGGATGTGTATTTCATCAGAATAAAATTTTAGCTTCTCCTTAATCTTGGGGAAGTATGGAGCTGAAAAAAAAGGTACATACCATAACCTCAGTAAAATTTAATGTCTGAAAACTCTTTGAAAGATCTCGACTTGTCACAAACTGTGAGATGTTCCCCTAATCCATCCATTCAAATTAGACATTTAACACCTATTTGTTTTTCGAAAGGGTATTCTTCAATTTCTTACCTAATTTCTCCTCTATGTGTACATAACATGTCATTCTGCTCAATGAACAAGTTTATATCTCCTTATGTACTTTTCATATCAAACTTGAGCTCTTCTTCAATTTTTAAGTTTCATTTTTCTATTCTTGTCTCATAGTTGTCTTTTGTAGCAAAGATTCTTTTGTTTTTAAAAAGCAAGATTTTTTTCATTGTCTTCTTCAATATCTCATCTAGAATCTCTATCTTAGATGTTATAATCACATTTCTTTTATTTTTGTTAATCTTTTTTCTTTTTTGTGGGAATGGAGGGAGAAGGAGATGCCTAATAAATCCCAATTGCTATCAATAATGGCTCAAAAAAAGCTCCGTGTTTCTCCTCAAAGCCAAATTATGTGGGTCTAGTCAAAATTAAGCTTCAATCAACAAATTATATTTTATAACTCCATAGAAGTAAAAGCAAACCCATGTATTTCTTAAAACCTATGTTACAGGATTCTTCAGATCTAGCTCTTGTGCCCATTTCGGGAGCATCAGGGGTGCTCCTAAGCGCCCCCATGGGCGCCAATGCCTAGGGGGTGCCAAATATGAACAAAAAAGCATAACAAGAAGTTGCCAAAAGTGCAACTTAACCCTAAAACGCCCTCCAAAGCCCCATTTTTCCCATTTCATTCTTCATTGCTCTCCTCAAAGACATTCATCAAGCATTTTTTTCCATTTTTCCATTTTGAACTTGAAGGGTTGTTGGTGTTTTCAAAGGAGATCAATCACAAAGTACCAAAGGATTGAGGATACCTTGCACAAAGGAGATCTCATCATCTAAGGTAAGCATTTTAACTGATTCTTTAGTTTTTTAACAAATTGTTTCAAGTTTTTGATGACTTTTTTCAAGTTTTTTTTTTTCTTTCTAAATTTTTTTAGAAAAGAAGAAACAAGTTTCACTATTTGTTACAATGTTTTTTGGTGTTCATTTTGAACTTTCATTAGTTTATACTTTATTACGCCGAAAGGCATTATACAGTGAAAGCATTGTGTAAACATTTTGAAACTGAATTTAAAATGACAGCCAAGTGGCAATATGTGTTGTATGTGATTTTTGAACCTGCATTGAAAATGACAAGCAAGTGGAAGGATGTGCTGCATTGAAAATAATTTTATTTTTCAACTTCATATATAATTTTTATAAATAATAATATAATATGTAATATTGCTGGCTGTCATTAGTACTGACGGTTAGAGTAAAACGTAGGATAATCACATTAGGGTTCCTTGGAGACCGTTATTGTTGTGTCCTGTCGATATAACCGTTATTCTAACCGTCTCTGACTGGATCGTATTTACTCCACTCAATGCATTCGATTTATTCTAACTGTCTGTGGCTGCGTTCTTTTTAGTGTTCTCTCCTGCATTTGATTTACTCCACTCAATGCAAGGAAATTAAAGCATGTTGCAGAACATTGAGGAATTGAGATAAGAAGATACTGGCCACATGCGATTCAGATAAATTTGTTTCGGTCATATAAGGTTTTGATAAATGGATACCGAAAATTTTATGGTTTAGACTATTCGGCGTTGGCCATTTTGCCTTTCAGATAAATGGCTATGGGTATAGGCCATTTTCTTATTCAAATTGGATCAATTGCTATGGGACATATGCGATGGAGATATATTGGTATGGGAGTTATATTATTTAAACAAATAGTATTGTGATTTTGATTTTTTATAAATATTAACAAGTGCAGAACATCTTGTGATTTGGATACGGATATAGGTCATGTGTGATTCAGATTAATTGGTGTATGACATTTTCTGAATTGGATAAAAGGGTATAGGTCGTATGCGATACAGATTAATATGTGGGTCATTTTTGGATAAATGGGTATAGGGCTATTTGTGATTCATATAAATGGCGTGAGCTATTTTATGATTCAGATATACTGGTTAGCCAATTTTGTGCTTCAGATATACTGGTTAGCCAATTTTGTGATTCTGATGTGTATAGGGCTTGTGTGATTGAGATTCGGATGGATAAAAGTGTATACTAACAAGTAAAAAGAGGAGGAAGTGATATCTATTCGGTGTCTGGAAATAGATAGGTGAGACTCAGTAACAAGTAAGTTAGCATTATCTTGCTCTATTTCTGTAAAAAGCAAAATTCATATTAATGGATTAAATATACGAAAGATATGAATCAGGTATAGGAAAATGTATATACTGAGTTCATAAGGAAAGCAGAAAATTGAGATTTAGAAAACAAAATTGCACTCTTGTAATACTGTCTTATTGGTTTAATATTGGGCCATATACACATTAGGTTGGTAAAAGTTTATTATAAAAGTTAAGGTTATGTGCATTGCAAAAATCTCGAATTTCAGATGTCTGGTTTTGTCAAGCACAAACAATCAATATCCTTATTCCACAAAACTGTGACTTCGTTCAAAATTTTGTTCTTTAAGAAACCTTAAATTGTGCTATATTTATAGTTGGTTTGGTGGTAGGATTATCTTTTTCCATGCTTGCTTTTTTATCCTTGATGAATTCTTCAGTGGATTTCAAAGGGGTATTGTATACATATTATTTCCTAATGGTAGATGAACTGACACAAGAAAATAACTATGCATCACAAAGATTCAACTTTTCCTTGCAGCACTTGCACTGTTTGCACCTGTTCAGCACTTTAAAATATAACTTGACGCAACTTTTGTGAAATTTTGTGTTTATGGATTATATGTGGTTAACATATGTTTCAAGCATAGGGAATGCATGTGTTAACATCAGAATGCAAGAAGGAAGGAAATTATATTAATGTGAATGAGACTGGATCTGGAGACAAAATAAGGATGTATTGAATTAATACTCTTGTAAAATGCTATGCTATGGATACAAAATTTGGCCACATGTGTTAGGTGAAGAATAAAAGGATACATTCATAGTGAGGTTTTGAGCATTCTGAAGTTGATATGGACCACAATCTAGATTACAGGTGCCTTTATATTTCCAATCCCAAATAACTTATTTAACCCAAGGTTTTACAGTCGTTCAAAATATCAATTGTTACGAATGCCCAACATGTCCAATACTTGTAGACTATAGATGATTTACGATATCTATTTCCTATTTGTTTTTCTCTGTTTATGGATTTTCTAGCTATTTGCTGAAGTATATTACATCTATATTATTTCCAAACAGAAAGTGTATTGAAGCAAAAAAGTAATTTTGTATCCCAAATATGACGCCTTCTCGCTCAGCCCTGATTTTTCTTATCATTTTTGGTTACATCTGTAACCTTTTTTTACAGAATACTCAGATCTTGTGTATATGAATTAAATGATAAGACATACGTGATTCATGTATAGAGCCAATGCATATATTGACATAAAAAAGAAAGGAATTAATGTTTTTGTTAAATGTCATAGAAACTGGATCTGGAGAGAAAATGAACAAAAGTTTAGTTAGACTTGTAAAGTTCACTGTTGCGTAAATTTGGTCACCTATAGAACAAATAAATACATTGTGAGGTTTTGAGCAATTCTGAAATCAATCAAGGCAAAAGTGTCTTTACCTTTCCCTTGGTATACACGTGTGTGTAGGCCCTTGATGTTATCGAGCTGGAATAAGTTCTTTTACATTCAAAATATCAATCTTTGAATAATGCCAAATTTTTGCATAGATATAGCTAAGTTGATACTATCTTACCTTTAAGTTTTATGTTTTTCTCTTTCTATAGATTCTTTGGTAAGGTGGGAGGATGTTATATCTATATTTCTATGTAAAAACAAATTTGAAGTGCACAATAAATGTGCCTTTTTAAGATCCAATTTTTTCTAAAGCATTTGTTTTCTTTTCCCGTGTGTGACACTTTAGATGGCTACAAAGGAAGCTTTCGTACATATCATTCATTCATAGTCATACTCGTAATAATCTTTGGAAGTTGAGAAAGTTGTTTATATTTCAAAGTGTTATGTTAGTCAGCTAATAGCAGTGGATGCAATGATTAAGCCTTCAATTGATCATTTTTGAGATATATGTGGAGAAGGATATGGATAGAAAACACTGAGAGATATAGAAAACACATAGTCTATAATAGAAAATACCGAGAGATAATAGAAAACACATAGTCTATAATAGAATTTGTCCTTGTCTTTGAGCCAATAATCCGAACCAACTTCAAATAGAGTACGATTAGGGTTCAAATAGCTTTATGGTTAGGGTTAATCTTCAATTTAGGTTAAGGTTCAATTGATTAAAAATAGGTGCCTTGAGAAAGATATCTCTCAGCGTACTTTACATATATTTTTAAAATATAGGTATGCTAGTAAATTATACATAGTGTAGGGTTGTATTTATTTATTTATTTTTAAATTTAAAATTTTATAATTTCTTATAACAGCAAAATCAAATTGCAATCTATTTGAAATGGCCACAAGTTCAAATTCAATGGGTATTGATCGAAACAAAAAATTTAAAATTGATCAAGCATCTCCTTTATGGAATTATGTTACGATACTTGAACAACTTCGAAGAGGTGGGGCATTCATTTGGAATTGTGGTGAGTGCGGAGTCCAATTTAAGAGATTGTCTAGTCGAGTGAAAGCTCACTTATTTGCACAAAGTGGGAAAGGGATTAGAATATCTTATGGGAAAAATAAGGAGTTGCCAAAGTAAAAAATTATGGCATTCATTAGACAACAAGAACAAGTTGATGTTGTGAGTGAAAGAGCAAAATTAAGATCTCATCCTTTAGCAAAGAGAACATCAATGACTTGACCTACAGATTCAATAATGGCCTCTCAACATCCTTTCTTGGAGACACCCTCTATCCAAGTAGAATATCCCACTCCTTCCCGCAAAAGAGGCCCATTGGCTAAGGCATTTCAAAATGAAGCAAGAGACATTGCAAAGGAAAAAGTTGCACATCGCATGTATGCCAATGGTCTTCCTTTCAACTTGGTGATATCATCATATTGGCATGAAATGGTGCAGACAATCAATAGTCCACCTTCTCGTTTCACAAGTCAAAGGTATGAAAAGGTGTGCACCACCTTATTGGCAAGAGAAAAAAATATTGTAGAAACATCAGTCAAACCAATTAGGGAATCTTGGATTGAAAGAGAAGTGTCTATTGTTTCTAATGAATGTAAAGATTGCAAAAACCGACCTTTAATAAATGTTATTGCAATGTCCCCCAAAGAGGCAAAATTTTTGAAGGCAGTTGATTGTGAGGGGCAAATCAAGGATGCAGAATTCATTTCTAAAATCCTCATTGAGTCCATAGAGATGGTGGGTCCTAAAAATGTTATTCAAATCGGCGAAAAATTGCAAGGTTGCAAGTGCTTCAGTTGAGGAAAGGTATGAACACATTTTTTTGACACCATGCACCGTACTCCCTTCACTTGGTGATGCAAGCAATTGGCACTGAAATAGAGTGTGTCAAAGCTAAATACCAAGAGGGTGAGGAGATCCAAATGTTTGTGACAAACCACCATGTGTCACAAGGCATTTTTAGGACTTTCTAGAATTTGGAATTGTGTTAGGTAAATTTAATTTAATTATTTAATTTTTTATTTTTATTTTATTTATGCCATGTATACTTATATAATATATTTTGATGTGTTATTAACTTATTTTTACATGATCCTAGGTTGCTAAGACCCGATTTACATCACACAATTGTTTTGAGACGACTTGTGAAGGTGAGAGAGGCATTTGGTGCCATGGTTATTAGCAACCAATGGAGTATTTGGAAGCAATCAAGTTCAAAGAGGGCCTAGAAGGTCAAGTCATTGATCCTAGATGACGATTGGTGAGCTCATGTGGATTATGTCTTAAGTTTCACCGAGCCTATCATGAGTATGATCAGGTTTGCTGATACAAATCAACCATGTTTGGGGGAAATCTATGATGGCATTGGCTCCATGATAGAAACAATAAAAGGTCATAATAGCACAAAAAGAGAATGACCCCGAAGAAACATTTTTTTGAAGTGTTAAAAAAATCATTCATCACCACTGGAACAAGATGAGCACACCATTGCATCTCCTTGCATATGCATTGTCTCCCAAATACTATAGTGCACAAATACTTGTTTTGCCAAGGAGAACTCCACCATATAGAGATAGTGAAGTTGCTAATGGGTACAAGCGGGCCTTCAAAAGACTCTTCTCAGATCCAAAAGTGGTGGAAAATGTTAGGAAAGAGTTTGGCATGTTCATCTCAAGACAAGGTCATAGTATTTGAGCTATTCAAGACCAATATAGTGTAGATGCTCGTACATGGTGGTACCTCCATGGGCAAGATTATTTGTTCCTCCAACCTCTTTCAATCAAGATTCTATCAAAAGTATTTTTTATTTTTTATTATTTAACATTTGTATTGTAGACTTTAGTACTTACAATTCTTTAATTTATTTTGCATTTTTTATTTTTAAGTTTTTTGGTTTTCTCTCCAATTTCAACAAGTTGCAAGTTCTTCTTTGACTGAACAGAATTGGAGTACATACTCCCTTATCCACTCAATGAAGTGTAACCGGTTGGCTGCAAAAAAAAGCAAAAGACTTGGTTTATGTCCATTCCAACATGCATCTTCTATCACATAAGCAAGATGAGTACAAGGAAGGTTCAATGAAGCATTGCAACATAGCCCCTAAGTGTGCCAACTTGGATGCATCTATTGTAGAGCTTGCTAGAGTCACTATAGATGATGATGATGAGACTCTTACACATGATGCACCTAGTACGAGTGGCAACGTATTTACTTGTGGTTCAAATGATGTTGAACCAAACGATGACCTTGATCTAGATCCTTTTGATGATTGATGAAGATGGAAGACAATTATACAAATTTTTTATTGTATTTATTTCAATTTTGTAGTTGTAATGATCTTCAATTGAATCGTGACTCTACACATATATGATGTATGACATAATATTGAAATTTTGAACTATCAATTGACATTTATCTTTATCAATTTCATTGATCAATGATTCAATGATGATTGATGAAGTATCATACTATCAAATGTATTTACAATTCTGTGTATTTTTTAATTTTTTGCATATATCTATACAGCCATACCTATATGTACCGTACCCAAGGAAAAAATTTGCCATACCTGTACACGATCTTGTACCAGAACCAGCAACTTAACTTAAAACTGATTCTAATCAAATCAGTTCCCCAAACCCAATTCCAATCATCAAACAACCTACCTATTTATTCAAGAAAGTAAAAAATGAATATTTGAATATGATTATGATAAACGTATGGCATACCTTTGATGTACATATTCTAGCATTATATCATGCCTTGGAAAATGATGACAGAAGGGACAAAAGCCTTAGAAGAGGATGAACAGTGATACAGAAACACAAAAGAAAGCCTCGTATAAGGAAAAACAGGAAGGGGTGAGGGAAGGTGCATGAAGAAGGGCTATGGAGAACAGGTGGTGGGAGGCATGAAGAATGTGTTACATGGTGGCAGGGTGGATTCATCTCAGAAATCTGCCTTGAAATTTATCTGAAAGATGGACAGAAGTTCCACTGAAAGTCATTTCAAAGGTTGCCTGAAAGGTCAGCTAAAGTAGTCAATTATCGGCTCAGGTCAGCTCCCATGTCAGTTCAGTTAATAGTAATACAGACTGAAAACCCCTAGTTTGAAGAGAAAAGAGATCTGAGGGAAACCCTCAACAATTGCACAACTTGCACTATGAAGAATCCTGTTGTCACAGTAATTTTAGCCCTTGCTATTTTGTAATGTCCCCAATTTTTTATGTGTCAACATAAAATAAAATAATTAATTTAAGTTGTTGAAAAGGGGTAAGTAAAAAAAAAAGAGACAACTTAAATTAATGTTGCAAAGTAACTTAAGTTATAAAAGAATTAAGTGAAATAAATTAAGTTTCTTTTATCAGAATTCTCAAAAATAATTAAATTAAAAGTGAAAAGGAAACAATGAGAATTCAATGAGACACCGGGAGTTTTGAAGTGGAAAAGAATAAAAGATTGTTGGAAGTTCTTTGCAGGCATGTTGGATTTTGGATTTGGGAACAGGTACTTGTTGGTGAACGTAGTTCACAACCTTTCTAAGCTCAGAAGCCCTCTGAAAGAAGATTGGCTTTGTTAGTGAAAGATCTGCCCTGGCTAATAGCTGGAGAAGACATTCAGTTTTCTCGCTTAGTTTTAAGCGATTGTTTGTTGATGAAATTTTGTAGGGACTTTTTAAGACAAATTTCTGACATTCAATATTGAATAAACTGTTCCATTTTCAGTGCTGGAAGCTTGTGTAGAGAATATTGTGGGATTTTATGATATTCAGTCATATTTTAATTCAATGGAATTTTGGATATTAATGAACAAATAATTATTTGTGTATATGTTTAAGACTGCAATATCACCTTCTTGAGTTTACAGCTAATTATTCAAGAAGATACATGGTCTGGGTTTAATGCTACTGGTGATTGAAGTGGTTAAATTTGCATGTATTAGCGTAGGAAAGAAGTTTAGGTACCCACGTGTATTTCTGTAGCTTCAAATTAGCAGTTTGTAAGGGCCGATGCCTTTATTCTGAGTCGTCCAAGTATTGAGAGTTAGGAGAACTTGAACAGGCGTCTGATTCATAGCTGATGGAGACCTCAAAAGAATTGTGTGACAGTGAAGCCCAGTAGTTTGAAAGAATATAAGCAAAGGGAGTTTGTGCCAGTTGGAGAGATTTCTATGTTTGATATGGAGTTTATTTCCTTGGAAGTGGCGACAGTAGATGACTAATATTGAGGACTTGGGCATATCGCTGAGACTTCATACTATTCCTTAGTTAGCCGCAAATACAAGTTCCTGGAGATTGTTTAATTTTCAAAGAGTATTGTTTCTTGAAGGAGTCGGGAATTTGAATAGGCTTGAACTCTTTAAGGAATAGAATATTGAAGCTGTGTAACTTTGGAGCCTTCACGGAAGAAGATTCAATTAATAGCATCCTATGAACTAAGACTGTCGTTGGCTATAATATTATAGGACCGCTGCTGGAAATGTCTCTTCCACAGGAGTTTGCAATCATGGGAGATTACAATTAAAGGAAAGGTGATTACAAGTTATTATTGAGTTTGAATCGCTGTGATTCACTGAAGCCGCCTCATCTTCATTGGTAAATCGTCACTCTTTAATTCTAACTGCCGCCTGAGAAGAATGACTGGAAGGAGGAATAGATCATTGCGCTTTTGAAAAGGCCGATATTCCAAGATAGTCGGAACTTAAGTTTGAAATACACAGCCTTTCATTAATTCCTATCGTAACATTACCCTTGCCTAGTGATACTTTGAGACCGATAGCTTCAGACTCTCTATCAAGTGCATACTGAAGGGAACGATTCATTGTGGTATGAGTTGCAAGAAGACGTCTTCCCAGTAACTGCCACTCCTTTAGTCTACCGCTGACCAGTTTATGGTTAAGCTCTTTCCAATACATGCTAGACTAAGAACGAATATTAGGCATTAATATCACATAGTTGGGCGATATAGAAGAATTAGTGAATTCTGTTGATGTTATCGCAGCGGGAGATATCTTTCTCTCAAATTTAAAACCGATGGATAAATAATACCAAGGCAAGTCGGACTTGCTATATATAATAATTTTATGAAGAGTCACCTTGTTTCTTAAAAGAGGCCAACCCAAATGAAGAGTTGTCTAGTTTTGTATAAATACAAGGTGATGATCATTCATTTGATCATCAAGTTCATTCATCATAATTCACATTCCTAGAAGAAGTCCATACTTGAGCAGCAGATCATCATTTTGTAGCAGCAGACCGATTTCAAGGAGAAACATATTCATTTGTATCTTTGCATCTAGGAGAGGTGCTATTATTCATTGTATCGAATTCGGCATTGTGTTGGGCCTGAGTTGTAAGCAGATTTCTGCTGCTATTCCTTCAATATATAAGAGATATATTTGCTGGGTTTTTCTCCCTCGAGTAGGAGGGTTTTCCCAAGCTATCTTGTTGTGTTCATTGTCTTATGTGTTGCATTTTCTAATTGCTTTCATTTCTGATCCTAAATCTAACATGGTATTAAAGCGGGTCTAAGAAAAGATCTAATCAGATTTGTTAAGCAGTCAAGTCAACTTTTCATCTAGGGCAGATCTTGAAGTATCCCAGATCTAAGGTTCAAATTATTTTTGACCTAAGGGCAGATCTCTGAAGGTGAATTTGTGCAGAGAAAGAAGACGGTGAGCGGTGTCAAGGTAGAAGATAGGCTTGATGGAGCTTCAAACTCAACTCTTGGAAACCCAGGGTACTCATTCCAATAGAGAGAAGAATCTTTTTTATTTCGTGGAAAGTGATATGCCTGAGCCTTCTGATGATACTAAGAAAATCCAATGGAAGAAAAATGCCACGAAGGCTAGAAAGATCATGATAGACTCTATGATGAATCACCTAGTACCGATCATCTCCAAGTTGAAGACAGCTAAAGAAATGTTTGATACTCTAAAAGGATTGTATGAGATCAACAACACCAGCAGAGCCCTTGCTTTGAGACAACAACTTCACCATGTAAAAATGGCTAAAGATGATTCAGTCATCTCATTCTTTATGAAGATTGCTGATTTGAGAGATCAGTTGAGCACTATTGGGGATATAATTACAGGCAAAGATCTTGTTATGTTGGCACTAAATGGTCTTCCTCAATCTTGGGAACCCTTTATTCAGAGCATAAGTGGCAGATCCAAGTTACCCAAGTTTGATCATCTTGAAGCTGATTGTATTCAAGAAGAGTCCAGGTTAGCAGCAAGAGGAATTGGGCAAAACTATCATGATGTAGAAAATCAAGTTCTTGCTACACATACTTCTAGAGAAAGAGGCAAAGGAAGAAAGAGGAATAGAGACAGAGAATCAGATTTTGCCCAATAACTGAAGAAGAAGGATCTCTCTCATATTCAATGTTTCAGGTGTGACAAGTACGATAACTTTGCTCAAGACTGCAAATTAAGGTCTACACAACATGTTTCTACTATGGAAATTGACATAGGGACATCTCAGAAGGAGCCTAGCTCTAAACTTGATCAATTTCTTTGAAGAGGAGGAAATGACATTCAGAGGGAGTCAAATTCAAAGAATTCAAGGCACGAGTTGAGAGCTTGTCCAAGAAAAGGATTAAGGTTCTAAGATAGGTCAATGGAGGGGAGTTCACTTCCAGAGGATTTCTTTGAAATCTTTGAGGCAAGGATCAAGAGGGAGTTCTATGACTCACTAAGAAGAAGTGAAGGTTGCAATGTTGCAAGGCCAAGTGCAAAATCCTTGGAAGACCTCTTCAGCAGCTGAGAACATAATTCCGCAAGACAATTAATTTGGATTTGACATTGGTAGCTCCACAAACCTATTTAGAATAGGGTGATCTGGGATGAGGTTGAGGAGGACAGTTCTAGACTCGAGCAAGTCAATAGTGTGGAAGTGTGCATTGGAAACCGCTCCTCTAAGGCAAGCATTGCAGACAATCTCGGACAAGGAGGTCAGGAGGTTGATGCAAGTACTTGGAGCTCCTGAGGGAGTCACATCATCATGAAGATTTGTTATAATGTATATTTCTCTGAGACAGAGAAATATGAGGTGAAAGCCCTTGTAGTGTATATTTCTCTGAAACGGAGAAATATGAGGTGAAAGCCCTTGTAGTTAATATTTCTTTGAGACGGAGAAGTATGAGGTGAAAGCCCTTGTAGTGTATATTTCTCTAAGACAGAGAAATATGAGGTGACTGCCCTTGTAGTGTATATTTCTCTGAGATGGAAAAATATGAGGTGAAAGCCCTTGTAGTGTATATTTCTCTGAGACGGAGAAATATGAGGTGCAAGCCCTTGTTCATCTCTGTGACTAAGATGAGACGTCATATTGAGAGACTCCATGACGACATCGCGTTGGGAGACTCCGTGATGAACCCTTGTACTTGTGTTTCTTCCCACACATGGGAGTAGCCATGGTGGACGTCATGTTGAGAGACTCCATGATGACATCACGTTGAGAGACTCCGTGATGAACCTTTGTGTTTTCCACAAATGGGTGTAGCCATTGTGGGCGTCATGTTGAGAGACTCCATGACGTGGATATCTGGAAAGATACCTCCCAAGCTAAGAGGGAGTGTTGATGTTATAGCAGTGGGAGATATCTTTCTCTCAATTTTAAAATTGATGGATAAATAATACCAAGGCAAGTCGGACTTGCTATATATAATAATTTTATGAAGAGTCACCTTGTTTCTTAAAAGAGGCCAACCCAAATGAAGAGTCACCTAGTTTTGTATAAATACAAGGTGCTGATCATTCATTTCATCATCAAGTTCATTCATCATAATTCGCATTCCTAGAAGAAGTTCATACTTGAGCAGCAGATCATCATCTTATAGTAGCAGATCATCATTTTGTAGTAGCAGACCGATTTCAAGGAGAAACATATTCATTTGTATCTTTGCATCTAGGAGAGGTGCTATTATTCATTGTATCAAATTTGGCATTGTGTTGGGCCTGAGTTGTAAGCAGCTTTCTGCTCTTATTCCTTCAATATATAAGAGATATATTTGCTGGGTTTTTCTCCCTCGAGTAGGAGGGTTTTCCCAGGGTATCTTGTTGTGTTCATTGTCTTATGTGTTGCATTTTCTGATTGCTTTCATTTCTGATCCGAAATCTAACAAATTGGTGGGAACTAATATCATGGCATTTCAAATGAGTCATCGGGGCAGTTATAGTGAAGGAATCAACACAAGAGGAAGAATCAAAGACCTGTGGGAGCTTGTCTGGCGAATTAGGAAGTGAGACAATTGGTATTGAAGACTTTAGTCAATTTCAATCTTAAATTCTAAAGTTCCCACATCATTAGTAATTGGGTCCTAGAACTGCCGCCTGTTCTCTTCTTTATGTCACCACGCACTATGTTTGTCTTTTGTTCCATTATTTGGGAAGTTGGAAATATATATATTGAAGTTCGGGAGAATTGAAGTTCTTTTAAAAGAATAAAATAATCTATCGCTATTCCTTGTGGGCCATCATATCCTCCAATATCAAATTGCAAGATGCAATCTTGGGCGTCGTACCTTACACAGTGATAGAGATGGTGACGTGGGAGCATTGATAGGGTTATGTAAGCCTTTGAGGCCATAATTAATATTCCAATCAATCGTTTTGAAGAAAGGAAGCAATGGACATTCAAATGTTTCACTCCATATGTTAGCTGAGAGAGTAGCATTGCTTTGTGGGTCATTATTGGGAGTCTTCATGAGACGCAATCAGTTGGAGTTGGCTGCATTACAGGTATAGTGGAGTTGAAGAGAGCTGTTTTCTTTTTCAATGACAGAAAAAGTCCAGGGCTGATAGCTATTAATGGAGGAAACAGGTCAGCAAATCAATTGTTAATCATGTATTACTTCCAATCGTTAATATCAGAGTTGCTTGTATTTAATCTGTAGACTTATCCTGGAATGTAATGTTTGAGATGAATGGCATATTTGTGGTAATTCAAATATTGGTGTTGGTAAAATGGACGTCCAAATTTGTTATATCTGCATTAGTGAGACTCTTTAAATTGAATGTGCTGTGAGAGACAAGCATCATATATTGAAAACTCAAACTGGAAATTTAATTCATATCAGAAGGAGTTAATTGTTTGGCGAAATGTCTGTACTCTTGAGGTTGTGAAAATAGAAAAAATTATATCCAAACTAGGGTAGGACATTACATATTTGCAGATGAGATCTTGTAGAATTTTCTATTGTCCCACTAACAATAATGAATGCCATTAGAGTAATGACTACTGCTGCCTAGGTCAGGAAAGGAGGAACCAGCAGTGCAATGGAAGGACTTCAAAAATGCTCATTGCAGGACAAGGAATATATCTTGGATCTCAACAAATCATTCCTATTATTCAGAGTCTAAAGAACAAGGAAATATAGAGTCAATATGATTAGAACTACAGAAAACAACCTGACTATGCTAATGGGCCTAATGGATATGAAGGGTCATATTATTGAGCATTTAATGGAAAATTCCACTATATTCAAGGGTGTTATGAATCCTCTTCACTCTTTGTCAGACTCGAGTCTTGGACTCCAAAGCTATCCCAGACATATAGATGTAAATATCCTAATGAATTATATCAGCAATTTGTTACATTTTGTGCAGGGATTCAGGACATATAATCTCAAATGCAATGTCAATAGTTGCAGCACTGCTAGACATAAGAAGCAGCCCCCCAAGATATGGTTCACTACTGGTAACAATATCTATGGATATTATATGGTTTGTAGCAATATGATTACTGTTGGATAGCTATATCAATATTTGTATTATTATGGGTCTAACTTTGTATGTAAATCATGTTTTCAAGTAGAGTCTATTCTTGATAAGGAGTATAAGACCAATTTTGTAAACTCTCCAGCTCAATTGAAAACCCTAATCAGCGATTATCTGCTCACAAACAAGCTATTTTGAGAACCATGTTTTTCATACTTCTCAATATATGAATGATTTTAAATTATTCCATCCACCAAAATCATACCACGACAATGTAAATATTTATTGAATAAATTTATTGAACTCAATATTTTCAAAAGATAATATGTAATAATGAAATTCAAGGAAAATCATGACATGGTAACTAAAAGGAAAGCTGTGTTCTAACCATGGAAAAAGATCATATGTAATCCCTTAGTGATGTGTATAATAAAGGGAACAGAAGTATCTCCATGTGTCAATTACTTGTTTCTTCAGCAACAACCTAAACTAAAATGAAAACTCAATATGGTACTTTTTGATCACGTACTTGTAATCACCCATAACAGAGTTATATGAGTAAGATTCTAGCTCATTAAATTCTTGACAAGGCATAAGTTCAATGGCATTAACTCCCAATTCCTGTTCATGAGAAGAAAGAAGAAAATATATTAGCAAAAATAAACATTTAAGAACACAAGCAATTGTTAAATAAGTATATGTCAAACTCTATTATCAACCATGGGCAGATAAGTGAATCTCAAACAACCTCAGCATATTTCTAGTGCAAGTCAAGTATAATTGTTGATAAAATGCACGACTTCCATAAGAAGATTTAAGAAAACAGCTGCTAATAATGCATTCTTTTAACTCAATCATTATAAACGTAATTGCAAAATATGTGTTGAAGAATCCTCAAGTATTAGACTGCTTGTTCAGCTGTAGTTGCTTGTATTTCCAATTCAGAAGCAACTACATCAGCATAAGGATGTAAATCATTATGATTTTCAGTACAGTAGTCATGAACAGACTGAAAGGTCATGCAATATGGATGGCACCATATAGCCATAGCAAACATCAGTCTTCATATATGTATGTTGAATTTCAGTAGCATAGACCATTGAATTTAATAGTATAGCAAATTAAAGATCTGTATCGGTGAGCTGTTGATTGGAATATCAAGGCAATCATAGATCAAGTCCCTTGCACAAAAAGAATAAGAATGATTGTTCACAATGCCATACCAAAAACTTCAAATGCAAATTAACGCATTTATGTAGATTGCGCCAAAAAAATATATTAGAAGAATTTGCCAAGGGTCCCTTTAAGACAATTTGCAACCAAATTACAAGCAAGACCTGCAACAGGAACCACTTTGCTATGGAGATGTCATTTCTGTAAACTTGAATTTCAAGGCAGCATCACAAGAGTTGCAAACCTCCTTCATGTCCAAGGCAAGGGTATAGAGGTATGCAAGGAATGTCACTTGAAAAAAGAGCTGAAAGAAATAGATTCTGGGGATCCAAACACTTGTACCTGCTACTCTGCCATCAAGAGATCCTGCTCCGCATCCTAATCTTCCTAGTACTTGGACTTCCCAAGATCCATGAGTTTGTTCTACTTTTCCATCTGGTTCAAGGGCAGCAGAACCTTGGGGGGACACATAGAATCACTGCTATTAGTGATGCTGCAAACACAGTGGCGGAATTATTCAATGTGCCAAATAGGGATGAGACAGATGATGCCATTGGCAATTTCTTCTTTACCAATAGCTATTCCATTCTATGTGGTTTGCCCTCTTTATTATAAGGAGACTGGCAAAAATTATGAGTTGGACCATCTTATGTGCCGCCAAGGGAGACAAAACAAAGGACAACAATCTTGGATAAGCACTATTCCAAGATTAATATTCTAATGGATAAAATGTACGCTACCTAAGTCACTAGTGGATGCAGCATAATCATGGATGGGTGGATGGACATCAAGCATCATCCACTCGTCAACACCATAGTCACATGTACAGAGGACCCTTACTTTCTTAGGGCTATTGATTGTTCAAAGCACCACAAAGATGTTGATTTTCAATTCCAAATCCTTTGAGATGCTATTGAGAAGGTTGGGCCTAAGAATGTGGTGAAACTAGTGACAAATGCAGCATGTGTGCAAAGCTTAAGGAAAATTGATTGAGGCAACTAAAAGCATATTTAGTGGACTCCTTGTTGTGTGCATGCCATGAATAATGCATTCAAGGACATGGGAAAAATAAGTTGGATCAAAGAGGTAGTAAATGATGCTAGATATGTGCAAATGTTTATCTACAATCACAACACTTCACATTCACTCTTCAAGACCTTCTCCAAGTAGTTTTTGAAACCCATTAAGACTAGATATGCATCAAATTTTATTGATATTCTAATAGAGAAGATGCTTGATTTGCAAGAGACATTGCAACTAATGGTCATGATAGCACAATGGAATTGGTGGCAAATTCTAAGTCAATGCATAGGAGGAGGGTGAACAAGATAGTGAAAAATGACACTTTTTGGGCTGATGTGAGATACATTTTTGCATTCATTACTCTAGTCTTCAAAGTCATTAGATGTGGTGACATTAATGCACCTAGCCTTGGAGAGGTGTGTTGGCATTTCAATTAGCACCTCTGGAGTGTTTATTGGAAATGGACAGCTATTGCAAATGTTATAGTACTGCTCTTCGAATTATAGAGAGGAAGATCCCTCTTCACTGATTGTATTGCATAAAAAGTGACAGTAAACTAAGGTTCCTATCTTTTTAACTCAGCGGCAAGACACAAGGGTGCATAAACACAATGCGTTGCAGCTAAGGTTTTCTCTGGTTTCTGCAGATCTTAACTACAACTAAACTAGCTTTCAATCTATCTTATCTCCTCAAGATAGACAGAGCATGAGGGCATAGGGGCGGGAATGGATTGGTTGGATCACTTGAATCCACCGTCTCCTTAGAATATGGTCAAGGCTCTAAACTCTCAGATATATGTTGGGATAAGGTTTTATGCAAGCGAACACTCTTTACGGTAAGTTGGATATAAGACTTGCCAAGGAGGAGGAACCCCTATCCAAGGTATAGGCTGGGAAACAACTCACTAGAAACAACAAGGTACAATGACTTGGCTAATAGGATTCCCGAGGAGGTGACGACACCTATCCAAAGTGTAAGCTAAAAGACAATTAATTAAACAACATCACACGATAACTATCGATATCAAAATATCCAAGGAGGAGGAACCCCTATCCAAGGAGGAGATTGAAATAATAAGCTATAAACACAAGACGTTGAACAAACTCAAATCTTTAGATCAAACTGCATGTGCCCTTTGATTTCTTTCTTCGAGCCTTCTCAACGAATTACAATAGATTGGGACAGCAAAGGTACGAAATCATACACAATTGGGATCAACCAATTAACTCTCATCCAAGAGTGAACAAATATAGATTGCAAGCTTGTTGGCACAACGGCGCAGCAATTTTGTGTAGTGAATAAAATTTAAACAAATAATGAGCCCAAGGCTCTTATTTATAGCAACTCAAAGGAGTAGGCAACCCTAAAATCTCCTTGAGTTAACAATCAATTCTTGCTAATTAGCAAGAATTGTTCCTATGTGTAAAAAGTAGGTGAGCAAACAGTTAACTGGAAATCTACTTCAGTTAACTGAAACTATACAAAGAGTCAACTGGAAATCTACTTTAATTGACTAAAACTATACAAAGATGGGTTTTGCTAAATGTTCTGGAAAGAACTGGAAATTCTTAGTTGTATTAAACTGAAAAAAAGGTTACAATATATAGAAAATACAAGTTACTATAGATATTAAATATCTACCTACAATCTATCTACCAGATACTGTAGAAACAGTAAATCTACCTATACTAAATAAATACAGTGATATTGACCATTAAAGAGAATAAATATAATATTCTAACACCCTCTCTTAATGGTCAATCGGTCAAAAACACCAAGTTGCCCCCTGAATTTGACAAATTTATCCGGGGCTCAAAGACTTGGTGAGAATATTTGCAGTCTGATCCGCCGTGGGAACATATTGCAGTTGAACTGATATGTCTTCTACCAACTTGCGGATGTAGTGACAATGAAGCTCGACATGCTTGGTACGTTCAAAGAAGACTGGATTTCTGGCCAATTTGAGCACCCCTTGATTATCAGTGTACAAGGGAGAAGGATCTGGTTGTGACATGTGCATGTCAGAAAGCATCCTGCGGAGCCAAACTGCCTCACATGCTGCCTTGACGGTTCCTCTATATTCTGCTTTAGTCGAAGAAAGAGCCACTGCCTGTTGTTTCTTGCTGGTCCATGTTACAGCACCTGTACCCATACTGAATACATATCCAAAAGTAGATTTTCTATCATCCACTGAACTTGCCCAATTTGAATCTGTATAACCAATCAATTTTGGATCCTTGCATCTGCCATACAGTATGCCAAAATCAGAAGTGTCATTAACATATCTCAACACTTGCTTCGCTGCAAGCCAATGATCAGCTTTCGGAGCTGTCATGAAGCGAGAAATGTAGCTCACTGCAAAACTAATGTCAGGTCTAGTGGCAGTGACGTAGATGAGACTGCCCACTAATTGATTGAATGTCGTTTCATCAACAGGAGGTAAATCAGAGTTGGTTGATAACTTCAACCCCTTCTCCATAGGTGTGGAGGCAGATTTGCAATCCTGCATCTGAAATTTGTCAAGCAGACTCTGAGCGTATTTAGACTGAGAGATAAAGATACCATCAGCGGTCTGCCAAACTTCAATACCCAAACAATAATGGAGAAGCCCCAAATCTGTCATGTCAAAAGCCTCACACAAGTCTTGTTTGATTGTTGCAATCAAATGTGTTGAGCTTCCAGTAACGATCAAGTCATCAACATAGACAACAAGAAAGAGAATATCATCACCAGAGTGTTTGACATACAAATTAGTGTCAGAAAGGTTGCACTGAAAACCATGATCAACCAAGTACTGATCAATCTTTAAGTACCATGCACGAGGAGCCTATTTCAGTCCATAGAGTGCTTTCACGAGCCTACATACATGATGTTCTTTTCCGGCAACCTTGAAACCAAGAGGTTGCATCATGTAGACTTCTTCCTGCAACTCACCGTTGAGGAAGGCGCTCTTGACATCCATCTGATGAACTATCCATCTGAATTGAGCTGCAATCGCGAGAAGAAGACGAATTGTGCTCATCTTGGCAGTAGGAGCAAAAGTCTCCTCGTAATCAATGCCCTCCCGCTGTATGAATCCCCGAGCGACTAATCTTGCCTTGTATTTATCCAAAGTACCATCTGCATGATACTTGACCTTATAAACCCATTTGCAGCTGATAGGTTTCTTCCCAGGAGGAAGATCAAAGAGAACCCAAGAGTGATTCTTCAGAAGACTATGGTATTATGTCTACATAGCCTTTTCCAGCTCTAGAATTCCTTTAGCCTCTGAATATGTCTAAGGCTCATAGATGCTGTGTAAGTTGGCCATAAGAGCAAAATTGACGGTGGTTGGTTGCTTGCTCGTTTTGCGAGTTGATCTACCCTCAATGAGTTCATCATTGTGAAGATCTCTGATAGTCTTGAGGCACCACTTAGGCCGACGAGTAGAAGTACCAACATCTGGAGTAGGAGAAACAGCATCTCCTGGGATTTCTAGAACAAAGTCATCTAGATGTGAATCCTCTGGAAGATCAGGTGGTGCTATATCATGATTGGTAGACTCTTCATCTTCAAAGTCAGAATGCTCTGAAGCCCTCCCATCAGAGGAACCAAGAGGAAGACGGACACCATCATCAGGAACCTGCATAGGTTGATCCTTAGGGCTAGTAGTAGGAACAAATGGACCAGTAGTTTAATCAATCACAACATCATGACTAAATATGAGACGATATGTCTCCACATCAATCAACCTGTATGCCTTGTGATTGTCGTTGTAACTAGTAAACATAAGTTTCTGGCTCTTGGAGTCCAACTTGGCACGCTTGGCGTCTAGAATCCATACATGAGCTGTAGAACCAAAGACTTTCAGATGGCCCACTTTAGGCTTTCGTCCTGACCAGGCTTCTTTTGGAGTAATCTTCTTAACGACCTATGTAGGTGACCGGTTCAGGAGGTAGACGGCAGTATAAACTGCTTCAACCCAGTATTTCTTGGGTACATTTTTGTACTCCAGCATAGAACAAGCAATTTCAATAATGGTGCGATTCCTACGTTCAACGACACCATTCTGCTAAGGGGTGTATGGTGTGGTCAGTTGTCGTTTGATGCCGTGTTGAGCACAAAAAGAAGAGAAGTCAGCTGAACAAAACTCCCCCCCATTATCTGACCTTAGAGTAACAATGTGAGAACCTGATTCCCTCTCAACCAAGGCCTTATACTACTGAAATGTACTGAACACATCTGATTTATTTTTCAAAAAATACACCCACATTTTCCGATTGAAATCATCAACAAATAGTAAAAAGTACCTGGACCCAGTAACAGATGGAGTGTTCATTGGGCCACATACATCAACGTGAACCAATTGAAGTACCTTGGAGGCCCGCCAAGAATCACCATCCGAGAATGGTGTCCGATGCTGCTTCCCAACTTGACAGGCTCCACAAACTCCATGATTTTGAGTTTGGATCTCAGGTAGACCAGCAACCAAACCCTCCCGAGAAAGTTGAGAGAGATAGTGCACGTTCAAGTGCCCATAACGCTGATGCCAAATTTTGCTGATGGAAGTACTCTAGGCTGCTAGAGCGTGCTTCTGAGAATCACCAGAATCAGCAAGTCTATACAGACCATGATCCTCAAGTCCCATAGCAATCGTAGTACGTGTCGCCTTATCAACAATGCTACAAGTGGACGAACTGAAAATGACATCCAACTAGGGAGAATGCTTCATGATTTGGCTGACGCAGAGAAGATTATGTTCCATGCCTAGAACATAGTAGACATCAAGAAAGAGTAAATTTCTTCCTCCAGAGTGAATCTGAACATTGCCCTTACTGGCAATGGTGTACTCCTCGCCGCCGCCAAAGATCACTGAATCAGCGAATGGTTCATATTTGGTGAACCAATCTCGACAGTGAGTAAGATGCCGAGAAGCCCCTGAATAAATATACCAAGCAAAAGAGTGGACTGGATCTGCAGTTCTCTTGGCCATAAAAGCATAGTGTTGTACCCAAAATGAAATTTTTGGCATTCTGCTTAAATTGAGCTAAACATTGTAAAAATGCCATCGAAAGTATGTTTTAGGTCAAAACAAACATGAAATCTTTGTGGGTTTATGTCCAGGAACCTATGGTTAAAATTCTGAAAAAATGAAAATTAGGGTTTTACACCCTATTTTTATGGAAACCCTAAAAAATAGGACCTTCCCGGAAATGTTTGAAAATAATTCTGATAGGATTAATTGCCTTCACGATCACACTGATCAAGTCAGAATTATCAAAATGCATGTTTTACTCTGGTGGGTCTATTTCTATTTTTCAGGAACAAAGTTAGGAGCTCCGCAGCCATTAATGGCAGATTGGCCAGTACCAGGTGCTGAAAGCTAAACCTCAAAAGCTTCAACCAAGAAGCTATGGCGAAAAAGGATGAAAAGATGCTGTTTCAACGGAGGAGATTCTCAAAACGAAAAAGGCCAAAATTTGGCTAAGTCTGGAAGGTGCACGTTTTGTCTACCAAGGCAAAACACAGTCTACAGTGGCTAAAAGCACCCCTCTTGAAGAAAGGCGCCCTTGGATCTCAGAGGGCAAATGTAATCAATTGGCATCTTCAACTCAGTCATCCTCTTCACTTTCATGCTGGCTCGACAACGAAACAATCAGCAAAATCATCTGATTCAAGGATCATTGACCAACCGTCAGCAAAGTATGGAAGATCCATCAATGATGAAGATGCCAAATCAGAGAGCTTCATGGTAAAAGCGCCCCTGCTAGCTAGGGGCGCCCCTCAGTTACAGGCACCAGATGAATCCATAAGCAACAGCTCTATACATGATATCTTTCCAGCTTCCTCCCAGCTACGTGATCAATCTGACAGCAGGTTCACAGGACACGCAAAATGATCACACGCTGAGGTCAAGCAGAAAAAACCAAAATTGAAGAACTGGAAAGATAAGCCAAAAATGGCTAAGGCATGGCTAAAAGCGCCCCTCTTGAAGAAAGGCGCCCTTTCTTGAAGGCATCCAGATTCACTCAGAATCTTTACTGCCTCCTAGGATGATCTTCTCAGCTATGACCAGTCTCGCCAGTGAAACCATCAGCAAAAACTTCTGACAAATCAATCATCTGATAGAGGAGATCAAGGTCAGGCAGTTCACAGCATAAGCAAAATCAGTCAACAAGCTAAAAGCGCCCCTGCTAGCCAAGGGCGCCCTTAAGTTTGAAGGACCAAAACTTGTTGTCATCAACTGAGAAGTCAATTATCCTGAGCAAGATTGAGTTGGCTACCCGATGCATCGTCAAGCAGAGTCATCCGACTCATCCATCAACGGGAACGTCAGATCAGAGCACAGAGGGTCTGAAAAGGCCAAAACGAAGAACAGCCAATGAAAATTGACTAAGGCACAGCCAAAAGCGCCCCTCTTGAAGAAAGGCGCCCCTCATTCTGGAGGTCCAAACTCAGTTTTCTAAGTTAATCTCTCCCAGGCATATCTCATCAAGTTGATCCCATCTCAACAACGGATCCGTCAACAATTGCCGAAGATCAACTGAGTAGCAAGGATCGAAGATCAAACAGAGGCACTTCAACCTGCAAAAATGATCAAAACTCCAAAAAGGAAGCCTAAGAAAGTCAAAAGCAAATGTTGACTTGAGTTAACAAATTTTGGAGACAAAAAGAGGCCAAACACTCCACAATCAGTGGAAATCACCTTTTTGAACTCCAAATCAGGCTCAATCATGAGTTGGATGCCCAATTGATGCTTGCAACTCCAAATTGACATATCAAAGCATCTAGGCATCCATTATTCATTATTTCTTTGCAGGTTGAGGAGCTCAAGAACGGATATTTTTCTTCTCCAACATTTTTGAAGATCTGACAGAGGGGTTTTCACCGTTCTTCATATTTTTGAAGATCTGTTGCACAGAGGGACTATTTATCAGAGTTTGCATCAAAAGGCATAATTCTTGCAAAGTGGCAGTTTATAACTTCCAATCCATCTTCTGTCTACTTCCTCTATTTCTGTCTATATTTCTTTGCATGTCACAGGAAACGACAAATAATCACAGATCTGGCCAACTGGGTATGATCAGCACAGCTTTTTCAACAAAACCCACATGTTGGATTTTTCCAGAAAAAGTAGCCCTGCTGCCCCTATTTTTTAGGGTTTCCGGAAAAAGTCATAATATTGAAAAATAGACAAACTGGGTTTGTTTGGCTTTGAAGCACGAACAAAACCCATGTGTTAGATTTTTCCGAGAAAAATCACTTTCTGGTGCCTCACTGCCTCTGCCACCAAGGGCTCTTGCATGTCATAGAAAAACACGTTTTTTCGAATTTCTGACGATCTGGGTTTGTTTAGAGAATTATTCTCAACAAAACCCATGTCTCAGAATATTTCGTAAAAATTACATCGGCAGGGCTATTTTTAGCAGTTCCAGAAAAAATTGTCCGAGTAGCATCGTGTGCACAGTCAATCTTCAAGGTTTTCAGAACACAGTTCTCCCAAGACGAATACAAGACCAAAATGGTCTTACTCCATGATTTTCTGAAAACGGCTGGCACCGATCTGCGTCGGGCACACCCAGAGGTCAATCTAGCCAGATTGACAAGCATAGAAACAAGTCCACAGGTTCCATAATGGTTTCACCTCGTATATCTGATTGCCTTCCAAGGCCAGTTTAGAGGATTGTAACCGTTGGAATTTTACACATGCAGCAAGTTCATGTGCATTTCTCATGGTTGGAATGATTGTGGTCAAACTTCGCGGTTTCATCATACAACACTCTTCCATTGAGAAAGATCAAGGAAAACGTCAAAGCTGCAAAAGAACGCGGAAGGTAGTCATTCCCAACACAGAGCCGCCATCGGTTAATACTACACTACCTTCCACGTCAAAGTGGAAACATAGACAAAAAAGAAAAGGAGTAACCCTCCTAAGGGAAGCAGAATGAAGGAGATGCATACATCAAGTTGCTGACAAGCAGTAAGCTGACGATTGACAGGCATGTAAGGATCTCCGTATGAAGAAGTCAACGAATGAACAAAAGCACCGTTGACCAATGGTGATGAGGTGTCAAACACCTCAAGAAGGACGTCCTACCCTCCAAAATAGCAATAAATATGACTGAAGTCAACTTGATGCCCCTTTCCAAGTTGACTCCAGATCTCCACAAATCATGCATGTCAGATCCCACTGATCTAGGATGTCTAATTGGCTCCCACGATTTGTGGATCTCAAATCTCCTTTAAAGGTGGATGTCTATTTGGAGACACATTTGTAACATAAGTTCACTTTTAGTTAGGTGTCAGTCAACTGAGGTAGACTTCTAGTTTGACTTTTGTTTAGTTTCAGTTAACTGAAGTAGATTTCCAATTAACTGTTTGCTCACCTACTTTTAGACATAGAATAATATCTTGCTGATTGGCAAGAACTGTTTGTTAGCTCAAGGAGATTTTAGGGTTGCCTACTCCTTTGAGTTTCTATAAATAAGAGCCTTAGGTTCTTTATTTGTTTAACCTTTATTTGCTAGCAAAATTGTTGCGCCACTGTTGCCAGAGTTCGCTTGTTTATATATGTTCACTCTTGGATGAGAGTTCGTTGGTTGATCGCAATTGTGCATGATTTCGTGCCTTTGCTGTCCCGACCTTTGTAATTCTTTGAAGAACCTTGAAGAAATAAATCAGATGGTGCAAGCTTGATTGATCTAATTATTTGAGTTATTCAAAATCTTGTTTTTAAATAGTGCATTGTTTCAATCTCCTCCTTGGACAGGTGTCGTCGCCTCCTTGGATATTTTGTCATCGATCATTATCGTTTGATGTTGTTTAATGATCTCTCTTGCAGCCTAGACTTTGGACAGGTGTCGTCACCTCCTCGGGAATCCTGTTAGAAAGGCCATCGTTCCTTGTTGTTTCTAGTGAGCTGCTTCCAAGCCTATACCTCGGATAGGGGTTCCTCCTCCTTGGCAAGTCTCAGATCCAGTTTACCGTAACGAGTGTTTGCTTGTATCGAGCCCTATCTTGGTATATATCCGAAGGTTCAGAGCCTCGGCCATATTCCATTGAGACGGAGGATTCAAGTGATCCAACCATACCATTTCGCTCCTACGCCCTCATGCTCTGTTTATCTTGAGGAGGTAGGATAGTTTAGAAGCTTAGTTAGTCGTAGTTAAGATCTGCGGAAACCAGAGAAAAAGCTTAGCTACGGCGCATTGGTTTATGCACCCTTGTGTCCTGCCGCTGAGTAAAAAAGATAGGAAATCTTAGTACACCCCTTTTTTACAGTAGAAAATCAGCAAAGAGAGATCTTCCTCTCTATAATCCGAAGAGCATGTACTAACACACTTGCAATAGCTGTCCATTTCCAATAAGCACTCCAGAGGTGCTAATTGAAACGCCAACACATAGAATGCAAACTCTTTCTCTTCAGTGTGCTCTGCGACATTTGCCTTTTGTTGAGACCCTTCCTGCTTCTTTTGTTCAGAAGCCATCCGAATTCGACAATCAACCTTTATGTGACCATATTTATGGCAATAATTGCACTGAGCGTTCTTTTTCTTCTTGTTGTCTTGAGAAAAATCGGAGCCTTTCGGCTGAGAAGATTGAGCCTTCCCTTTGTTCTTAGCAGAAGATTTGGCAAAGAATGCTTGCTCTGTAGAGGTGAAACTGGTACTGCTTCCAAACTGTTGTTGCCACCGATCCTACTGCACGAGCTTGTTGCAAAGATCTTCAAATTTGAGGTCAACATTGGTGGAGGTGATATTCAGCGTCTCAATGAAATGCTCATACGAACGCAGAAGACTCTTCAGAGTAATGATGACCATGTCTTCTTCCTCCATTGTTCGACCAATCGCCTCCAACTAATCACGAATGTCCTTAATCTTCGTGAGATGTTCCTGTAAGGACATTTCCTCATCCATCATGATGGACAAAAGCATGTTCTTGAGAAAGAATGCTCTACTCTTGTCGGAGGTTTCATGAAGAGCCTTCAAATGATCCCAGATTTTTGGAGCAGTTTTGCCAGACGGTACCTAAGGTAGTTGCTCATCTGTGACTGAGAGTTTGATGAGCATGATGGCTTCCCAGTTGCGTTCATCCCATTTGTCCTGGTCCTTTCCAACTACAGTAGGACGAGTTGAGTTCCCCAAAACGATCTGATCGAGGCAACGATATTCGAAGATCGTAATCATGCGCTGCTTCCAGGTGTTGTAATTTTTCCCGTTGAACTTCTGGATGCTTTCGAGCATGATATTTGTCAAGGATGCCATCACGTACCCTACGATCAATTTGGTGAAGGCAAAACGAAAACAAAAAACTGCACAAATTCAAAGATGAAACCCTAGCACGGATTTCGAGGCACGTTGATGACGAAACCCAAATGATTTGAAGAATACCCAGAAAAGGATGGTAAATACCCAAAAAATTTCAGCAACACCCACGTGCACAAATTTCGAGGCACGAAAAAACAAGGTACCCAGAACAAACAAAAGTCAACCCAGATGAGAGCTCGAAAAACCTAGAAGGAATATGTAATCCAAAAAAAAATTCTGACCTAAAACAGTGCTCAAAACCCTAGTTGGCCATGGATGTTTCAAAAAAGTGCAGAAAATTTGCAGAAACCAACGCTAAATCTTCAAGAAAAACTAAGGCAACCCAGGTAATAAATCGCACCCAAGTACAGCTAAAAAATGCAACCAGAATCAGAAGAAAATTGCGCGCCCAGAAAAACGCGACTTTATTCAAAAAACGTGACCAGAACTAGAAGAAAATTGCGGCTTTAACTAGAAAAAAAGGCCTAAAATCCGCATCAGATACAAAAGAACAAAAAACGCGACTAGGGTGAGAAAAAACGCGGGCAAAAATAGATGAAAATTCGCGTTTTTAAACACACATTTTTTTTTCTATATTTAAACGCGGATTTGGACGTGATTTTCAGACGCCCAACCAAGGTTGCGCCCAAAAGAGGAGCCCAAAAAAAAAACACACACATAGGAAACCCTAGCCTAAAAAAATTTGAATTATGACTTTAGTCAAGCCCACGAATTTTTAGGGTTTGTTTTTTTGTTTATTGCTCTGATACCATGTTCTAGAAAGAACTGGAAATTCTTAGTTGTATTAAACTGAAAAAGAGGTTACAATATATAGAAAATACAAGTTACTGTAGATATTAAATAGCTACCTACAATTCATCTACCAGATACTGTAGAAACAGTAAATCTACTTAAACTAAATAAATACAATAATATTGACCATTAAAGAAAATAAATATAATATTCTAACACTAAAGAACTATTTTGATCATACCCAGTTGATCAAATCTGTGACAACTTGTTGTTTTCTATGGCATGTAAGAAATTTAAGACAGAAGAGAGGAAGAAGACAAGGGGAAGATTGGAAGTTTATCAGTTGTCTTTCTGGAAGAATTATGCCTTTTGATGCAACCTTTGATAAATTATCCTTCTGTGCAACTGATCTTCAAAAATGTGAAGAATGGTCAAAGTCCTCTATAGATCTTGAAAAGACGTCTTGGAGAGCAATTTCTTGTTTTTGCCTTCAACCTGCAAAAGAGAATAATGAATTGTGACGCCTACGCTTGGTATATGTTGATTTGGAGTTGAATGCATCAAGCTTGGGCGCCCACTCATGATGGAATCTTTTGGCCTGATTTGGAGTCTCCAACCCTGATTTCCACTATTTGTGGGATGTTTGGCCACTTTTGCCTCCAAAATCTCTTAACTCAAGTCAACAAATCACTCTTTGACTTTTTAGGCGTCCTTGAGTTTGAACACTTTTTCATCATTTTTCCAAGCTGAAGTGCCTTTGTTTGATCCTTGCTCCCGGCCGTTCAGTTGATCTTTAGTTGATGCTAACAGATTCACTGTTGAGATGGAACAACCATGATTAAATGTGCCTGGGAGCTGCAAAGCTCAAAGACTGAATCTAATGCCTTCCAATCAGGGGCACCTTTCTTCAGCAGGGGCTCTTTTGACCAACAATTAGTCAATTTCTTGATTGTTCTTCAATTTCATCATTTTTTACCCTCTGTGTTTTGATCTGAGATCACTGCTAACTGGTGAGTCTAACGATCTCGCCAAAACGTGGGGTGGGTAACCAACTTAGTCCTGGAAAGGATGACGTATCTCAATTCTTGAAAGTCAGTTTAGGTTCTTCAAAAGCTTGGGTGCCTCTAGCCAGCAGGGGTGCCTTTGGATTTTTGACTCATGATTTTTATGTTGTCGACCTTCGAGAGTGGCCACAGTTCGATCTTTGTACTCAAGTGTCAGATTACTCTATTGTCTTTGTTGACGGTGTCATTGAGATTGATCATAACAAAGAAGATCATCCTGGAGGTAACTAAGCTCATAAGTTGCATTTGACTGCTCAAAAAGGTGGGCGCCTTTCTTCAGCAAGGGCTCTTTTGACCAACACTTAGCCAATTTCTTGGCATTCTTCCTTCAGCTTTCACCATTAGGTGTTTTATGCTTGATCTTTGCCTCTGATTGCTTGACAGGTCGTATGGACGCGTAGCTGGATTGATCGTGAAGCTAAGAGAGAGTTGAGCAAATGCCTTGTAGAAAGCAGTTGTTGAAGACCTCATCAAGTGACTCAAAATGATGGGCACCCCTGCAGGGTGACTCTAAATGATGGGCGCCCCTGGCCTGCAAGTGCGCCTTTGCCTTGATGTGCATTGATTTTCCCTCCATTTGGCATGCGTGAATGATTAACAGCTATTGTCTTTTGATGTGTCTCACAGGCTGACAAACAGGTTTGTTGCGAAGCTGAGCTGATGCTGGAGGGATTACTCGAAGATGAGCTTGTTCAACAACTGAGATTTAGACCATCTAATTCAAGAGCACCCCTAGTTAGCAGGGGCAACTTTCCTCATGTTTGACTGCCATTTTGATGGTACTTGTATTACAGCCTCTCTTGACTTCGCTCGCGTTTGCCGTTGATTGATGAATCAGATGACTTAGCTCGATGGTGCGTTTGAAAGCCAACAAGAACACGGAGAAGACGATTTCCTTGGTGAAGGTTGATGACTAATTTTGATCTTCCGAATTCAAGGGCGCCTTTCTTCAACAGGGGCGCCTTTTAGGTGCAAGTTCATCATTTTCTTTGAAAAACTTCATCTCTTCATGCTTCACGTTCGTCATGTATCGTGACTATCTTGATCATTGTTGTTGATGATGTAGACGCGTGCATCCTTGCAATAACCTTCATCATGCTGCGTGTATGGGTGTTTGGAAAAATGACTAAGGCATTCAACTACATAGCCTCCTTGGTAGTAAGGCGTTCATTTTCTAGACTTAGCCAATTTTCAGCATTTTTCACTTTTGAAAATCCCCTTCATCGCAAAGCATATTTTCGAGCATTTTCACCATGGATTGCTTGTTGAAGCTTTTGAAGCTTAGATTTCGCCACCTGGTACTGGCCATTCTGCCATTAATGGTTGTGGAGGTCCTAGCTTTCTTCTTGAAAAATAACAATAGACCCACCAGAGTAAAACATACTTTTTGATGATTTTGACTTGACCAATGTGATCGTGGAGTCAAATTATCATATCAAAATCATTTTCAATTATTTCCAAAAAGGTCCTTTTTTTTAGGGTTTTCCTAAAAACAAGGGTTTGAAAACCGTAATTTTCAAATTTTCAAAAAATTGCAAGCATCTTCTTTGACATAAACCCACAAAAAACCTATGTTTGGTTTGACCTAAAACATACTTTTGACAGCATTTTTACATGATTTAGCTCAATTTAAGCAAAATGCCGAAAATTTATTTTGGGTACATTAAGGTGTATGGTGCATTACCAGTATACTTGGCCAAATGAAGGCCATTGTACAAGATAAAAAAACCCACATTGCAATTCTACAATGAACATATTCAATCAATCATTCATCACCAACGGAAAAATCTCAACACTTCCTTTTCGATGGTTGCCTTTGCATTGAACCTGAAGTGGTACGTACAAAGGCCAAGCAAAGTTACCCCTATACAAGATGTTGAGGTCAAGCGAAGGTTCATGAAAGCTATTCAAAAGATGTATGATTCTTCAAAGCCCAACATCATTCATACTAAGTGGAAAAAATTTGCCACTCTTAAGGGATATCCAAAAGAAGCCAAGGTGGATAGGTAGACTATGGCATAGGAATATCCAATTCTATGGTGGACTATGCATGGGCCTAATTCTCTAACAATCACACTAGCTATTCATCTACTATCCCAGGTTTCTAGTTATTTTGCTGCTAAGAGGAACTGGTCTATTTATAGTTTCTATTAAGAAGAATAGACCTACCTCTAGGAGGGAAAAGAATTTGCAGTTGTGCATAGCACCTTGCAACTCATTGACCGCAACACACTTACTTACAAGGAGAGTTCAACAGCCCAATGGGACATAGAACTAGAGTAGCTAGAACAAGTTGATGATAATGCAGCACAAACAAGGTTGGTTGGTATTGGTTTGGAGGAGCTTGACCTTGAGGAGTCCAGTAATTAGAGTGATGAAGAGTTTGGCGTAGACTTTGGTTTTGAATGATGATTATAAGAATTGACCAATTATATTTGAATCTGAGTGTAATCATCATTTTGAATATAATATAAATATACTAATATTCATCATTTTCATTGTTCAAAGCAATATGTTTGAATATTTTAAAGTTTCATTTGTCATTCCTTATACATTTTTTTATAACTACTTTTTTAAGAACCATATACGTTTGCACCACCATCCCATGCCCGTCCCCAAATATAGGCCTTTGGTCCCAACATTCTTGAGACCCATCCCCCCATCCCAAGACTCCATGGAAAAGTTTCAATTCAATTTTTTTAAAATATTTTGGATGATTTTGGATGATCATAATAAGTTATTGTTTTCCTATGCAGGTTTGCACTACTTGACACTCAATTTGAGTGTAGGTGTGCAATATTATTGGTTTGAAAAGTTCAGTCACATCTAGCACTTGTGAAATATTCAAATATATAATAGTGAGTTGCAAAGAACAATCTGTATTATGGTTTGGATTTAATTTTTGTTTCTGATGGTCATACTTTTACTTGAATTTCATTTACTTGTGTTGTTGTCATGATCATCAATGTTAATTACATTACTGTTGAGTCCTCATGGCATGAAGGATCTAGTACCAAAGGGTATGGTGTTTCCTTTGACTTCATGTTGTTAGACCTAGAGCAATGGGTGTAGAGGTCATTGGGGACCTATTATTAATGTGGACCCTATTTTATGTTAACATAAGGTTTTGATAAAACCTTAGCCTTTTCTTAAAAATTTAAAAGGAGCTTGTTACTTTGATTGGTGAGAGGACAATGTATGGCTTGGCTTCTCCATCAATCAGCCTTGAATGCTCAGGCATGAGGATTGAATGTCTTGAGCATAGTGGAAAGGACCTCGTTTTTCCAAGGAGGGTTTCTTTTGGTTTATTTTGGTTTTGACTTGGTAGTTTTGCTGTTGATAGTTTTATGGAGGCTGGGATTTTTAAGTCTATATGGCACCTATATTCTAGCAAAGAATCCAGCTCCAAGAGACAAGAATGTAGGTCTCCTTTGAGGCCAAGTTGGAGGAAGTTTGGTGGTTGGTGTGTCATTATTTTCCATTCTTTTGTGCTGGGTGGAAGGAAAGAAGAAAAAGAAGAAATGTGAGGAACTCTTGACTGTCAATATGAGTTCTTCACTGTATTTGGTGAAATTTTGTCTGTCACTTGTGTTCTGGGCTGTATATGCTGCTCTCATTACCACTTGGAGGAAGGTGGTGGTAGTGTGAGAATGTTGTTATTTTTGTACCTAGATTGTCAGGAAGCATTTTGCTTGTTCTGGAGTCTTAAGGTCTATTCATATTCTTGGCTTGGTACACTGGTCACTGAGGAGCAAAAAGGAGTTTCTCATTCTCCGAGAAAAGGACTTATAGTAAGACCGTGTTATTACTCTTTTTATGTTTTGAATGCTTCTACTCTTAAGATTTATTCTTGGGGGCTGTAAATTCTTGCTTAGAATACTTCTGGGTATTTGCAGAAGTTGTTTTGTCTTCATACCTCAATATTTTTCTAGGGTTTTCACTTGAAAAGCTTATGTTTTGTTTGAGACAAAGACTACGTGATCATTTTGGTGAGTTTCATGGTCCTTATAAAGGTCCATGTTCTTAAGGGTATTTCCCTGCTTTGATCTCATAAAATCTTTTCCATGTGAATGTTGGAGTCTTTTTATCTTTACCCTATTAGGCATTGATGATTTGGCACGACTGATGCATTGGCCTTTCTATTACGCAAATAATTGGTAAGATATTTGATGTATTAACAATGAGCAAAAACGCTCCATAAATAATTTACAAGATTTACAAAAACAGAAAGTTTCTAAAAAGAAACTTCAGAAAAGATCGAAGACGATCTTATCACCAAAAATACAATATATTACAAAGTTGAGCATTAAATAAATAATTAGGAAATATTATTTTAATACCCTCCCTTAATGCTCAATCTATCAACTACACCAAGATGCCCCCTGAATTTTACAAACTTATCTAGACTGAGCGACTTGGTGAGAATATTTGTTGTTTGCTCCTCTATCGGAACATACAACAACTGCACTGATTCGTTTTCAACAACCTTCTGAATGAAGTGACAATGAGTTTCCACATGCTTGGTTCTTTCATGGGAGACTAGATTCTTGGCAAGTTTGAGAACTCCCTGATTATCACAGAACAAGGGAGTCAGACCTGCTTGAGATATTTGCATATCTGCAAGCATCCGACAAAGCCAAACTGCCTCACAAGTTGCTTTAGCTGCTCCCCAATACTCTTTTCTGTCAAGGAGAGAGCCATTGCCTGTTGCTTCTTACTAGTCCATGTGACTGCATTGGATCCTAAACTAAACACATAACCAGATGTTGATTTCTTGTCATCAACCGAACCTGCCCAATCTAAGTCTATGAAACCAGACAGTCTAGGATCATGACTCCTATTGTAAAGAAATCCATGATCAAAAGTGCCCTTCACATAACACAACACACGCTTCACTACTACCCAATGATCAGCCTTGGGGGCTGTCATGAAGCGTGAAATGTAGCTCACTACAAAACTGAGGTCAGGTCTAGTGGCAATGAGATAGATGAGGCTTCCCACTAGTTGCCTGAACAATGACTCATCTACTACCGGAGAGTCTGACTGTGATGACAACTTGAGCCCTTTTTCCATGGGTGTGGAGGCAGGTTTACAATCCTGTATTCAAAACCTATCCAATAGACTTCAAGCATATTTGGACATGGAGATGAAGATACTACTCTCGGTCTACCAAATCTCAACACCTAAACAGTAATGCAAAAGTTCTAGATCTGTCATGTCAAATGTGTTGCACAAATCCTGTTTGATCTCAATGATCAAATGTGTTGAGCTGCCAGTAATGATCAGGTCATCAACACAGACAACAAGAATAAGAATATCACTACCAGTATGTTTGACATACAGATTAGAGTCAGATGGACTCCTCTAAAAACCATGATTTGTGAGGTACTTGTCAATATTTATGTACCAAGCCCGAGGAGCCTATTTCAAGCCATTGAGTGCTTTTACCAATCTGCACACCTTATGTTCTTTACCGACAACCTTGAACCCTAGAGGCTGTGTCATATAGACTTCTTCCTTCAACTCACTGTTGATGAAAGCACTCTTAACATCCATATAATGGACTTTCCAACCAAACTGGGCTGCTAAGGCAAGGATGAGCCTAATGGTACTCATCTTGGTTGTAGGAGAAAAAGTCTCCTCATAAGTCAATGCCTTCCTTCTGTCAAAACCCCATAGCAACGAGACGAGCTTTGTACTTGTCAAGGGTTCCGTCAGCTTTGTATTTCACCTTATACACCCATTTGCAACTAATGGGCTTCTTCCTTAGAGGAAGATCATAAAGGACCCAAGTGTGATTTCCCTGAAGACTTTGGTATTCAGCCCCCATAGCCTTTTCCGACTCAGGTATTCCTTTAGCCTCTGAATATGTCTAAGACTCATAAACATTGGGACTGTTAGCCATGAGAGCAAAATTAACTGTATGTTGTTGTTTGATCTTGTTTTTGGTTGATCTCCCCTCAGTGAGCTCATCATCATCAAGATCACCAATAGTCTTAAGTTTAACCAACCATTTAGGCCGGAGAGGAGCAGTGCCAACATCAAATGCAACAGGAGCTAGAACTGGTTGTGGATCTTGTTGGTGTGCGTTTTAATACCCACCACACACAGAATAAAATGCCCAAAGACACTCTATCCTCTCTTGAAAAATCACCGCGTATGCTAAGATTGTGAGAAGATCAAATGGCGATTCCAAGGTTTCTTTTGTCAGGTCTTGACGTGTGGATAAGATCAGTGGGGCGTTGTGATTTGTTGATAATCACAAGGGGACTTACGTTAGAATTTATTTGCAAGCTAAGGAATTAAACGGTTTTGACATTGACGGCTCTTTCTTTTTGGGTTTTCTCAATTTTAGGATTTCCAAAAAACTGTAAAAAGGATAAGGGTTTAGGAGTGCTAATCTAATCCTAAGAATTCAAGAGACGGCAATGATTGGGTGAAACAAGGAACCACACTTTGTTTCGCCTCCTTGGGACAACTACACAAAGTGGGTGCAATCTTCTAGGGGTGTGATCATGATTTTCATGTCCAAAATAAGACTGAAGTTAAGCATCCACAATTTAAGAGCTCAGGCTAACTTTACGCATTGGATACAAATCATCTATCCAAAGAAAGTATGAGCTAGATTTCACCAATCACCACTATCAGATCTATCATTCATTTAACAAACATTCAAATAAAATTCTACTCTAATTCTAATCTAAGTGTTGAAGGAGATATGTAACCTTGCACACCACTTGAAAATAAAACTGATTCAAAGCAAATCATGCATAAGAGCTTTTATTAACGAAAATGGTCTAACGCAACAATTTCATATTACTCAATTCACAAATTACAAATGAGGGGCGAGCTCAATTTATAGGCTCCCTGATTACAATTCAATGGCCAAGATTGATTTCGAATCAACAGTCGAGATTACAAAATAAAACCCTAATTAGGGCTTGTCACAATTAACTACCTCTCGACCAATAAGAAAATTACATTTTGGGACACTTGTCCTTTTTGCTAAATATAAACCAATTCCATGGATAAGTCAGGTTCATTGAACGTAGATATGTTGACTTGGAACAATTTGATTGGTTTCGAAGATGACGAGGTGCCACCTCAACGTGCTGGATGTCCTCCTTGGTCTCCTTGTTCTTTTCCCATAGATTTATCTTCCTTTGCCGATGACTTTGTCCTTTGTGTTTGTTCCTTCCTAGCTGTGATCTTGAATTTCCTTCGGGATTTTGATTTCTTCTTCTCACTTGCATCAAAATCTGGAAGTCTTCCCTTGGAGCAATTATTGAACTTTTCCTTCCTGATTGCTTTGAAATTCCTTCAAGTGCCTTGAATTTGGAGAAGAGCTCTCCTGTGCTTTCGCCAAAATGGAGGAAATTGGAACTTTCTCTGTGAAGTAGTTCCCATACTTAGCCAAATTTTGGCTATTCAATTTCGTCTTGTAACACCTTTATGTGGACCATTCAACACTTAGCCAAGATTTTGGCCATCTTTATGCTCGAATGAACTTTGCTTGTGGATTTGTCTTTAATTTCGAGTTTGGCTTGTGCTAAGTAGGGCAGACTCCATCCTTGGGCAAGAATTTTATTCATTTCCTCCTTATTCCTCTTCATTTTTCTTGTTTTCTTTCCAACACTTAGTCAAAATTTGATCCTTTTATTGTAGGAAAATTCCACACTTAGCCAATTTTATGAGTTTTCCTTGGCGGACTTCATAGTTGTTGCGCCACTTTGCTCATTTGTTAAGGCGGAGTTTGTCTTCCTTGTGCTATTCCCATCTTGCTCTCAGGCGGACTTCATCTTCTCTTGGACAAGGCGGACTTTGAAGCTGGCTGGACAAGATGCATTTTCCTCTAAGAGTACTTGATCTTGTGGCTGGACATCTTCATGGCGGACTTCACCAATGCTTGGACATGCCTCCCTGTTGGAAGGCGGACTTTGCCTTGTGCCTGCCATTGCTTTGGGTGAACTTTGCCAATGCTTAGACACTTCCTTTCCTGTGGCGTACTTTATACTTAACCAAACATCCGACTTAGTCAAAATTTTCAAATTTTCTCTCTCCTTCTAGGTTGGACGAACTTGGAGGTTTCTCTGCCATTTTGCATTTATGTCCATGCCTTAGAAATTTATTTCATGTTGACTTGGGCGGACTTCGTGTTTGCCTCACCATACACTCTTCCTTCCATGCCAAAGAATTTTATTCCGTCATGCCGAGGAGTGGATTTCATGCTAGCTTGATCCCCTCTCTCTCTAGGCATATTTTTTTTTTATCCATGCCTTCGAAAAATTTCCTCTCCCAAAGTTGGGCAGACTTCAACCTCTCCTTGACATTGGCGCACTTTAGCCTTGCTTTGTCCAAGGGCGGACTTGGACATCTCTCTGACATGGGCGGACTTGGAGGCTTGTCTTTCCATCCACTTCTCTCATGGGCGGACTTTGTGTCCTCTCTGCCAAGGGCGGACTTGGAGCTTGTCTTACCAGTGCCTACCTCTGGCTTGCCAAAGGCAAGGGCGGACTTGCCATGATTCTCTGCCATCCTCTACTTCCGTATGGTAGACTTCATCCTTGTCTTGCCAATCACATTTTTCTCCGTGCCTTAGAAAATTTCTATCATGCTGAGGAAGGGCAGACTTCATGATGGCTTGGCCATCTTCCATACTTGGCGTATTTTTGGCCAATGCCTTAGACAAATCTCTCTTCTCTCCTCTAGGCAAGCTTCACCTTCCCTTTTCCATCTCTTCTTGGCTTGGGCAAACTTTGGAGGCTGGCTTCCATTGACTTTTGGGGCGGACTTTGACCTTGCTTGGACAGGGGCGGACTTGGCAAGCTCTTTGACATGGCGGACTTTTGGCTCTCTCTGCAAAGGGCAGACTTCATGCTCTGGCTTGCCAGTGGCAAGTTTCTCCAAGACTTGTGCTAGGGCGGACTTTGAGCTTGGCCTGCCATTCCCTTCCTTTGGCTTGCCAGAGGCAAGGGCGGACTTCATGCTTCTCATGCCATGGCAGACTTGGAGGCCTCTCATGCCATGGCAGACTTGGAGGCCTCTCATGCCATGGCGGACTTCAGCCTTGGCTTGCCAATGCCTACCTTTGGCATGCCAAAGGTAGGGCGGACTTCATGCTCTGTCTGCCATTCTTTTCCCATGGGCGCATTTCTCAGACTTTGCCATTTTACCTTGATTTTCATGATTTCTGGAGGCGTGTTGACTTCATGCTCTGTGGGATCCGAAAATAGAAACTTTCTAAAAATAGAAACTTTCCAAAAATAGAAAAAGCAAAAAGCATCCCCTAAAAAATAGGAACTCCAAAATGGCCTAAAAACGCCAAAAAGCAAAAAAGCAGAATCCCTAAAAAATAGGAAGTGTCAGAATTGGCCGAAAGCAATGGCGTTCCTCGTCTACCGGGCCTTCTGAGCATTTCCATGACATCTAAGCACAAAAACGGGTTCAAAATATCAACTTGACTAGGATGACTCTCAAAAACTCAAACTCCTCATTGTAAATAAAAAGATGATAAGCAGTTGCGATGCCAAGGCAAGAAACCAAAAGCAAAAAGAAGGGGGGTCCCCATTTGCAATGGGGCGATGTGTGAAATAGGTCACAACAGATCTGGAACAGGTTCATTAGGTGGAAGATCAATATCATCCGGAGGAAAATCAAGTTGAGCACCATCAAAGATAGAATCTTCATCATCCCTCTCATTAGGTGGACCTAATGGAACATAGACACCCAAATCAGAAGCCTTCAAAGGCTAATCCTCAGAATGCTGCACAAACAAGGAAGTGTGAAAAGGTCCTCGTTCTTCATCAAAGACAACATCCCAAGTAAAGACAAGTCGATTAGTGTCTACGTCAATCAACCAGTAGGCCTTATGGTTGTCACTATACCTTGTGAACATAAGCTTTTGACTCTTGGAATCCAACTTTGAGCACTTGGCATCTAGAATCCATACATATCCTAAATAGCCATAGATTTTAAAATGACTAATCCTAGGTTTTCGACGAGTCCAAGTTTCCTCAGAAGTCTTCCCCTTAACAGCATGGGTAGGAGACCGATTAAGGAGATAGAAAACAGTGTAGACTACTTTTGCACAAAATTTATTAGGGACACTCATGTGTTGTAACATGGAGCAGACCATCTCAACAATTGTATGATTGTGCCGCTCTACAACACCGTTTTGCTGAGGAGTGTAGGGTTTGGTTAACTAGCGTTTGATTCCATGTGTATCACAGATGTTGGAGAAAGCAATAGAACAAAATTCCCCCCCATTATCTGACCTAAGAGTGATTATGCAACAACCAAACTCTTTTTCTACTAAGGCCTTAAACTTCTGAAATACAATAAACACATTTGATTTTTGTCTAAGAAAGTACACCCACATTTTACAACTGAAATCATCAACAAAAAGCAAGAAATACCTACAACCAGTAACAGAAGGTGTATTCATTGGTCCACATACATCAACGTGAACCAACTGCAGTACCTTAGAGGCTCGCCATAGGTCACCATCTGTTAACGGTGTCTTGTGTTGCTTCCCAGCCTGACAAGCTCCACAAACGCCATGATGCTGAGTCTGGATCTCAGGTAAACCAGCTACAAGTCCCTCTCGAGCTAGCTAAGAGAGATAATGCACATTTAAGTGCCCATACCACTGATGCCAAAGATTGGTGATGGTCGAACTTCTGGCTGCCATGGCTAACTTCGAAGAATCACATGTATCCACAAGTTTGTATAGACCATGATCCTCAATACCAACAGCCACAGTGGTGTGAGTCTCCCGATCAACAATGGAACATTTGTGAGTACTGAATACGACATCCAACTGAGGAGAGTGACGCATAATTTGATTGACGGAGAGAAGGTTTAATTCTATGCCAGGAACATAGTAGATATTGAGGAATATGAGATTCCTCCCACCAAACTAAATCTGAACAGTGCCCTTACCAACAACTGTGTTCTCTTGACCTCCTCCAAAAATAAATGAGTCAATGAAAGGAGAAAAGTATGTGAACCAGTCACGCCGATGTGTAAAGAGTCGCGAAGCACCTGAATCAATGTACTAGGCAGAGGACTTTACATGATCTGCAAGCCTTTTAGCCATAAAAGCGTAAAAGGCAGATTCCTTCTACTCAATGTGCTCGGCAACATGTGCTTTCTGCTAAGACCCTCCCTGCTTCTTCTATTCAGAAGCCAAACACTGACGACAATCCTTCTTCATGTGACCATACTTGTGACAGCAATTACACTGAAAGTTTTTTTTCTTAGGGCTACCTGGAGGTTGACTTGAGCCTTTCTGTTGTGAAGGTTGACCTTTCCCTTTGTTCTTAGGTTGAGTTTTAACTACAAAGGCTTGCTCTGTAGAGGACAATGAGGCACTGCTACCAAACCGTTGTTTCTAGCATTCCTGGTACAAGAGGATAGTACAAAGCTCCGGAAACTTTAGATCAACATTAGTGAATGTAATGTTAAGGGTTCCAACAAAGTGCTCATAAGACTTTGGTAGACTTTTTAGGGTGATTACTACCATGTCTTCTTCCTCCATCTTCTGACCAATCGCCTCCAACTGATCACGAATGTCCTGAATCTTTGTTAGATGCTCCTGCAAGGACATTCTCTCATCCATCATGATGGAGAATAGCTAGTTATTCAGAAAGAATGCATGGCTCTTGTCAGAGGTCTCATGCAAGGTTTTCAAGTGCTCACAAATCTCGGCAGCTGATTTGTCGGATGGCACCTGTGGAAGCTGATCATCAATAACTGAAAGTTTAATGAGCATCACTGCTTCACGATTTTGCTCGTCAAACTTTTCATGGGTTTTATCTGTTGTTGTGGGACGAGTAACACATTACCAAGAACAATCTGATCAAGGCAGCGATATTCAAAGATGGTCATCATTCGCTACTTCCAGGTATTATAATTTATGTCGTTGAAACGCTGACTGCCTTCCAACATTATGTTGGTCAAACTCGCCATCTTTCACGCTTTTCGAGGCACAAAAAACAAGATATACAGAAGATGTTTAAAAGTTGAATGCACTTAAACCAGAGGCAATTTCAAGCACAAATTTCGTGACAACCCGTTTGCACAAATTCCAAGGCACAGATCTCGAGACACCCAAATAAATCAATTTACTACCCAAAAAAGTTCTTGAAAAACCCACAAAGAATCTATGATCAAAATAATTTTACGACTTCAAACAGAGGAGATATTTTCAAAACCCTAGTTGTAGCACCAAAAATACTAAAAATGACCCACGATTTTTAGAAGAATCTGGAAAACGCGGGCAAAAATGGCACTGAAAATCGCGTCAACAGGAAAAAAATCCGCGGTTGAGCCAGGGCAAACAAAACGACTCCAATGAAGCTAGAAATCACAGCAAAAGAACATTGGAAATTGTGTCCAAGAGGAGATCAAAAACGCGTCTGGAAAAGAGACAAAACACGCACACAGAGACACCCAAGTCGCAGTTTGAGGAAACGCGAGCAGAAAAAGAATGCTTCCACAAAAAAATCATGCTCAAAGAGGCACCAAAATGCGCACTCAAATGCAATAGAAGAAATACGCGGCCTACAACTGAGAAAAAAACGCGTTTTTGAACACGAAAATGCCCACAATTTTTAACACGAGAGTCGCGATTTTCAGTCAGAAAGAACTCACGAAATTCTTAAAACAAAACCCTCGAATTTCTTAGCAAGCAAGACTCACAGAAAAAATAATCATTTGGGCTCTGATACCATATTATGCAAGTAATTGGTAATGGTAAAATATTTGATGTATTAACAATGAGCAAAAATGTTCAATAAATAATTTACAGGATTTACAAAAACAAAAAGTTTCTAAAAAGAAACTTCAGAAAAGATTGAAGACGATGTTATCACCAAAAATACAATATATTACAAAGTTGAGCATTAAATAAATAATTAGGAAATATTATTTTAATACTTTTTTTTCCCTTTTGGGTTTGAGTTATGCATATGGGATACTTAGAAATGTGTAGCAATGAGGGTTTTGGCATGTATGGCGAAGAACGATTATCACTGGGCCTTATCATGTGATTGTTTGATCATGGTAATGCTAAGGGGTTACTTTTCTTGGTGAGGATGAAACCCTAGATGCTAAGTTGGTCTAAAGGTCTCATGGTCTAGGTCATAGTGGGTAAGGTCTCGATGTGGTTGATGTTGCGTTACCTAGGAAGGGGCAAAATGGTGGTCCAAAGGTTGGGATCATCTTGCACTCCTACACTCTTAACATTATCATGTGATTACAGTCATGATCAATGTTTCACATATAATCTTAATTTATGTGGATTCAAATCTGTGATGTAAATCCTAGTTATAAAATGGCCTCATTTGTGTATATTGAAACAATACTATGGATGGCTATTTTGGTTAGACTGTTGCCATGGTTGTAAGAGTTGTGACATTTTTGTTCAAACAAGATGAGGATTACTTGCAAGACTTACAGACTTGTTGATACTAGATTAAGGCTAACCCAATGGGGCCCACTAGGTGTAGTACTTCTTGTTGATTTTAAACAGCTGCGTGAGCAACTTCCAGGCGCACAAGTAGAAGACAAAAATTGAATGTACCCTACAGCTATTCAATTTTATTTATATATATATATATATATATATTTGAGACATCGATCTGATGAAAGGGCCGACCTCATTGTATATAATTAAATGTTTTCATATTAAATATATTTAATTATGGCCGACCCTAGAAGTGGCACAACTTTTGAAAAGTCGTCCTTCTTGGCTGGGCTGACCTCTCCTTCCAAAAGTCGTGACTCTTCCCTTGATGAATATAAATACAAGGTGGCTCTTATTCATTCGATCATCAAGTTCATTCATTATAATTTGCATTCCTACAGAAGTTCGCACTTGAGCAGCAGATCATCATCTTGCAGCAGCAGACTGATTTTAAGGAGAAACATATTCGCACTTAGGAGAAGTGCTAATATTCATTGTATCAGATTCGCCCTTGTGCTGGGCCTGGGTTGTAAGCAGAATTCTGCTCTTGTTCCTACATTATATAAGATAAATATTTGCTGGGTTTTTCTCCCTCAAGTTTGGAGGGTTTTCCCAGCTAAACTGTCTTATGTGTTGTATTTTCTGATTGCTTTCATTTTTTATCCTAAAATTTACATGGTATCAGAGCGGGTTTGAGGAGAGATTGTGATCAGATCTGTATCTACTGCAGTACTCTATTCTCTTATTTATATTTAGTTGTCTATCTCTACCCTAGTCAAGATGGTGAACGGTTTGAAGATTGAGGATAGACTTGAGGGAGCATCCAACTATACCTCATGGAGGTTTAGAATCATGCTCATTTTAGCAGAGAATGATTTGGCTGAGTTTGTGGAGACCAAAGTTCCCGAATCGGAAGAGGAAGAAGGGAAGATGCAATGGAGGAAGAAAGATATCAAGGCGACGAAGTTGTTGGTTGATTCCGTCAAAGACCATATTGTTCCGATTGTCTCCAAGTTGAAGACGGCAAGGGATATGTTCAAAACATTGGAAGAGATGTACGAAATCAACGACACGAGCTGGGCACTTGCACTAAAGCAACAACTATATCATGTGAAGATGTTGAAAGGAGAAACAGTGATTGCTTATTTCATGAGGATTTCAGAATTGAGAGATCAGCTCTCTACAATCGGCCCTGTGATTGATGATAAAGATTTCACGATGCTTGCTCTAAATGGTCTTCCATTATCATGGGAGTCCTACATACAAGAAATTAGTGCAAGGTCCAAACTTCCTAAGTTTGATCGCTTAAGGGTCGATTGCATTCAAGAAGAGTCAAGGCTGGTGGCTAGAGGCGTTGGTCAAAATTCTAAGAATGAAGATATTCATGTTCTCGCCTCCCATGCTTCGAAGAAGAAAGGAAAAGATGGGAAGAAAAGGTTCTTCAAGAGGAATCGAGATAAGGGAAATGATGATTCACCTGCCTTCAAGAAGAAGAGAGATATGTCCAAGATTCAATGTTTTAGGTGTGATAAGTTTGGCCACTTTGCTAAGCATTGTCCTACTAGACCTAAGCAACAAGCCACTGTTGCAGATGTTGATGATGCTTCTCTACAGAAGGATACATGTGAATACTTGTTCTACTCGGCATTGTCAAGCAATGTACCTACAGACACCAACACTTGGCTAGTTGACAGTGGTGCTTCTCGACACATCACAGGTTTTAAGGAGCACTTATCAAGCTTGGTGGAGAAAGAGTCTTCCAAACAAGTCATTATCGGAGATGATGCAAGTTACTCCGTGAAAGGGATTGGGACCTCTACTCTTCATTTGGATTTCGGCTTCACACTTCAGTTGAGCAATGTTCTTTATGTTCCAGGGATCAAGCGTAATCTCATTTCAATTTCAGCCCTAGAAGATAAAGGATATCAAGTTGCCTTCTCCAAAGGCAAAGTACTAGTGTGGATGGAGAATTCTAGCTTCAAGGATGCTCAAATAATTGGCGTTAGGCATGAAAGTCTATACAGGCTTTGTACGCGTCCACTGCAAGCTTTGGTTCACGATTCTTCAAGCTTATGTGATCTATGGCATCGAAGATTGGCTCACCTTCACTTCTGAGCCTTACCTATCATGGAGAAGATGGTCACGGGTCTTCCGAAGTTCAACCAGGAGCATGAAGGAACTTGCAAAGGTTGTGCATTGGGTAAGAATACAAAAGCTCCTTTCCATAGTAGACAAAAAGATCTAAGTGTATTTTAGACATTATTCATTCTGATTTTTGTGGACCTATGTCTGTTCCATCTTCGAGTGGATTCTTGTATTATGTACTGTTTATTGATGACCACTCTAGGAAGACTTGGATTTATTTTTTGAAAACTAAAGAGTTTCAGGAAGTGTTAGGAAGGTTTAAGGAGTTCAAGCCTTAGTAGAAAATCTTTCTAGTAAAAGAATCAAGGTCCTCAGATCTGATAATGATGGAGAATACACCTCTGGCAGCTTTCGGAATTTTTGTGTTGATGCAGGGATTAAGAGGGAGTTTTGTGTTCCCTATAATCCTCAACAGAATGGTGTTGCAGAAAGAAAGAACAGAACGATTGTGGAAGCTGCAAAAGCCATGATCCATGATCAAGATTTACAAACCTTCTTATGGGCAGAAGCTTCTAGGACTGCAGTATATGTGCAAAATAGAAGCCCTCACAAGATCTTGGAGAATATGACTCCAGAAGAAGCCTTTACAGGAAAGAAACCTGAAGTTAGTCATTTAAGGATCTTTGGGTTTCCTATTTATATCCATGTTCCAAAGGAAAAGAGAACTAAGTTGGAGCCTTCTAGTAAGAAGGGAATTTTTGTGGGCTACAGCGAAACATCAAAAGCCTACAGGATATACATTCCAAGACAAAAGTCGATCGAGATCAATAGGGATGTCACATCCGAGGAAGATGTAGCATTCAGGAGATCTAGGGGCACTCCTATGGAGATCGATAATGAAGAGCCTCCTCAGGATATGTAAATTGATCATACTCCTGAGATTCAGAGGGAGACTTCTAAAGCAAAAGAAGATGATGATCCTATTGAACCCTTCGAACCTACTGATGGGCCCACTGACATTGTAATTGGAAGAAAAAGACCTCTATGGGCTAGGCGTACTATGCAAGAGGCTGAAAGTTTTGCAGCCCCTAGAGGCACATTCAGAGAAAGTAAAAGGCCACACAAGTTCTCCAGTTATGTTGCTTTAATGAGTCAGATTATTGAATCTAAGCCTTCTAATGTGGAGGAAGCCTCCAGTCATCAGGTTTGGAGAGATGCTATGTCCGAGGAGTACCAATCAATTCTAAAAAATGATGTTTGGGACATTGTTCCTAGACCCGAGGGCAAATCTGTGGTATCTTCGAAATGGCTCTTCAAAATCAAGCATGCTGTAGATGGGAGCATTGAGAAGTACAAGGCAAGATTCATGGCCCGTGGTTTTTCACAGAAAGAGGGAGTTGATTACAAAGAAACGTTTGCTCTTGTTGCTCGCTATACTTCTGTTAGAACCATCATTGCTATTGTTGCATCTCGAGGATGGAAGATCCACCAGATGGATGTGAAGACAGCATTTCCAAATGCTGTGATTGAGGAAAAAGTTTATATCGAGCAACCTGATGGATTTGAGTTTCATGGGAAGGAGTCTCATGTTTGCAAGCAGAAGAAGGCTCTGTATGGTCTTAAGTAGGCTCCTCGTGCATGGTACGAAAGGATTGATCGTTACTTGTTGAGTTTGGGCTTCTTGAAGAATGATGTTGATTCTAATTTTTACTTTAAGGTAATAAATGGTGAGGCCTTGATTTTGGTTTTGTATGTTGATGATTTGATTATCACTGGAGAAGAACATTTGATTCTAAAATGTAAGAAGGAGTTAGCTTTTGAATTTAAGATGAAGAATCTTGGTCTCATGCATTACTTTCTTGGCTTAGAAGTTTGGCAAAAACCAGATGAAATGATTCTGAGTCAAGGCAAATATACAATTGATATTTTGAAAAGGTTTGGTATGATTGATTGCAAACCTATGTCTACACCTATGGAGACAAATTCGCATAAGTTGAAAGAGACTGCAGCCAGTTCAGACTTGGTGGATCCTACTTTGTATAGACAGTTGATTGGGTCCTTGATGTATCTTGTAAACACTAGACCAGATATCTGTTATGCAGTGAGTGCACTAAGTCAGTTCATGTGTAACCCGAGACAGATACATCTTGTTGCAGCTAAACATATCCTTAGATACTTGCATGGCACAGTTGGATATGGACTGAAATATTCTTCAGGTGTGGATTTGGAGCTACATGGCTTTACTGATTCTGATTGGGCAGGGTGTGTCACAGATCGAAAGAGTACCTCCGGCTGTTGTTTCAGTTTGGGTTCTGCTATGATATCCTAGTGCAGTAGGAAGCAGTTATCTGTAGCATTGAGTACAGCAGAGGCAGAGGGCATTGCAGCTTGTATGGCAGCTCGAGAAGCAATGTGGCTTCGTAAGCTCCTTGCGGGATTGTTTGGACAATCAATGGAGCCTACCATCATTCATTGTGATAACCAAAGTTGCGTAAAGCTTTCTGTCAATCTTGTGTTTCATGACAAAACCAAGCATGTTGAAATCAAGTATCACTATATTAGAGACATGGTACTGTGGAAGGCTATACAACTAAGGTATATCAGCATTGATGAGCAGACGGCAGACATTCTCACCAAGCCTCTCTCCAGAATCAAGTTTGGGTACTTTCGAGATAAGCTTGGTATGGTGGAGAATCCAACCTTAACTAAGAAAGAGTCTCAGCATCAGTGAACCTGCTTAATGAGTTCTTCTCTGTGAGAGAAGTTCAAGGTGAAATCCCTTGTTAATGCATTTCTCTTTGAGATTTGAGGTGAAAGCCCTTGTTTCCACCCTCTAAGAGAGTCATGGTGGATGTCATGTGTGTGACTCCATGACAACATCACGTGAGAGAATCTGTGATGATCTTTTGTACTTGTGTTTCACCCTCTGGGAGAGCCACGGTGAAAGTCATGTTGAGGTGACAACATCACGCAAGTGATGAACACTTGTACATACCATACATGGTTGTAGCCATTATGGTTGATATCATGTTGAGGTTATATCTGATATCACGATAAGGTGATATTCTTTCTTTCCACAATTGGTTGTAGCCATTGTGATAGACATCATGTTTGAGGTGATATGTCTTGTGCAGCTGAAAGTACTCCTCCCTAGCTGAGAGGGAGTGTTGATTTTAAACAGCTGCATGAGCAACTTCCAAGCGCACAAGTAGAAGACAAAAATTGAATGTACCCTACAGCTATATATATATATATACATATCTATTTGTGACATCGATCTGATGAAAGGGCCGACCTCATTGTATATAATTAAATGTTTTCATATTAAATATATTTAATTATGGCCGAACCTAGAAGTGGCACGACTTTTGAAAAGTCGTCCTTCTTGGCTGGGCTGACCTCTCCTTCCAAAAGCCGTGACTCTTCCCTTGATGAATATAAATACAAGGTGGCTCTTATTCATTCGATCATCAAGTTCATTCATTATAATTTGCATTCCTACAGAAGTTCGCACTTGAGCAGCAGATCATCATCTTGCAGCAGCAGACTGATTTTAAGGAGAAACATATTCGCACTTAGGAGAAGTGCTAATATTCATTGTATCAGATTCGCCCTTGTGTTGGGCCTGGGTTGTAAGCAGAATTCTGCTCTTGTTCCTACATTATATAAGATAAATATTTACTGGGTTTTTCTCCCTCGAGTTTGGAGGGTTTTCCCAGGGTATCTTGCTGTGTTAACTGTCTTATGTGTTGTATTTTCTGATTGCTTTCATTTCTGATCCTAAAATTTACACTTCTATAGCCTTGTTTTTATTTGTATTGGATTTTGTGCTTCATATTATTGTAAATACGGTATACTGATTTCAAACATGTGTTACAAAATTACATTGTAACTGTGACTTAGGGTTTGATTATATTCTCTAAATTCCATTTATTGATATAAATATGGCAACTGGACCTTAAGAGTGAGTGTGAACAACAGTGTTGGTTAGGTTTGATTGATTCAATGTATTTTACTTAATTTAGGAATTACTCTCTTTAGCAATGGTCAAATGTTAAAATGGCAATGCTATCATATGGTAACAAAGATATTCTGTAGAGTTTTGTATAAATATTTATGCTTCTTGACCTCACATAACAGTTGTTGTTTGTTCGTTTGTCACATATCTGTCTGCAGGGTGTATATTGGTCCTTCCCCCTAAAATTATGTGCGAAGTTAACTTCCTTAAGCTTGTACCAGATGATTGATCATGTATAACGAGCATGGAATGTAAGTCATTGGTATAATGTTTTATAGTGTTAACTACTGTAGCTAATATTTTTAGTAAATTTAGAAAGATATCTGTTCTATCTCATCCCCCTGAAAGGGACCACTGTAATGGTCTCTATGATATCCATATGTGACAAAGGGAATTTAACCTTAGACTGTATTCTGTCCTAGAAGTTAGTCTTCTACCTTTGAGGATGTTACAAGCATAGAAGCAGAAATTTGCAAAAAAACGCAATTAATTGCGATTTTCAAAAAATCAGCACCCAACACGAATTTTCCCCTCGATTTTTTCAAAAAATCATTGACCATAGTCAACGACTAATTCAATGTTTTAATCACATTTAAATCTGGAAAAAAACGTGATTAAACTTTCACCCACCCGCAATTAAATTCCCGTGAAAAAAATGAAACCCTAAAACTGCGCAAAATTATATAAGTTGCAGTCATAAATGTTGAAGGTTATCAGACGGCGAGCATCAAACAGATGCGAATCCAGAGCAGCAGATTTCATACGCGAATTTGAAAGCAGCCAACTTCAACATTTCTTCCACCGATGCCATTTCTTCCTGCACACTTCCAGCATTTGTTCCTTCAAAGGTCGGATACGAGATTTCCAGGTAGGCTCCCGTTTTTCCCTAATTTTTGCAGCATTATTATAATTTTTTTCTATTTATCAATTTACTCAGGCACGCTTCCATGAAGACAGAAGTTTGAATAAATAATTTAATTTAGTATTATTTAATATAGTATTAAGTTTTCAAATTTAATTGTATACTAAATAAAAAATACTATATTATTATTTTTAAATAAGTATTATTTAGTAAAAAATACTATATATGTTTTATTTTGTATTATTATTTTTAAATAAGTATTATTTAGTAAAAAAATACTATTTTTTTTATTTAGTATTATTTTTTATATACACTTACAGTATAATTTTACTTAGTATAATACTGAATTTGAAAATATAATACTAAATTACTAATAATATTATTTAATAAAAAATACCGTATTATTTTTAAATAAGATTTGTTTTTAAAATTTAGTTTTATTATTATTTAGTATTTAAAATGCAATGAACTGTTTGAAAAAAATGCCTCAAAGAAATTTGGTCTCATGGAATGCCATGACAAGCTAATGCAATTGGCAGCTGCTCCTAGTTATTAGTTATGTAATGTGAAGTAATTGCTTAGGTTGACTTTGTAAAAACCTATATTGTAATTGAAAATTTGTCATCTATCAGCATCTAATTATTAGTTATGCAATGTGAAGTAATGCTTTGAGTTTGAAAAATATAGCCTTTTAATATAAGTATATATATTAAATAATATATATATATAAGTTATAACTATTATATCTTTTAGAAATATTTATATATCTGAATGTGTTATTTCCTTCAACTAAAACTTGGGTTTATACTTATGTGATCGATGTATGTTTGTGTATGGGATCATAGTAATTTCTATTTGATGATGTTATTGTGTCTTTAATTTACCATGCTTTGTGGATTGTTGCCAATCATACAATGAAGTGAAATGATTATGTTTTTCGGTGTTACATATGAGAAGTTAACAATGTTGTAGAAGGTGTTGAATGATTCAACTTTAATCAATGTTCAACGTGTATTATACTAGACTTAATTAAAATGCTTTTGCAAAATACGTCATAATGCCACGTGTAAAAGACTTTGCATGGGCACATTGCACACCAATACCGAGTTCAACGAAGGTTAAATGCAATTCGTGTTTGAGTGACATCAATGGTGGCATTTATCGCTTCAAATGGCATTTGGCAAAGGAGCCAAGAAATAACACCATTATTTGCACAAAATGCCCTCCAGAAGTCACATATCAGGCAAAACAAGCTCTTGAAGGGATTGCAGAGACTAAGGCTAAAAAGGCAAGAACTGGGAATGAAGTAGATTCCAATCATACAGAAGGTAGGAGGAATCACTTGGATGGGGAAATACCATCACAAGAATGTGAGTCGACACCTTCTACAGCACGTGGCCCAAACATAGGTGGAGGAAACATAAATTCTCTCTTCGCACCTCGTACTACACCAAGATCACAGACCACTTTGGAGAGTACAGAATGGAAGAAGGCTGTCCATGAACAAGCAAAGAAGGCAATAGAAAATTTATGGTACTACTCTAGCTTGCAATTCCATATTGCCAGGTCTCCATACTGGCAAGGTATGGTGGATCCTATTGCATCTAAAGGTCCTGGGTTCAAAGCCCCATCTTATGAGTCATTGAGGCTTCCTTTGCTTAATGATGCAGTACAGGATGTTAATGATGTTGTTGTTGAACATCGATTGATTTGGGCAAAGACTAGTTGCAGCATACAGTCAGATGGATGGGCAGATAGGAGGAATCGAACACTCATCAACTTCCTTGTGTCTTATGATATCGGTACAATTTTTTTTAAATCTGTGGATGCATCAGACACAATCAAATCTCCAGCTACATTGTTTGACATGTATGACTCAGTGGTCGAAGAAATAGGGCCACAAAATGTGGTTCAATTTATAACAGATAATGTTGTTGCTTGTGTTGCTGCTGGGAGACTTCTGACAAACAAATACCCCTCTTATCTTTTTTACTCCATGTGCAGCACATTGCATTGATCTAACCCTAGAGGACATTGGTAAACTTGAGTGGGTTAAGGAGGTATTACACAAGGCTCACTCAATTACCAAATTTATCTATAATCACACAAGGGTTTTGTGTTTGATGCGCACTTTCACAGAGGGCAAGGAGTTAGTTCGACCAGAGGTGACAAGATTTACAACACACTTCCTTGCATTACAAACTCTATGTGAACAAAAAATGAATTTGAAAAGAATGTTTGTTTCAAGCGAGTGGATGGCATGTGGCTTCTCAAATCAAGCAAATGGTATAGCAATATCAGATCACATTTATTCTGCTAGTTTTGGGGATGCAATAGAAGTTGTACAATTTTCAAAGCCTCTAGTGAAAGTCTTGAGACTAGTGGGTGGGGATAAATCCCCCATGGGATATTTGTATGAGGCCATGGATAGGGCCAAGGAGGTGATGAGGAGTAGGATGGAAAATGACAGGGACAGGTATATGCCACTATGGGACATAATTGATAGAAGATGGGATCGACAGATGCATTCTCCTCTCCATGCTACAGGATACTATCTTAATCCAAGTATGTACTATAGCTCTTCATTTAGAGATGATGATGGTGAGGTTGCACAGAGCTTGTTCATATGCATGGAAAAAATGTTTGCTACCATAGAACAATTAACGACAGCTATGCAAAAGCTAGCCGCATACTGTTACACCCCTTGCATTGAGACTATGAAATTAGTTATGTATATTCAGATGCAAAGTTAGTTGCAAGTATTTGTTTTCATGTGAATGTGAAATTGTGAATAGAATAGATGTTTTATTTATCATAACTGCAAGTTAACGATCCTTTCATTTGCAAGTGAATTTCTTGAACACATTCACGCGAAATTGAATGTGTTCATGAGATTATATTTAAATGCATATTTATATATAGCCGTTGTGAACAATCTAACCATAATACCTATCAGTGGATTCAGTACTGACGACACCATGACTGAAAAGGAGATGTTATCAGGGAGATGTATTGGTTAATAGAGGATCAAAAATTGTCATCTCGCTATGAGTCGGTGTAAGACAGGGAATCAAAACTATAACTTGGCCACTAATAATTCAATATAAATATTTATTAAATAAGCCAATTTATATTTATATAAATCAATAATCTTCTAATAGGAGATTTCGAATGGTTAATAAATAATTGATAAAATTAAATATTAAATTATTAATATATGATATAATTAAATATTAAAATCTTGGAAAGGAGCGAATCAATTTGGAATATCAATTAACATTTGAAAATAATAATTGTGGCATCGAAGGTTTTTTTCAAATTTAAATGCAAATGAAGTAGGCATCGGGCCTTGAGGTGGGACTGTTGGCAACTCGCCACCAACATTGGTTAACGCCAAGAATGGGCAGATGAAAGGTTTCCTTGGGAAACGTCTGGAAAGTCGAGCTCCTCAAGAAAAGTAGACTTTATTTCCTCATTTCGCTCGCTCTCTCTCATCTCAGCTTTTTTTTTCACATCCTTTCTCTCGGGGTCCTCCGATTTTCTGTGGCTTCGTACAAGTTCTCAATTTGCCATTTCAATTTTAGTTCCCTTCTGAGTTTGTCATCCACTCGGTGCTCATGTTTGGAATCTCTCTCTTTGTGATTGTCGGTGTTGTTCGAGCTTATTCTATTATCCATCTTCTTCCTTGAGGTCGGCTTCCTTGAAATTTATTTCTTTGGCAAAGTTTTGTTCAGTCGTTGCTTGAATTGGGAATCTTCTTTGCTCTTCTTCCATTTAGAATAGTGGTGTGGCATTCCAATCAGTCGTCTAGGGTTATCTTCCACGGCCTAGAGTGTTCGAGTTCTATTTGGCTTGTTGAATTGCGAGGGAAGAACTTGAATATCAAGTTTCAAATTAAATATCCCAAGCAAGTATTGAATATAACCCTCCATTGCTTTGTATTGATGTATAGAATTAGAGTATTTTTGCGTTGCAACATTTCTGGCTATTAATTACCAGCTAGCAATCGAATAAATGTCAAAGTTCGCAAGATTAAATCAAAATGCTTTGCGTCCTGTCATTTAAAATATAAACAATGGCAGTTGTCTGAATGAATGTGTTCATGAGATTATATTTAAATGCATATTTATATATAGCCATTGTGAACAATCTAACCACAATACCTGTCAGTGGATTCAGGACTGACGACACCACGACTGAAAAGGAGATGTCATCAAGGAGAGGTAGTGGTTAACAAAGGATCGAAAATTGTCATCTCGCCATGAGTCGGTGTAAGACAGGGAATCAAAACTATAATTTGGCCAATAATAATTTAATATGAATATTTATTAAATAAGCCAATTTATATTTATATAAATCAATAATCTTCTTATAGGAGATTTCGAATGGTTAATAAATAATTGATAAAATTAAATATTAAATTGATTAATATATGATATAATTAAATATTAAAATCTTGGAAAGGAGCGAATCAATTTGGAATATCAATTAACATTTGAAAATAATAATTGTGGCATCGAAGGTTTTTTTTCAAATTTAAATGGAAATGAAGTTGGCATCGAGCCATGAGGTGGAACTGCTGGCAACTCGCCACCAACGTTGGTTAACACCAAGAATGGGCAGATGAAAGGTTTCTTTGGGAAACGTCTAGAAAGTCGAGCTCCTCAAGAAAAGTAGACTTTCTTTCCTCATTTCGCTCGCTCTCTCTCATCTCAGCTTTTTTTTTCACATCCTTTCTCTCGGGGTCCTCCGATTTTCTGTGGCTTCGTACAAGTTCTCAATTTGCCATTTCGATTTTAGTTCCCTTCTAAGTTTGTCATCCACTCGGTGCTCACGTTTGGAATCTCTCTCTCTGTGATTGTCGATGTTGTTCGAGCTTATTCTATTATCCATCTTCTTCCTCGAGGTCGGCTTCCTTGAGATTTATTTCTTTGGAAAAGTTTTGTTCAATCGTTGCTTGAGTTGGGAATCTTCTTTGCTCTTCTTCCATTCAGAATAGTGGTGTGGCATTCCAATTAGTCGTCTAGGGTTATCTTCCACGGCCGAGAGTGTTGGGGTTCTATTTGGCTTGTTGCATTGTGGGGGAAGAACTTTAATATCAAGTTTCAAATTAAATATCCCAAGCAAGTATCGAATATAACCCTCCACTACTTTGTATTGATGTATAGAATTAGAGTATTTATTGGTTGCAACATTTCTGGCTATTAATTACCAGCTAGCAATCGAATAAATGTCAATGTTCGCAAGATTAAATCAAAATGCTTTGCGCCTTGTCATTTAATATATAAAGAATGGTAGTTGTCTGAATGAAGTAATCAAACTAATTAATCTTGATGTTAATGCCATTTTGATACTAAGTCTAATTGTGATCAATCACCATTCTTTGTTGGGTCTGGAACAATGTCAACTTTGAAGTCAATCGAGCATTCATTTATCTATTTTAGTGTTTCAATGTCGATTGTGGGTCTGAATTTCATACCTGTTGATGAACTTGAAAGGAATGTGGACTTCTTCTTCTTTTCTCGGTTGAGTTCAAGCCCTGATTTGGTAAATGGAATTGTTGGGTTTATAACCTGAACAACTTCCAAATATAAAAATCTGGGAAAAATGTTTTATTATATTTCCAGACAATCTCTGTCTAAATAGTGAACTGAATCTTGACATGGTTTCCATTCATTCTACTATTCAAAATTCTCCTGACTATAAACATATAAGTATATTTGTTGAGATCTAGAAAATCTCTCATTTTCAATTGAAATCTCTCAATGGTTAAGGTATAACCTAAACCTTATGAAAAGTGAACCAAAATGATATTTAATTATTAAACTTGAGATTTGGTAATCATGTCGAGCAAGGGTGAGAGTGCTGACGACACAAGAGTGCCAATAAAATAAATGAAATCCTTGGCCAAGGTACAATGCTAGATTCAGCATATGTCAGCCATCAAGTACCAGATATACCCCTGATCAAAGTGACCTTTCTAGTTGGGAGGTACCCTTAGTAAGGTTGGATCAGGAGGTATAGGTCCTTGACGCCAGGCTCATAGGCACGATGATGATAATAAGAGATCCTTGTTAACTACCCTCGTGAAGGGACGGGTTCCTTCAGTTGAAGGAACACGGGAGACCAGTAGGTCTTCGGATGGGCGGTAAAGCCCCTGATGATATCTCCTTTTCCCTTGGTGACAATGTCAAGATCAAATGCTTCAGCTTCTTATCTGTAAACTCTTGAAACCAGTGTTACTCCAAGTTTTTGGGATGGGGACGGCAGGGGATGGCGGAACGAGTCCCCATGTTTCTGATTTTTTAGGCCAAATTTAGGGACGGCAGGGGACGGCTATATAAAATATAGAAAAAATTAAAATATATAAGGAAACATTAAATATTCATATGAAAACATGGATAAAGCATGCATATATACATTATAGAACCTTAGCATATAACATTTTTGTTAAGAATTCATTGCCAATATAGTTTTTTTTCAATTACGATATGAAAATCAAAATAAAAAGAACATGGTACATTGTTGCTGTCCCCCTAGCCGTTTCCGGGACGGGGACAGGGGTGTTTAGACCAAGGGACGTGTCCCCGGGTAACACTGCTTGAAACCCTTCTCTCTCCTGTAATATTTGAAAAGGTTACTTAGCTTAAAGATTGATCAGTTGTAATTTTATTTGTAAGCTTTGAAAAATTAGTTAATGTTCGTTTGCATTTTTGTTATTGGAAATTAGTGGATGTTTTTTTTCCATTATTTCAATTAAACGTTTCTTTTTAGCTTAACTGAAATTTGAAGTTAGTTGGTTGGTTAACGTTATATTAGCAATAGGATAGTTAGAGTGTTACATATGGTATCAGAGCTACCAGGTTCGGCACTGAACCTTGGGCTCGTCATGCAAACCTAGAAAAAACGAGAAGCTATCACAGGAAGTGGTAGACATTCTTTTGTAACAAAATTTGTTAATAAATCTATCACAGGGAGTGATAGTTGATGTTTTTGTAATTACACCTTTCACAGGAAGTGATAGTTACTAGGTAACTGAGCTTATCATAAGAAGTGAGCCTTTTTGTAACAATTCTGTATTGAATTTGTCGCAGGGAGTGAAAATAATTTGGTAAACAATTTTGAGTGTACACGTTAAAGGCTCTTAGGAGTAATTTGAGTTATCAAGTAATTATGAAACCATTTTATCTAGTAAAGGCAAGGTATGCCTAGGGTACTAAGATTGTGATTAAAACCTATATAATAGTTAATTTTGAAATTGTGAACTTAAGGATGGGAAGATCCCAAAGCAATCAACCAGGTGCAGGGACATTTGAGTGTTGGAAATCCTTGGAATTATATCAAGACTCCTAGATAAGATGAACTCTGGTATAATTTCTAGATGGCTTGGAATAAGCCAAGTGGAATTAAAGGATTAAGATGATAAGCAAAATAGTAGTCAAGGACAACCTGCTGTTGAATGAAAGATAGCATGAGGTAAGGGGGGAGCAGGTTAGTGTTTTACTCTTCAGCCCTAGAGAAGTCAAGGGAATTATGAATAAGATTATACACAAGTGCAGTGACTAAAAGGAGTGACAGTTTTGATTATCATTCATAGTCTGTTTGCAAGAGTGTCAATAATCACTGTAAATATGCTTAGTAGTTTGTTTGCATGGTTTCTGAGTTTGAGACAGTCATATAATGCATAAATAGTGCACAACGACATCGTGTGTTCATTGGTTTCTAGCAGCGACATCTTGAAGCTAATAGTTGTCTGGACAACAGTTGCTCTTGTTTGTCAATATGACAGTGTCTATGTTGGTATAGTCTTGATGATGCAATTAGAAGTAAGTGCAGACTTTTGTTTGTATGTAAGCAGTGTTTTGATGAAGGAGATGGCAGTTCTCTAGCAGAGACAGTCTTTTGTGATCTTGTTTTCAGTCTACTACTCTTCAAGACGCAGGTGGCAACAAACTAGGTTGATGTGGCAGAATGACAAGGCATTCATCACAAATATTATTTGGTTGACATGAATGCAGTTTGAAGATATGACAAGATAGTACAAATCAAGTTTGTCAAGATTTTATACCAAACCAAGGTTGTGAAATTCAAGGACAGAACTGTTACAAAGTTTTTAAGTAGTGATTTATTGAGATAAAATTTGGAAGAAGTTTAGTTTTACTGCTTGACCAAGAACGGCAATAAGACAGTGCAACTATTGCTAATAAGATTTGCTATGAACAAGTTTCTTGTCTTTAAATTATATTAGTTTGATTGTTTTTGCATGGTATTGCCTGGGTTGTGCCGAAAATAGTCAGTGGTTGCAGGGGAAGAAGTCAGTTACAATGTATTGTTTAGATTCCTGTTTCATTGAATACACCCATACCTCTGTGATACATAGTGAGATAGCTTGATGTGAATATTACATATTGTATGAGATACGAAAAAATTCTATGATTTGAAGTTGTATTTTCAAAGAAAGATAGTTATCTCATGTTTGGCAAGCGAAAAGGGTATTCATGATCAGAGGACCTTGTGAGGATAGCTAAATACAATCACAGTAGCAGTGTTTTGATCAGATTATGTTGTTGTGACAAAGGCTGCATAGACAGGTTGAACCTCAGAACAAAAGACTTCCACTCTTCCTCAGTACATAACAAGTGTTTTTCTGTTTTGTGACCTTATGAGTTGTCAGATATCTCGTTTTCATAAGTAGCAGTGAAGAATTGTATAGTGGTGATATGCCTGAATATGATTTAGTGTTATTTATTTGGAAATGTTAGTATGAAGTTACAGTGTGATCAGACATTGATCAATTACAACCTTTTTAGTGACTACAGAGATCTATATGTATGATACCAATCTGTCATTGACGATGTCTTGACAATTTGTGTTGATTGAAATATTGACTAAGAGTATCTTACTGAATATGACAATGATATAGTTGCAACATATAGTCTGACAGTGACAATGCTCAAGATAATAGATGAGTAAAAGGAATTAAAGACAGTTGATATTTATATTTTTATGACAGTTGATATCATTACAGTAAATTATGGCATCATTTCAGATTGGTAGTGTTCATAACTACTTGTGATGTTAATCTTGGCATTTAAATTTGACATTACAGTGACAATAGTCTTGGCATTTGTCATTGGAATTACAGTGATCCTAGTAGGATCATAAGGATTTGACATAAAATAAGGTTTTTGACGTGCAACATTGAAAAGAAGTTGCTCTTCCAACATTTCATGGTTGTCATGGCGGAAGAGGTTGGAGGTCGGACATTATTCTTAAATGAAGACACACATTGCTACAACAAAGATACACTTGTTGACAGTGGATATGACATTGGAATTGTTTGTAGTCTGTTGAGAATGCACATGGTCATAGTGGCTCACATGATAATCAAGTTCTTGGTGCTCATGGATTCCAATAGTCAAAGTTGATATCATGATGGCAGTTGGTATGACAGTTTGAATTTGATTCATCAAGAAAATCAGTTTGACATTTCCTTGTGTAGTTATTGAATGAGATGAAGGTTCCATAGAATGGAAGTTATCTCTATTGCAAGTGTTTTTGGACAGTGGTATTCATATTTTGGGCTTGTTACTTGTTCCTTCTCTTCTCATGGTATTTTGACAGATAAGCCTTTAGTTCATGATGTTCAAACCTTGACAGTTGGTATACTAGCTGGGATAGTATATAATCCTTGATAATCAGTTATATGGACAACGATCTATGCTATGCCTCTGTAATTGTACATGGAGTTGGTATCAGTTGGCATTGGAACTTGGATAGTGATACTTCAATGGCTATGCTGCTATATAAAGACAGTAAATTTGAAGCTTTACACTTGGGTCACTTGAATCTTGTTGAAATCTTGGTTCAATTTATTTGATATCATTTACATTCAGATTGTTTGGAACAGTTGGTACTTGGCATCTTCACTGTGAATTTTTGGAAATTGTTTTGGTTACCTCACACTACATACATCTTGAGAGTAATCTTGTTCATATTGTATTGATTATTTGGATACATCCATACTTCACAAGTGGTGTGCACTGTTGCATTTGGTAGTTTGCTAACTCGGGTTTTGCGTTATGATTTGCTCCATGGTTTTTGAGTTGACTCAGAAAGAAAGAACAGTTCTCCTCAGTGATTTACTCCTATTCATAGAATTAGGGGGAGCATTTCATGCTTATTCTTTTTTTTTTTGTTACCCATGTTGACAGTGTTGGCATTATTGTTTGCTCAATTGGTATCTGTATTATAATGGCATGGAATGTGGAGAAAAATGGTATAGAACCAAGGAATGCTTGTTCACTGAGATTCATGAGAAAACCAATTGCTTTATACAAATAAGTAAGCATAAGTAAGGATGAAAGTCTTGAGGGACTTAATTGTTGATGCGTTGGAAACACAATCTCTAACCTATTGTAATTTTTTGGAAAGACTGATTGTAGGGCAGCAATCTACTTCCTTGTTAATGACTAAGTTAAGTCACGTAAGTGTTTTTCTAGATTTTGGCACTTCATTGGATTCGGAAAAATTCATTTTAATGCAGGCAAGGAATGCCATTGCTTTATTTCTTAGAATTTGAAATGGTCTAGCCACTGAAAATTGAAGATTGTGTATAGCCAGTTGGTCAAAATTTGGTTTAATAGTGTAAATGAGCGCAACATTTTGACTTTCTGCTGAAATTAAAAAATTGTTTATATCTTGATATTGAGTTCAGTAATTGTACAGGAATATTTTGGTTGATCACCATGTTTGATGTAATGATCATCTCTAACATGTCCGGGATAAGCCTCTAATGGATTGTGTAAGGGAGTAATTGTAGGGAAATATATCTGGTTTGTCCTTAACCTTGCAAAAGAAAGAAACCTTGTGTTTGGTATGTGGGCGGACAGGAAGTCTGGTAAGCCTAGGGGAATAGTATCTCCAAGTCGAGCAGGATGGTGAACTTTATACTCCAGACACTTAGCTAACCAGATTTGTCGTACTTAGTAGGAGGGTATCCTTAGTAGTGCGACAGAGTCAGTTAAGTGGGGGTACACACCAGAGCTCAGATGGCAACTGAGAGGGATTTCCTCTTATCAATGGCATGTCAAGTCTTGGAGGACAATTGAATTAGAACAGAAATTTTCATCCTTCCTCTTGTATGTACTTATCAGCATATTTAAATGATGCATGAGATAAATGAAATTGGTACCGAATGAATAACCTTTTCAGATAGAGAAGTGAAGGTTGTTAACCTTTGGTGAATTCTCTTGGTACACTAGTATTAAACATAATTGATTGCTTTACAATCGAGCCGCTTAGAGTGCTCGAGGTGCGCAGGAGATGCTTATGTAACCGTGATGTTATGTGATCCAAGATCCAGTCGAACCAGTACTCTGAAGAAAATGCCACATGTGAGGATTATGAAGAAATCCTTCAAAAATTTCCTTATCTTTTGTTGAACAATTTAGGTCATTATATTTATGTCTATGTTTAAATTTAGAATAAACAATTATTGAGGACGATGATTCTTAAGGGGAGGAGTATGTTACATCCCTTGCATTGAGACTATGAAATTGGTTATGTATTCTCGGATGCAAACTTAGTTGCAAGTATTTGTTTTCATGTGAATGTGAAATTGTGAATAGAATAGATGTTCTATTTATCGTAACTGTAAGTTAACGATCCTTTCATTTGCAAATGAATTTCTTGTTCACGTGAAATTGAATGTGTTCATGAGATTATATTTAAATGCATATTTATATATAGCCGTTGTGAACAATCTAACCATAATACCTGTCAGTAGATTTAGGACTGACGATGCCACGACTGAAAAAGAGATGTCATCAGGGAGAGCTAGTGGTTAACAAAGGATCAAAAATTGTCATCTCACCATGAGTCAGTGTAAGACAGGGAATCAAAACTGTAATTTGGCCAATAATAATTTAATCTGAATATTTATTAAATAAGCCAATTTATATTTATATAAATCAATAATCTTCTTATAGGAGATTTCGAATGGTTAATAAATAATTGATAAAATTAAATATTAAATTGATTAATATATGATATAATTAAATATTAAAATCTTGGAAAGGAGCAAATCAATTTGGAATATCAATTAACATTTAAAAATAATAATTGTGGCATCAAAGGTTTTTTTTCAAATTTAAATGGAAATGAAGTTGGCATCAGGCCTTGAAGCGGCACTGCTGGCAACTCGCCACCAACATTGGTTAACGCCAAGAATGGGCAGATGAAAGGTTTCTTTGGGAAACGTCTGGAAAGTCGAGATCCTCAAGAAAAGTAGACTTTCTTTCCTCATTTCGCTCGCTCTCTCTCATCTCAGCTTTTTTTTTCACATCCTTTCTCTCGGGGTCCTCCAATTTTCTGTGGCTTCGTACAAGTTCTCAATTTGCCATTTCGATTTTAGTTCCCTTCTAAGTTTGTCATCCACTCGGTGCTCACGTTTGGAATCTCTCTCTCTGTGATTGTCGATGTTGTTCGAGCTTATTCTATTATCCATCTTCTTCCTTGAGGTCGGCTTCCTTGAGATTTATTTCTTTGGAAAAGTTTTGTTCAATCGTTGCTTGAGTTGGGAATCTTCTTTGCTCTTCTTCCATTCAGAATAGTGGTGTGGCATTCCAATTAGTCGTCTAGGGTTATCTTCCACGGCCGAGAGTGTTGGGGTTCTATTTGGCTTGTTGCATTGTGGGGGAAGAACTTTAATATCAAGTTTCAAATTAAATATCCCAAGCAAGTATCGAATATAACCCTCCACTGCTTTGTATTGATGTATAGAATTAGAGTATTTATTGGTTGCAACATTTCTGGCTATTAATTACCAGCTAGCAATCGAATAAATGTCAATGTTCGCAAGATTAAATCAAAATGCTTTGCGCCTTGTCATTTAATATATAAAGAATGGTAGTTGTCTGAATGAAGTAATCAAACTAATTAATCTTGATGTTAATGCCATTTTGATACTAAGTCTAATTGCGATCAATCACCATTCTTTGTTGGGTCTGGAACAATGTCAACTTTGAAGTCAATCGAGCATTCATTTATCTATTTTAGTGTTTCAATGTCGATTGTGGGTCTGAATTTCATACCTGTTGATGAACTTGAAAGGAATGTGGACTTCTTCTTCTTTTCTCGGTTGAGTTCAAGCCCTGATTTGGTAAATGGAATTGTTGGGTTTATAACCTGAACAACTTCCAAATATAAAAATCTGGGAAAAATGTTTTATTATATTTCCAGACAATCTCTGTCTAAACAGTGAATTGAATCTTGACCTGGTTTCCATTCATTCTGCTGTTTAGAATTCTCTTGAATATAAACATATAAGTATATTTGTTGAGATCTAGAAAATCTCTCATTTTCAATTCAAATCTCTCAATCGTTAAGGTATAACCTGAAACTTATGAAAAGTGAACCAAAATGACATTTAATTATTAAACTTGAGATTTGGTAATCATGTCGAGCAAGGGTGAGAGTGCTGACGGCACAGGAGTGCCAGGAAAATAAATGAAATCCTTGGCCCAAGGTACGATGCTAGATTCAACATATGTTAGCCATCAAGTACCAGATATACCCTTGATCAGAGTGACCTTTCTAGTTGGGAGGTACCCTTAGTAAGGTTGGATCAGGAGGTATAGGTCCTTGACGCCAGGCTCAGAGGCACGATGATGATAATAAGAGATCCTTGTTAACTACCATCGTGAAGGGACGGGTTCCTTTAGTTGAAGGAACACGGGAGACCAGTAGGTCTTCGGATGGGCGGTAAAGCCCCTAATGATATCTCCTTTTCCCTTGGTGACAATGTCAAGATCCAATGCTTCAGCTTCTTATCTGTAAACTCTTGAAACCCTTCTCTCTCCTGTAATATTTGAAAAGGTTACTTAGCTTAAAGATTGATCAGTTGTAATTTTATTTGTAAGCTTTGAAAAGTTAGTTAATGTTCATTTGCATTTCTGTTATTGGAAATCAGTGGATGTTTATTTTCCGTTATTTCAGTTAAACGTTTCTTTTTAGCTTAACTGAAATTTGAAGTTAGTTGGTTGGTTAACCTTATATTAGCGGTAGGATAGTTAGAGTGTTACACGTACAAGCAAGCAAATGGTTTTTTCTCATCCAAGGCTACCATAGAAGGCAGGAAGATTGTGCACAGGTAGACTCTATAAAATTTTGAGAATCTCTCTATTTCGTGGACAAAATCATAAAATGTCTAAAAATTTAAGATATTCTTATGTGACATCGTCTCCATATAATGTGTTTTTCAGCGCTATGGTGGGATTTTTTTGGTCACGAAACCAAAACTCTCAGGTGGTTCGCAAAACGCATTTTGAGCCAGCCATGCAGTTCATCCGCTTGTGAGCGTACTTGGAGTGTTTTTTAACACATACATTCGAAGAAACGCAATCACCTAACACAGCAATGGATGAATGACTTGGTGTTTGTTCACCACAACCTCCGCTTGAAGCTAAATAAAGCTCAAGGTTAGACTTTTTGATTTTAGTATACTTGCAATTGTAGTTGTAAATTTGTAATTGTATTCATAATGTTTTTGCACTTGTAATCCAAAGACTAACTTGTCCATGGGAAAAACTAGGTACCATTGAGGATGCTGAGCCAATTGACCTTGATAAGATTGATCCAGACAATGAGTGGATTGCTAATGATGACGAACCTCTTGAGGATGAGGATTTTGAGATCCTAGAGGAGGCCAACTATGATCCTCATGCGATTGATGAGCTTAGGAGGCCAGGCAAAGCCCCAAGAGCTTCATCATCAAGGCCTACAAGCCTCTAGCATAGGTCTTTTTATAGTAGCAACTAGCAAGAGTCATAGGCTACTTTTGATTTTTGAAACTTTGTACTACAAAGTACAAACTATATTGTAATTGAAATTTTGTCATCTATCAGTTATGCATTGTGAACTAATGCTTTGAAAAATGTGTAATGCAATGTAATCAGCGATATGAATATAAACATCAAAATCTATTTTCAATTTTTCTATGATTCATTAGTTAAACTCTCTATTTTATTTGCTCTCTATATCTCTATTGCTATGGAAATGCCTTTCAATTAAAAAAAAATCAGTTTTTGTCTATTATTCTACATTTTTTTACTTTTTTTTAAATCCGATTTTTTCCCAATTTTTTCAAAAAATCTTGAAGTTTTGGTTTGCCGATTTATTCCCCAAAAGATTTTTGCTGCTATGGTTACAAGCATAAGATTCTCATCTGCGTTGGCAGTACTGGAATGGCATGACCTCACTTTAATACATATGCAAAATAGCATTGTTGTATGGTGGGGTTGTCATTACCAGGGTTGGATTGGACTTTAAACTATATATTTTGCTGAAGTCTAATCCTCTTAAATCTGAAAGGGAAATATAAGGGATTCTGTCCTGATCTAGATCTGTTTCTGTTTCAAGCTTGCAGCCTCGAGTCCGATAATTGGATTCTTGTGGATAGTTATTGGTTTCTTATGTGGGTATGTTTTGAATAGGTGGGGCTTCCAAGTGGAAACAAGTCTTAAGTGAATATAAATTTATGATTTGTCTGTTACTATATGATGGCCTGAATGAGCCTAATCTGTCACTAGAGCTTTAGACTAAACTCAAAATAATGGTTTAATCTTCCATATGCAAATGGGTATGTGAACATTGTAATTAGCATTGTTCAGTTATGCTTTTGAAACTAAATTTAAACAGTGAGCTGGAACTGTTGAAGAACCATGGTAATGGAATATAAACAGATACGTTTAGTTGTCTAAACAAATGATCTCAAAAGAAAGTGATTAGTGGAGACAATGAGGGTCTGAACCCGAAAACCCTAACGTATGCAAACACGAAAAAAGGGATGAATGTTTCTGAAAGAAGAGAATCAGGACTTATATGGTTTGGGAAAACCTTCATGGCTGAGAACATTCATAAACTAAAATACAAGACAGAAATTTTGTCCAATCAACAATGGGCGATAAGACCTGTAAGGGGGTTTCATACATTACCCTAAAATCTGAAAGGAAAAATGAAAGTGGCAAGAAGGCATGCTATGTCTTATTGCTTCTAGGGTTCAATATTGATCAGGTAACACTTGACACAATTAAAGGAACTCATGATAATGAAGTGACACTTGACTCATCCACCAAAACTGTACCTAGTCAAGTGGCACTAGACTCAATGCAAGGTGCTATTTTGGGCCAAGTGACACTTGGCTTATACATTGAAATAGATTAGTTAAGTGATACTTGACAAATGCATGGATCTCGTTTGATCAAGTGATACTTGATAAAGTTATTGACTCTGGTTGCAAAAAAACTGTAAATCGACCTTGTGACGCAAGGATGTGTTGAGTTTCACAAATCAAAATCAATTCTAACAAGGTCATCTAGTAAGCATGGGGCCTCCAAAGAAACATGATTAATAAATTTCAATTCATTTTATGTGGATGTATATGAGTATCCCTAAAGTTTATAAGAGATCAACTTGATATGAAAAGTGTGGCATGTGCTTTGTCCCCAAATTCAATCTTTAAAAAAAAAAAATAAGAGCCGATTTTTTGGGAGTCGTCGTAGTTTTGAATCTTCAATGATTTCCATCAAGGCTTGTTATTAATAAAAAATTATTACAAAAATTAGTTAATTAAAAAAGAAATCTCATTCCATGGCAGTCAGATAGACAAAATAACACCTGGTATCCATTGAATGAGTTATGTAATGCAATTACACTTACAAAGAACAATTAAAGATTCACAGGTCCAAGCTCCTAATTATCCATTGATCTTTCGTGAACATAATCTCAAACTCAGATCATGACTTTGAATCTTTTAAGCCTATGATTTAATTGTGATCCCTTACAAAATATATAATTCCTAGCAACTTCGGTTATTTATAATTGATTGTGATGTTCTGTTATGTCAATACATTATATCCCTATACATTCATTTCCTTGAGCAATAACTTGCCATTTGAACTGCATTTTTTCGGATACAGATAAACCAATTGTTTAACAATATATATTAAAGAAGTCTATATCAAACTACAAAGAGAGGTCAAAAATATTTTTGTGAATCTAAAACAAAGAAAATTTCAAAAAGAACATGATTTCTAATTCAGAAGGAGAGTAGACCTTCAAGTGTTTCAGCTTTTCAACTAGACCAAGATATGTCCCTGGATGATTAACCTTGCTCGATCCATGTTTGCTAAAACCACGAACATGCATTTCATAAATAAAGAGATCTTTTTGTGGAAGTTTCAGAGGTAAATCCCCTTGCCAATCAAACTGCAATCACAACCAAATCACAAGAATCAATCATATTAGTTCAGAAGATTTGGATGCTCAACACTATCTATTGAGTTGTACACAAGAAAACATGAAAACCACAATGAGGTTCGTGCTGGATGTCACCATAAGCACAAAAGGGTAATGAGCCACAGGAAAGAGCTTATCTTCAACAAAGTTCTTGTCTTCAAAAAATTTTAAACTATGTTTCTAATAAAGCAAAACTTTTGCCAAGTCTTGGGGACTACAAGAGTACAAGGCAATGGACAACAAATTTTACATATATACAAGTTTTATAGCTTCTCATCGGCATAACTAAACATTCTTCCTCATTCAAAAGAGATTTTGTTTTTTTATTTGTCTTTTATAGGACAACATAAAACAGAACAGTGTGTAAGGATAAATCTCTATTCAAAATCAGAGGATGAGCTCCCTAAGATTTAAACTAAACCTAAACATATGCTAAACTGACCTTAGACACCATACCATAGACAAGATTTATAGATATCAACATATCAACACTATACTATTTTCATTCGGGCTTTCAATCATCAGCAATGGCACCTAGGATTTTGAATCCTGTATTTAGTCTTGTTGCCATGGAGGGCATTAGATTCAAGACAATAGGTTGGACTGGAAAGGTTGTCAATGAATTCACGGCACTCAGAGTTCAATATTCTTTAAGAGATTTGCTAGTTTCAGAACAAAGAGTGAAATGCATTGGAATCTCAATGGGTGTTCATGCATGAAATTGTTATTTTTAGCAATAGCTACATATGGCAATTGTAATTTCTGGTATTCTTTTTCCAGGCAAGGATGAGGGCTATTTTTAGGCAGTTTTTGATAGATTTACTTTACTACTTGTTTAGAGTTGTTTTGTTTTAAACTTTTTTTCCCTATTTTTTCGCATCTTTTAAGCAATTGTGTTTTAACACATCAATTTTGGGGATAATTAATTATTATTTTAAATCCCTACAACCTTTCATCTTTGTAACATATAATAAGTGCTTTACGCACAAGCCATTAATAATAATGATGGATGCTACACTTATGCTATCGAAATTGTTATTCAATATGTTATTCCTAAAACTTGAACCTATGTTTGTAACTCGATTACTTGAATTGAAAGTAGATTAAACCACCAAGCTTTATATTGAGGTCATCTTCTACCTAAGTTATAGATATATACAACTTAATTGTTTATTTATTGGAAACAACATCATCTATACATTGTGATTTCCAATTATTGTGTGTTATAAAATGTCGGACTCTATTTTTGTCCAACAAGGTGTTATTGTTTGTGAGTTGGATAATTTATTTTCTTTCATAATATTAGTAAATCTCGCTTGCAAGACACAGTTGTTATCAATCTGATGCTTGTATTGGAGGGAAAACACAGGCAAGTAGTCATTTCATTAATGCAAAACTCCCGAGAAAATTGCATGGTGTTGTTATCTATAAATCTTTTCTACAGTTTGGTGTCTACGGTCGATTTAGACTAGATTTAGGCTTAGTAAAAGGGTTCACTGAATTTCAAGCAAAAAGTTTGAAATCTAGCAAACTTCAAAAAAACCACACAAAAAATCGTTTCAGTTCACACTAGTACTCTTACAAAAAAGGTTGATTAAAATATATTTTTAAAATGCATTTTCAATTTAGGTTTTTGGGATCTTTTGATGGAAAAAAATCAAGACCGTCAACTATTAATTTTAATACTAGTGTTGAATTATGACATGGTTGTAATTGTTAGTATAGGTTTTTTTTTTTTTCTTTTTCTTTTTTTTTCTTTAATTTAAATAAATTAAATCTACGTTAAACGGTTGCAAAAAAAATAAAAGGCGCACTGGTCTCCCTTCCCTATGATGAGAGAGGGATCCCCATAGGTTCTCGTACCCTTCTTTCTATTCTTTCGAGGCATCTATTCCACCCACCCATTTCATGTGTAACAATTTAAGTTCAACTGCTCTTCTTCTTCTAGTCATTCTCAGCTAGAAATGAATGGATAGCAGTAGCCCCCGTGTGAATATATAAGGCATTTTTATTTTTTTAGTATATTAAAAATTAATAGTTTTATTTTAGTAGTTAAATTTTTATTTTTATTTGATTGGTAAGTTGCTACCAATGGGGGTAGCACCTATTCATGTTAAATCAGCTGAAACAAAGTTTACAGAAAGCATGGCTCTATCCAAAAGCATGCAAGATTTGCACTAGTTGAGTCTTATGGAAGATAGTGTTGTGATAGTCATGATGGCCAGTCATCCCTTCAGTCCATAATGCTCAATACGATTTCATCCTTCACTTGACCACACGCTTTGTTTGCCAGGAAGTCCATTGTGGAATTCCCTTCTCAGTAGCAGCGGGTAAGCGACGTGTCATCCATATCATCCAAAACCTCCCAAATGGATTCTGCGATATTCCATAATTTCCGATTTTATACTTTGTGGCTGCATAGAGTTGATGAAAATAAGGGAATCACCTTCAATGTCTATGTTCATCAATTTTTCTCTTTTGCAAAGTTGTAAGCCTGTGAGAAGCATTGTAAACTCTACTTCATTATTATTGTCGGCCTGCAATTTCCTAGAAACTGCATATTTCACATCACCCTTATCGTCTCTAATCACGATGCCTACACCAGAGGTTCCTAGGTTTCCACAGGCAGCCCCATCAAAGTTCATTTTGAGTCTTCCATGGGGTGGAGGGTACCACTTGATTCTAATTCAGCTAGCCTTTGTATGTTGTGTGTTAGTTTTGAAGGCCTAAGGCATCCTTAAGTTATCCCATCTTTTCATCATCTCCCCATCCTAGTTAGTGAATGGTGTCAGGGGAGATGAAGAAAGTTTCATTGTCACCACTTCACAAATTCCTTTCTCAATTTTCCTTATGACCAAATCCACATTCAGTTCTTTCTCATTAAAGATTATGTTATTCCTCTCCCTCCAGATCTGCCATAGTAGCCTTGAGGGACTCGAAGCCCAAAGACCTTCCCATTCTAGTTTCCATCCTATTGGCCAGCATCTGAACAATTCAATTATATCATTGGAGAGAGCACCAATCCAACTAAATCTGCTACACAACCATCCCAGCAAGTGATGACAAAGGGACAAGAAAGGAAAATGTGATTGGCTGTTTCTTCATCCGCCTTGCATAGGACACAATCTTGACAGACCAGGAATTCCATAGTTCGAAATATTTAACTTAAATTTTAAATTGTTAATATATTTAATATATCAAATTTTACATGTTTAATATTTATAATATTTGAATTAAAAAATTTAACGTACTTATAATTTCATATTTAGTATTTTATAATATTTGAATTAATTTTTTTAAATTACTTATATTTTAATAATTGGACTTATTTTATATTAAAAATATCTATAAATTAAATTAGTCAATTTGAACCATGAATTTTTTTGGCTTTCTGAATTTCATCCAAATTTTATCCTTGTTTAACTCAAACATGAACACGAACCTTGTGGCATAGGGTTTAGGTATAGTTTAGATTTTCGGGAGCTTCCACTTCAGATTTGAAGAGAGATTTATTCTCAAACATTATTCCATTTCGTGTTTTCTTGCAACAAACAAATTAAAATGCTAACATGTTGCATTGGAAATACAAAAATAATAAATATAAAACTGTCATTCATCTATGAAATTTAACATGGAACAATGAAATTGAAAATTGAGTTTAAATAATACAACCACAAAATATCTGATTCTATGCTGTCGTGAAAATACATATAACTAGACTCTTGCCAAACATTCTAGGCATCCATCTCATTTTGTGCACATATAAACAATGCAGTTGATTCATGGTAATAGATACTTTCTCTTTAGTGCTTATAAATCTTCTATTGCATTGAATGACAAATACTTCAGCCTCTATCAAGGGATATAACCAAGTGTTCCTCCCATTTGTGGTGGGCTTGATTGTCTCAAATCTAGGGTCAACATTTTCCCAAATTTCACCTAATCACAACCTATTTGTATTTACAAAGTAAACTACAAACTATTCAATTCTCATATTAGCAATTATAGGAAACAAGTGCTAGAAGGTCTCTTCACAAAAATATATTATCTAGTGTAGAAATCAATAGAAAACTTAAATTTACAAAATACAAAATTTCACAAACCAACTGATGCCAAAATGTCATAATCAAATGATTAAAAAGGTATACAAATCAAGATTTAAAGCATAATAATTATACCTATGACATACAAAGAATAAAGATGATTCTCCTAAAAATAGATGTCTCTGATACCTTTCACAGATGTCTCTTGTTTCATGTGAAATGGGAAAATAAACAATATAGAGGGTCTGATCAGTCTTTTGCAGCACATATTGTAAGTATTTGAATGCAATATCCCATAAATAGAAGAAAGGGCATATTCACAACATGCAATGTAGAACATGAACACAAAAGAATTCATGGAGGAATCCCCCAAGGATCCAATACCACATTATATTTAATAAAAGAATAAGATTACAACTCCATGACAAACAGATAGGCATTGCCTCTTATAAATACCTATGATGTCCGGTTCTGACAAAATCCCACCACACCCATATGGGTCCAATTCAGAGGTTTGGGGCCAAGATGGCTATGGGCTCTGCTTAGGTCTACCCCAAGCACTCCAAGTTCTAGAGCCAAACTTAGGCAAACCCAAGTGGACCTGCAGGCCATGTCATATCCCCTTTCTAGGATTAGATCCATGGAGAAGACCTCTAGCCTATCCCCTTTTCACATAGGCCAAAGGATAAAGCAAGGGAAATAATATAATAATATGTAAAGTGGACACAATCAATCTATTTTCAAAAGGGCAACTTAAAATATTATTTTTGGTCCTATGTAATATTTCAAAAGTGTTTTTTACACTTTATTTAAAATGTAATTCTAAACATGGTCTTTGAATTATTACAAAAACAATACACAAAAAGTTAACCAAGATTGCATAAAAATCTATTAAGAAATAAGGAGCAAAAGCATCCTTATATAGGATTACAAATATCTTATCCATAGAGTATAAGGATGACAAATATCTTATCCACAAAGGATAAGGATGACAACTCATAGGATAAGATTGACAACTCATAAAGCAAAAAGGTAAATCTTATCCATAGAGGATAAGGATGACAAATATCTTATCCACAAAGCCTAAGGATGACAACTCATAGGAAAAATATCTAAAGTCAACATGACTCTATTAAAGAAGATTCCTAAAGTCTATCATAAAAGCTATTTGACCATTACAATATAAAACATTACTGTACTACCCTCCCTTAATGGTCATTCTACTAGCTACACCAAGCTTATCCCAAAACCTTACAAATTTGTTAGGACTCAAGGACTTGGTAAGAATGTCTACAGTCTGGTCCTCAATTGGTCAATACTGCAACATCGCTGATCCATTTTCTACAAGTTGTCTAATGAAATGACAATGAAGCTCCACATGTGTAAGAGACCAGGTGTCTCTCAACCCGATCACTGACTGAAAACTACTGTGTTTTTGTTTGTTTTTTGATTTTTTGATATTTTTTTATGGTTTTTGCAGCAAATAGGGATTTGCGATTTTGAGAAATAAATGTAAATAAATTCATAAATAAATAGTAAAGCATGAAATGACTTCCAGAGCAATGGCAAATGATTTTATTATCACTATTGAACAAACTACAATATTATTCCGAAGACAACTAGAAGTAATCAGATGATATTATTTAAAGAACCTGATTATTACTTGCAGCAGCCTGATTATTATTTGCAGCAATGCGCACAACTGAAGAACATCAGTATAACATGAAATCCAACCTTTTCCTCAGCCAAGAAGATGCCAAATATAAATCACTGTAGCGCGGGTACTATTCATGTCACTGTAGCGCGGGCACTATTCACGTCACTGTAGCAGCAGATCAATAATTCTGACTTTTCTTCTGCAATGATGATTATTTCAACAAATTAAAATCTGCTCTTCAAACCCTTGATGATTATTCTCCAATAAGCACAAATATGACTTCTGAATAAAGTCACCCTGATAGACAAGCTTCAACTGGTATTTCATAGCCTCAGTATGCCAGATTCTGAAGAGGGAACGTTCTCCAAAATCAATGTCTGAAGAAACCCTTGTTTCACAAACCCCAATGTTCTCAAAGAGAAAATAAGACAAATAATAATAATCATGAATGAATTCAATTTGTCTTTGAGGAAATATATACCTCTTCTCAAAAGTTCGACCCTTTTTATAAATCATTTAAAATCCATTTAAATGATATAAATTCACCTCTTTTAGACTTAGGCATTTTATTTAATAAAAGGCGTCCCATTTAAATAAATAATGAATACTTATTTAATTATAATATTTCACCTTTATTATAAAGTATTAAATACTTTATAATTCCCCCTTTAATAAACATTTTAATATTTCATTAAAGTGACTTTATAATATAAAATCAAATTAATAATCTTTTTAAGTAATTATCAAATCCTCCAATAATCACTGTTTGCTCATCAAATCATCCAATTGGGTCGAAACTGAGCTGACCAACTGAAAAAGGTGCTCTGCTAGAAATAGTAACCCCTGTCTGCCTGACTTACTAAAAATAGTAAGTATTTGAAAAACAGTCTGTGAGAGTCTGCAAAGGCCCAAACCTAAATCAATTGATGGAGTAAGGTTCTCGAACGTAGGATACTGCCTCAAGTGATCCTCTATACATGTCTGTCAGCCTACGAGGATTAGAATGATAGGCTAACCTCTAAACCAACTGCACTGTCTAGGAAGGGGACATTACAACATGTTTGGTACACTCGTGGAAGAATAGATTCTTAGCAAGCTTTAACACCCCTTGATTATCACAAAACAAAGGTGAAGGCCTGCATGAGACATTTGCATGTCTGAAAGCAACCTCTGAAGCCATACTGCCTCACATGCTGCTTTGACTGTTCCCCGATGAACTACTTTTGTCGAGGAAAGAGCTACTGTCTACCACTTCTTACTAATCCATGTGACTACACCCGTACTAAGACTAAAAGCATATCCAGAAGTGAACTTCCTGTCATCAACAGAACCTACCTGTTGGTGTGTGTTTTGAATACGCCACCATACACAGAATAAAATGCCCAAGGACACTTTATCCTCTCTTGAAAAGTAATTGCAAATACCTAGAAGATAATACAATGACTCCAATGTTTCTTTTGTCAGGTCTTGACGTGTGGATAAGATCAGTGGGTGTTGTGATTTGCTGGTAATCACAAGGGGACTTACGTTAGAATTTATTTGCAAGCTAAGGACTTAGACGGTTTTGACATTGAAGGCTCTTTCTTTTTGGGTTTTCTCAATTTTAGGATTTCCAAAAAAAATGTAAAAATAGATAAGGGTTTAGGAGTGCTAATCTAATCCTAAGAATTCAAGAGACGGCGATGATTGGGTGAAACAAGGAACCACACTTTGTTTTGCCTCCTTGGGACAACTACGCAAAGTGGGTGCAATCTTCTAGGGGTGTGATCATGATTTTCATGTCCAAAATAAGACTAAAGTTAAGCATCCACAATTTAAGAGCTCATGCTAACTTTACGCATTGGATACAAATCATCTATCCAAAGAAAGTATGAGCTAGATTTCACCAATCACCACTATCAGATCTCTCATTCATTTAACAAACATTCAAATAAAATTCTACTCTAATTCTAATCTAAGTGTTGAAGGAGATATGTAACCTTGCACACCACTTGAAAATAAAAGTGATTCAAAGCAAATCATGCATAAGAACTTTTATTAACGGAAATGGTCTAATGCAACAATTTCATATTACTCACTTCACACCTTACAAATGAGGGGCGAGCTCAATTTATAGGCTCCTCGATTACAATTCAATGGCCAAGATTGATTTAGGATCAACGGTCGAGATTACAAAATAAAACCCTAATTAGGGTTTGTCATAATTAACTACCTCTCGACCAATGAGAAAATTACATTTTGGGACACTTGTCCTTCTTGCTAAATATAAACCAATTCCATGGATAAGTCAAGTTCATTGAACCTAGACATGTTGACTTGGAACAATTTGATTGGTTTTGAAGATGACGAGGTGCCACCTCAACGTGTTGGATGTCCTCCTTGGTCTTCTTGTTCTTTTCCCATAGATTTATCTTCCTTTGCCGATGACTTTGTCCTTTGTGTTTGTTCCTTCCTAGCTGTGATCTTGGATTTCCTTCGGGATTTTGATTTCTTCTTCTCACTTGCATCAAAATCTGGAAGTCTTCCCTTGGAGCAATTATTGAACTTTTCCTTCCTGATTGCTTTGAAATTCCTTCAAGTGCCTTGAATTTGGAGAAGAGCTCTCCTGTGCTTTCGCCAAAATGGAGGAAATTGGAACTTTCTATGTAATTATTTCCCATACTTAGCCAAATTTTGGCTATTCAACTTCATTCTGTAATGCCTTCATGTGGACCATTCAACACTTAGCCAAGATTTTGGCCATCTCTATGCTCGAATGAAGTTTGCCTGTGGATTTGTCTTCAATTCTGAGTTTGGCTTGCGTCAAGTAGGGAAGACTTCATCCTTGGGCAAGAATTTTATTTATTTCCTCTTTATTCCTCTTCATTTTTCCCGTTTTCTTTCCAACACTTAGTCAAAATTTGATACTTTTACTGTAGGAAAATTCCACAATTAGCCAATTTTATGAGTTTTCCTTGGCGGACTTCATAATTGTTACTCATTTGTTAAGGCGGAGTTTGTCCTCCTTATGCTATTCCCATCTTGCTCTCGGGCAGACTTCATCTTCTCTTGGACAAGGCGGACTTTGAAGCTGGATGGACAAGAAGCACTTTCCTCTAAGAGTACTTGATCCTATGGCTGGACATCTTCATGGCGGACTTCACCAATGCTTGGACATGCTTCCCTGTTGGAAGGCGGACTTTGCCTTGCGCCTGCCATTGCTTTGGGTGAACTTTGACAATGCTTAGACACTTCCTTTCCTGTGGCGTACTTTATACTTAACCAAACATCCGACTTAGTCAAAATTTTCAAATTTTCTCTCTCCTTCTAGGTTGGACGGACTTAGAGGTTTCTCTGCCATTTTGCATTTATGTCCATGCCTTAGAAATTTATTTCATGTTGAATTGGGCGGACTTCGTGTTTGCCTTGCCATACACTCTTCCTTCCCTGCCAAATAATTTTATTCCGTCATGCCGAGGAGTGAATTTCATGCTAGCTTGATCCCCTCTCTCTCTAGGCATATTTTTTATCCATGCCTTAGAAAAATTTCCTCTCCCAAAGTTGGGCGGACTTCAGCCTCTCCTTGACATTGGCGCACTTTAGCCTTGCCTTGTCCAAGGGCGGACTTGGACATCTTCAATTTAGCCTTGGCGAACTTCATGATTGGTTGGCCATGTTGGGCGGAGCTGATCATTGCTTAGAGAATTTTCTTGACACTTAACCAAATTTTGAAAATTTATTCTCAACACTTAGCCAATTTTCGAAGTTTTTTCTCCCCAAGGTATCAACACTTAGCCAATTTTTTGAGTTTTTCTTGGCGGAATTCTTGCTTGGCCGGACATTCTTGGGCGAACTTCCTGCTTGGCCGAACAGTTTTTTCTTTGTGCTAGGCGGACTTCATCATGTTCATGCCATTTTTTTTTCCTTGCATGTTGCTGGGCGGACTTGCTAGCCTTCTTGCCATTGACATTTTTGGGCAGACTTTGACCTCACCTTGCCAAGGGCGGACTTCAGCCTTCTTGTGCCATGGGCGGACTTCAGCCTTGGCTCGCCATCCACTTCCTCCTTCCTTGGGCGGACTTGGCTCTCCTTGTGCCATGGCGGACTTCAGCCTTGGCTTGCCAGTGCATGCCCAAAGGTAGGGCGGACTTCATGTCTTGTCTGCCATTCTTTCCTCATGGGCGCCCTTCATCAAACTTAGCCATTTTCACCAAAATTTTGCTATTTTACCTTGATTTTCATGATTTCTGGAGGCGTGTTGACTTCATGCTCTGTGGGATCCCAAAATAGAAACTTTCCAAAAATAGAAACTTTCTAAAAATAGAAAAAGCAAAAAGCATCCCTAAAAAATAGGAACTCCAAAATGGCCTAAAAATGCCAAAAAGCAAAAAAGCAAAATCCCTAAAAAATAGGAAGTGTCAGAATTGACTCAAAGCAATGGTGTTCCTCGTCTACCGGTCCTTGTAAGTACTTCCATGACATCTAGGCACTGATATGGGCTCGAATTCTCTACTTGGCTCAGATGATTTCTACAAAACTCTAACTCCTCATTGTAAATAAATGGATGATAAGCAGTTGCGATGCCAAGGCAAGAAACCAAAAGCAAAAAAAAAAAAAAAGGGGGGGTCCCCATTTGCAATGGGGCGATGTGTGAAATAGGTCACAACATCTAGCGCCAACCTGAATTTGTGAACCCAACCAGCCTCGGATCTTTACTTTTGCTATATAGAATGGAAAAGTCAAGTGTCACTTTCACATATCTCAATACCCACTTTGCTGCAACCCAATATTCTACCTTTGGGGCTGTCATAAAATGGGAAATGTAACTCACACCATAACTCAAATCAGGTCTAGTGGTTGTAAGATAGATAAGGCTGCCCACTAGTTGCCTGAATGTTGACACATCGATCACTTTTGAGTCGGTGTTGGCTAAAAACTTCAACCCTTTCTCCATAGGTGTAGACAAGATTTTGCAATCCGTCATTCTAAACTTGTCTAGCAAACTCCAAGTATATTTAGAATGAGAAATAGAAATACCCCAATCTATCTGCCAAAACTCTGCACCTAGGCAATAATGTAGGAGGCCTAAGTCTGTCATTTCAAAAGCCTTACACAAATTACATTTGATTTCTTCAATCAAATGTGCCTCACTAGCTGTAATAATGATATCATCCACATAAATGACCAAAAAGATGATTTCATTCCCTAAGCTTTTGACATATAAATTTGGATCTATAAGACTTCGCTGAAATCCCTGTTGATCCAAATACCTATCAATCTTTATGTGCCATGCCCTGGGTGCCTGTTTTAAGCCATAAAGAGCCTTCATCAGTCTACATACCTGATGCTCTTTTCCTACAACTTGAAAACCCTAAGGCTGTGTCATGTACACTTCTTCCTCTAAGTCACCATTGAGGAAGGCACTCATCACGTCCATTTGATGGACTTTCCAGCCAAATTGTGCTACCATGGCTAGAACTAACCGGATGGTGCTCATCTTTTTTCTAGAAGCAAAGGTTTCCTCATAATCAATACCTTCTCTCTACGAGAACCCTTTAGCCACCAACCGTACTTCGTATTTGTCAAGTATACCATCAGCTTTGTATATGGGTTTCTTCCTTGGTGGAAGATTTGAAAGAACGATTTCCATGGCCTTTTTCCATTCAGGCTTATCTTTTGCCCCAGCAAACACTTGTGGTTCATACACTCTTTGAATATTGACCATAAGAACAAAGTTAACTGTGTTCTACTTTCTCTTGCCTCTAGACAATCAACCCTCAACATTTCTTCATCCCGAACATCACCAATGAGTTTTTCCCACCACTTAGGTCTCTTTGTAGAAACCCCTTCATCCAAATCAGCGTGGTCATCATGACTTGGGCTTCTGTAATATGCAGCCCGATGTGCACTTTTTTTTTTCTTTTTGTGTGTTTTGATGAATGATTTTGCTTGTGTTTTGACAATGTTTATAATTGCTTTTGAACAGAAATTAAGTGCAGAAATAATAAAACTTGCAGCAAAGAGAAACTCAAAAATTTCACTTATATTCAACAATACAACTGGCTGAAAATTCCAGATTTGTATTACAACCAAAATATTGAGATTTTCTCAAATATGACAACAACCCAATTCATAAAATATCATCTAATATCTAAATCCAACATACCCAAAAAATGTTTGCCACTTTAAAAATGTGTTATAGTAGAAACCAGCAACTAGAAGCAAGGAAAATGACTGATAAAACCCTTGAATACTGATGACTTCACTCCCCTTGTGAATGCAAAGTGTTAATCACTCCTAGGCGCCTCAAATCCAACACTGACCAAGCCCAAACCCTAGGCATCCAAGCTGGCAAGTTCACACACCCTCCCCAAGGTGGTACGGCCAGCTCTAATAATGGTACGGCCCAACAAATAGACTGATTGCAGCCAGCAATCCTTAGAACAACTCCAATCCGTCTCACTGAATAATCTCTACAATAACTTACTTTGTGACTTAAGGAAATGAAGCAATGATCTCCGATGAAGCCCAGCTGTGATTTTTGAATGAAACCACCGAGTTATTCTCCAAACTATATCTCTCAACGGCATAGAGATGCTGCTTGCAAGGGATTTCATCCTCACAAACCCTAAGAAGAAAGTCTCCTCCAAAACCAAAACCAATTTCAATATCTTCATGCAACATAAAGAAAGAATGAGCTCCAAAATGTCCTTATAAAGCCTCCTTAAAACCCTAAGCCCCCCCATTCTTGGGAATTAAAAGATTTTAATTTTAAATTATGTTTCCCCCTTATGTCTCCATAGGCACCCAACTTGAGTTATAACATTTAAACTTTATTTTTCACTTGAGTCTCCCCATGGTCCCCTTCCATAGAGTCACTTTATTAAAATAACATAAGTTAAATATTTTAATTTAACTTTAGTAACATTATGTTATTTTAAATAATTGCATTGGACCACTAAACATTGAAATATTGTTACCAACGGCTCCCACCGACACCATGCTGGATAAACAGTCACCAAAGTTCCCTAGCCAACCTTCATTAGCCTACGGGAACAACTGAATAGGCTAAATTTGACAATTTGCTAAAAAGGCTAGGAAGGGGACATTACAACTTCCTATTTTTGTGTCATTTGGATGTTGATCCAAGTTACCATCAATAAAAATTGGGTCTATTTCCTCATGCTCTAAATCCCCCCGTTTAGGTGGAGCTTCTTGAAGTTGACTACCTGAATCCTTAGCAAGAATAGGTTGGTTATCAATAATTTGGATCTCAAAAGATGTCGGAAAAGGCCTTGTTTCCTCATCAATCACAACGTCTCTACTAAAAGTCATGCAGTCAATGTCGACATCAATCAATTTGTAGGCCTTATGATTGTCATTGTACCATGTAAGCATCAATTTCTTACTCTTAGGATCTAGTTTGGTTTTCTTTTCATTTGGAATACAGACATATGCAATAGAACCAAAAACCTTAAGATAACTAATTGTCGTTTTCTTACCAAACCATGCTTCCTCTGGGGTCTGATGTTTCACCACCTATGTGGGAGACCTATTGAGCAAATAAACTACAATATATATTGCCTAAGCCCAAAAATGTTTGGGAACATTCTTGTTCTCCATCATACATCAGGCCATCTCTATGATAGTATGGTTTCGTCTCTCAACTACTCCATTTCGTTGTGGAGTATAGGATGTGGTAGACTATCTTTTGATGTTGTGTTTAGCACAAAAGTTGCGGAATTCTTTAGAACAAAATTCACCTCCATTATCAGATCTAAGAATGGTTATGGCACAGCCGAACTCTTTTTCTATTAACGCCTTGAACTTTTGAAACTCATTAAACACCTCAGATTTTAATTTTAGAAAATATACCCACATTTTCTGACTAAAATCATCCACAAACAAAAGAAAATACCTACACCCAGTGATTGATCTCGTGTTCATTGGCCCACAAAGATCTGCATGAACCAATTGTAGGACTTTCTTGGCTCTCCAAGCTTGTCCATCATCAAAGGGTGTTCTATGTTGCTTCCCAACTTGGCAAGCCTCGCACAGACCCTGTATCTATTGGTGAATGTCAGGAATGCCATCTACCAAGTTCTCTCAGGCCAATTGAGAGAGGTAGGACAAATTGAGGTGTCCATACCATTGATGCCAAAGAGTAGTAATGGCTGATGCACTCTTGGTTGCCAATGCATGTTCCCTGGCTTGTCCATTTTCAACTAATCTATACAATCCATGATCTTCTATACCAAAAGCAATGGTATTTTTGGTATCCTTGTCAATGATACTGCAATTGTGTTTGCTGAAAATGACATCTAAATTAGGACTGTCACATAATCTGACTTACTGAAAGTAGATTCAGATTCATTCCAAGTATGTAGCACACATTGAGAAAAAGTAACTTTTTCCCTCAAGAGGCTAGTTGCACAATCCCTCTGCCTTCAACAGTGTACTTCTCACCACCACCAAAGATCATTGAATCAAAGCAAGCAATGTACTCTATGAACCAATCTCACCTATTGGTGAAGTGACGTGATGTTGTTGAATCGATGTACCATGTAGATGACTCTAACTAATCTACTAGTCTTCAAGCCATGAAGGCATAAAAATTTGATGCCTTCTCTTTTGAATGCTCTACAACACAAGCCTTCTTTTGATTCTATTGAGGCCTTCCTTTCTTGTGTGACCATTTTCTCATGCCTTTGTCATTGCCTGCAAATGTTTGTTCCACACTTATATCATTGTTGTAAGAGCTTATTGCATAGCTCTTCAAACATCAGGTCAACATCTGTAGCGGTGATATTGAGCATCTCAATGAAATGCTCATAAGACATGGTAATCTTTTTAGTGTGATTACCACCATGTCCTCTTCTTCCATCTTTTGACCAATGTCTAACAACTGATCTTTGTTGTCCTTGATCTTGAGTAAATGCTCCTACAAGGACATTTTCTCATCCATTGTGATCGAAAAAGCTTATTCTTTAGAAAGAAGGCCCTACCTTTATCTACCTTTTCTGAAATTTCATGAAGGCCATGCAGATGCTTCCAAATGTCAGTTGCAGTCGTCCCTGTTTCGACTTTAGGAAGCATGGCATTGGTCACTAATAATTTGATCAACATGATTGATTCTTTGTCACGTTCATCAAACTTGTCCTAGTCTTTACCCACAATCGTTGGTCGGGTGGCAGTACCAAGGACGATCATTTTGAGGCATCGATACTCGAAGATTGTTAGCATGCATTGCTTCCAAGCATTGTAATTCGTGCCAATAAAATGTTGATTGCATTTGAACATGATGTTGGGTAATGAAGCCATCTCTCCCACAATTCAAAATCACAGAAAACAAAGAAGCTTGCTACTGTTTAGAAAAAACACTAAAAATTTTGGAAAAAAATTGCAGAACTTGAGCAGCAAAGTAAAAAACCCACAATTTCATAAAAAAAGGCAAAAAATTTGGAAAAAATCCAAAAAAAATTACAAAAAATTCCAAAAAAAAATCAGAAAGAATCTGCAAAAAATCCGAAAAAAATCTGCAGAAATTCTGGAAAATATCTGCCAAAATTCCACAAACAGCAACAATTTTGTACAAAAATCACCAAAAAATAGTTGAAAAGTTATAATTTTCTAAAAAATTGACAAAAAAGGGTCTTAAAACCCTGTGCAATTTTTAACTGTTGAAAACCCACGAAATTTGTTAAAAAACTGCCAAATAATTACAAAAAATAGACCCACGAGTTTTTTTCTGTCAAAAACCTTTGTACAAATTCGTACAACTTCCTTTGGCATGTTCTTTTGTGTCTCTTATGTGCAATTTGTCACTGCCACAATCCGTAGGATTCACGCGCTTACCATTCACGAGAATTTACAAAACCCGAACTTTAATACGATATTACAAAAACAACACACAAAAAGTTAACCAAGATTGCATAAAAACTTATTAAGAAATAAGAAGCAAAAGCATCCTTACATAGGATTACAAATATCTTATCTATAGAGGATAAGGATGACAAATATCCTTATATTATAGAGAGAAAGAGGGAAAGAGAGAGATATGTCAATAATTGATAACAATATCAATATGTAAATAAATCACGAGAGCAGTAGTATAACAGCATAATAAATGTCATTAAAGCATTATAAAATTTATAACAGCAATCTCAAACCAATAAAACCATGGTCATCAATAACCAAATGTCTCTTAGTCTCACACCTCATCTGAGTGAGAATACCACTGTCAAATCTCCTCTGGTGCTAAAGTGTAAGGTCTGCCATTATTAAAATGGTGGTGTAAGCAGCATAAATACCCACTACCACAAGTGGGAGATCCCATTTACTAGGGACAAGTAGACATTTAGAATGCCCGTCACCCTTGTAAATTTTAATATAACTGAAATTTGTTTCAAATTTCCTTGTGCAATAATGTGAGCGTCTCCTTAGACTAGGGTGGTGGCTTTTATAGGGAACAGGCACACTGTTAGTGATGTGTTTTCTTGTCATTAACATTTGCTGTGAGGCTGTTTCTAAGCCTAGCATGGTGAAGGTCTATATCTTTAGCTATGTGTTTCTGAGAAGCAATAAAAACAAGACTTGTTTAGCAAGAGTGTCAGCTCACTGTTCAATTCTCTACACATGCCAGATTTGATGGCTTTGGAATCTTTTGAGCTTGTTGTGGGCACCAACTAAGAATCTGCTTAAGCTTTCAATTACTAATACTGGGTTTGTACCCTTGTGTGATTTTAAAAAAAATGAGTTTTTTATGTTTTTCTTAATGCTGGGAGTTCCTTGTCTGCGAGGGATGGCTAGCCGTTCCCGGTATGACGTGGAATGTTTCCCATGTCCCCCAACCATACCGGGGACAGGGAGCCGTCCCCAAACAGTCAAGGACGTTTCCTATTGTTTCCTGCTCTCTAGCTTGTTTCGGGGACGGCAAGGGGATGTCCCCTTTGCGTTCCCCCATCCTGGGGACGGCTAGGGACAAGGACAATGCATTTTGGGACAGGGGACGTGTCCCCGTGTAACACAGCAAATATCTTATCCACAAAAGATAAGGATGACAACTCATAGGATAAAATTAGCAAGTCATAAAGCAAAATAGTAAATCTTATCCATAGAGGATAAGACTGACAAATATCTTACCCACAAAGGATAAGGATGACAACTCATATGAAAAATATCTAAAGTCAACATGGCTATATTAAAGAAGATTCCTAAAGTCTATCCTATAAGCTAATTGACCATTACAATACAAAACATTACTTTAATATGGGTGTAATTTAAAAATATTCCTGAATTCTTGGAGAGAAAAAGCAAAATAAAATAAAATAAGGCGGTCTGAAATAAAGTGCTTATAAAAGAGAAATCAAGGCTCACATCAAATCATCACTTGTTATTTTGCATTTCTAAATACTTTTTGAAGATTGACCCTTGTGTTCATCTTTTTATCCAAGGATGAAATCCCTTAGCACTTCAAAGATCCTAGAGGATGAAATTCATCAGGATTTCCAAGATTGGATTTGAGGATGAAAACATTCTCGTCCATAAAAGGTGATTCCACCCAAGGATCACATTTGTGCTCAAGGAATTGAAGTTATTTTCCTCTTGCCACAGTGTCACTACAATGAATTATACGTGCAAGCAAATCATTGTTATTCTTGATTTTCATAATTTATCAAAATATGTTGTTATTCATCGTCAATATTCACTGTTTGGAGCACCAAATTGAGGATAATCATTATTTGTTGTTGTTAATACAAAAAGACGACTTTATTCAAGGTTTGTTGCTAAGTTGCCGAGTTCGGCAGTTTTGGCCCCCATAACCATGTGGGTACGGGACAGGTATGGGTATAGTGTTGGTCCCTTCATAGGTACGTACAAGGTTCGGCATTATTAAATTTATTTTTTTCACTGTTCTAAATTTAAATTTAATATTATCTTATTTTATTGTTTAATTTTTTATAAATTTAAAAAAATAATATTAGCATTTAGTATATCAAAATTTAATATTGGAAAATATTTAAATTATTATTTAAAATTTAAACTATTAATATATAAAATTTAAGAAATTCAAATATTTAAATTAAATTTAAAAAATATAGTATTGGTTTATTTTAATCTTTAATATTAACAAATTTAAATATTTAAATAAAATTTAAACTTGTTAATATTGTAAATTTATTATAATATTATTTTATTATTAATCATTTTAATTTATTGTATATAAAAATTAACAAATTATGAGTCACTATTCTTATAATTTATAATTTTGAAAACACACAAATATATATCTCGTATCCGTACCCAAGGAAAAAGAAATTGTTATATCATTGTACACGTACCCGTATCTGAACCTGTACCCAAACCAGTAACTTAGGTTTGTTTTTGTCATACATCACTGCCATACACCTCCATTGTACCTCCTAGAGCCACCACCCCTCGCTGTCCACCATACATCATTGCCGCTACCCATATCTGCCACCACACCATTTTTTTTGGAGGGTTTTGTAAGTTTTCAGATCTGATGTGAGTTTTATATTGTTGTTCTCATTTAAATTGGTTAGTACATTCATGATTTGTTTCTGTTCTAAGGGTTTACATTGCTGTACTGTCATTAATCAGTAAGTACACCCATGTTCTATTGCTGTCCTAAGGGTTTGCATTACTGTACTGTCATAAATCAGCAAGCATATTCATGATTTATTGTTGTTCTAAAGTTTACATTGCTATGGTTTACATAGTTGTACTGTCATAAATCAGCAAGCATAATTTATTGCTGTTCTAAGGTTTACATTGCTATACATTCATAAATCAGCAAGTTCATTTGAGACCTGTTGCTATTCTGAGGTTTACTACAATTGTTCATTTACAAATCAGTGAGCATACTTGAGACCTATTGTTGTTCATCCACAAATCAGCAAGCATGCTTGTTACCTAATGTTGTTCTAGAGTCTCATTATTGTTTTTCATGAACAAATCAGCAAACATGTTATCATCTACATGCTAGATCTACTGTTGTGATGCATTTGAGGGTTTGATCCAGCCACTTGAAGTTGAGATAGGCATTCAGTTTAATTCAGTTCACTGATTTAGTTTCATTTTGTTCCAGAATTCAGAAAGATACAAAAAAACCATATAATTCATAAAAAATCAGATTGGGGATATTATAGGCCACCCAACCAAAAAAGTGAAATAAAGAAAAAAGAATTTAAACATTTTAAAATAATCCAAAATACCTAATTTCACCCTAAAGTGAGGACACTAAACCTCTTTGCCTCATTTCACAACCACAAGTGAGTAAAATAATATTTTTGCCTCCAAGTTGCCATTGTTATCTTTTTGAAGGTTGTTGCATTTTCTTCAAGGTGAAGGCTATGGGATAGAAAGACCTACACCAACAAGAGAGAAAGAGATATACGGGAAAAAATTGTCTATCAAAAATTAGATTAACAGTTTTTCCCAATGTCCCACGAGGACGCATCCCCCCGAAAAACCCCACGTTTCCTAGACATCCCCATCTCGAAGACTTGAAGACTTGGGGGGGACGTCCTGTTTTGACCATTTCACACATCATCCCATTCAAATGGGGACCCCCTAAATTTTGCTCCATTCTAGTCTTTTGGCTTGGGTTCTCTCTCTCTCTCTCTCTCTCTCTCTCTCTCTCTGATCTTTTGTCCATGGTGTCTTCGTGTTTGACCTAAGTTGGAAATTTTGGCTAAGTCTGCGAAATTAGGGTTTTCATCTGTGAGGCTTATTGAAGGTCAACTCAAGTTGGCAAATTGAAATCTGAGATTGGCACGACAATTGGGGTACTTCAAGCAAGATCCCATCAAATTTTCACTAAATTCCGACAACTTACTATTTTTAGTAAGTACTCAATTTGGGGTCCTTCCTTTGAAATTTTGGAATTCTAACTGCTCCACCACATTCAAGGTACTTGCACGCAAAATTTGAGCAGATTTGGACAACTTGCTATTTTTGGCAATTCTGGCTTCAAGAGCCATTTTCAGGATTTGCATGTGTGCTTTTTCAATGCATGTTTGGAGGATCTTTTTGGGTTTTTCAAGACCTTCGCGATGATATAACATGCAAGCCGGGATGATGACTTTCAGCAGTTCAGGCTTCGGAGGCTATTTCGAGGGTTTGCATGCAGGATTTCTCAATGCATGT